>CM064531.1:34783071-34904701 GCA_032716605.1 Paralithodes platypus | reverse complement strand
GAGAATACTGAGATAAGATGAATTTTAAATTTTTGTAATGTTGAAGAATATAGGGAATACTCCTCGGGAAGTTCACGGCGGGTAGTTAGATGGATAAAATAGGGTTTTGGAAGCATTAAAGGTCACAAGGTTTTCTCTGCCTCACTTGGAAATTGTAGTTAGAATCAGAAGATAAGTGTTTCTAAAACGGCTTTCATTAACGTTTGCTTTTGAGGGATGTGCTGGCTGTTGGCGTTCTGGGAAACTACTTTAATATTGTAAGGCAGAGTCCATCTGCATATGAATGGATAGGACTGGATGTACAGTTTAGATCATTTATGAATGAAAATTATAAAGAGAATAGGAGATAGTACCAGAGCCCTCAGGAACACCGTGGGTTTGAATATGATGAGAAAGTGAACGAATGGCCGGCCACAACCGCAGCTATGGAACGGCCGGCAAGGATTTGAGAGACAAAGACACAGATGGAGGGAGTCGAAACCGAATGAGGGGTCGTTTAGAAATGAGAGATTTTGTGCCCGACTCTATCGAATGCCTTTGATATGACTAGCGCAATAGAAAAGGTCTCACCGACGTCCTGAAAGATGGATGACCAAGACTTACTCGATAATGGAACAGAAGATCACCAGTATAGTGACCCTTAAGGAAGCCATACTGGCGATCCGAGAGTCATTATGAGAAGATAAATGCTTTAAGAAATTTGGAAGTCATAATAGTTTTAAAAACTTTAGAGATGCAAGTAGATGGAAAGCAACTGGACGATAGTTGGAGGGTATGAGAAGTGGGGTCACCCCTTCTTTGCAACCAGCTGAATGAGAGCAAATTTTCCGCAAGAAGGGAAGATGTTAGAGGAGAGACACTAGGACTACAGAGTTTTGCCTATGCAGGGAGTCAGCATGCGTATGACAGTTTTTGAATACAACAAGAGGAACAACCATCCAGACTATACGCCTTCTTAGTATCAGAGCCCCGACGTGGGTAGAGAAATACATCTTTAGAAGAGATAAGATATTACTGGCCATAAGATAAGGAGGGAGGGGGGTAGGAAACAACCAAGAGGGCCAAAGAACAAAACTACGTAACACCAAAACACGCCACAACAAAATCATCCACAGGTTTGATTTTCCAGCCACCTTTTGAGCAAAAGAGTTCAGCATTTCGTCAGAGGAAAAAGTTATGGGTTTGTTGTCATCAGAGAGGAAAAGGGGAGGGAAAGACGAGGATGAAAATTGTTGGAGAGTGTTTTTTTGTTAAAAAAAATAAGAAATGTGTAAATGAGTGTGGTCTTATTGTTAATGCAAAAGTTATTCACAATGTGATAAAAATGCGTGACGCATCACATTGATAAACAATTACCATTCCGGTTTCTATGTAAACAATATTCACTCTAAAAATCTTTGAACGTATTATGCAATAGTAGGCTAATTTAATTTATAAAAAAACTTAATTTGCTCTACAATTATCAGTTTTCATTATCAGTTTGGATTTTCGACAATGTTATGGTCCCAGAACTTGCCTTGTTTAGTTATTTCTCATAGATTTTTTTTCAAAAGCATTAGATTCTGGGAGAAAGCGTCTGTTTGGTGTTATTCTTGGATTTCTCCAAAGCATTTGGATACTGTGAATCCATCCATCCAATATTACTCTGAACAATTTAAACACATACAGAATTGGAGGGGCTTCTTCACTCAACTGGTTTGGAGTTATTTAGAAAGTATACCTCACTTTGTAATATACAATGGGGACTATTCATTTAATTGGTAAATGTACAATCTGGAGTACCTTAGGGTTCAGTTCTTGTCCATTGCTATACCTAATCTATGTGACCGTTATAGTTTTAATATTTCGCCACAATGTATTGCCCGTATTCATTTTGTTCGATGTGATGACCAACATATTTTTTAGTGGAAGTAATATAAATGATTGTATTTGTAACAATGAAATGTTGAAATTAAGAAACGTTTTGTTAGAATGGACATAACAAATAAATTGATGTTAAATATTGACAACGACACATTATGATATTTGGTATGGAAAGAAGCAAACAGCATCTAACATAGATTTATGTATAAATGATCAAGCCCTGAAAAGAGTAAAAAAAAAAATTGGAGTAATAATTGATGACAGGCTATCTTCGGTGTGAACATGTTAAACCTACAAAATACAAAATGTCCTAGAAGTATAGGTATATTATGCAAAGGCAAGAAAAGTAACTTCACATACATCTAACAATGGGTACTTTGGTTATAAGTAATTTATACTTCCCATATATAACATAGACGGTATAGAGGTTTGGGCTCAACAAGCAAGATCAGTGCAACATAATCAAATATTAATACTACAAAAAAGAGCAGAGGAATAATTAAATCAGCCGCATTATAGGGAGCACGACGGGGCCAATATTTAAATCACTAAAAATACTGCCATTTGTGGATGTATACGAGCTTTCAATTGCCAAACTGATGCATAAGGTTATTAATGGTGCTACACCACCGATAATAAGTGATATTGTTCACCAGAAACATAAATAATAACATCAGCACTCGACTAGACACAGAAATAAATTACATGTACCAATAGCTAGTGACAGACAAATTGAAAATATCCTTTTAGACATAAAGGTGTACAAGTATGGAACAACACAATGGATAACTAGAAACAAATGTAGTTTTAGTTTATAATAATAAGTAACAACCCAACCGCCTTCTTTAACATTAATCTGAATACAAACCCCAATGTACCTGAATACAACAAATTAAAGCATATGGCCTTCCCGGGATTCGAACTCTGGGAACACCACAACCCAGACCATAAGCCTCTAGCACCATTAACAGCCACCAACACAGTTCAAAGGTTGAGTACAACGATCACGATTAATATCCATTTTCGAATTTTGGATATCACCAAATCTAATCATGTACTCGGACCCAACTGCATTTTAGCTTTGTTCGTGGTATGAACACAATGTGAACTTATTGTTAAAATCACTTCTATGAAACTCATGCATGTGCTATTTTTGTTTTGTTGCTTTTAATGGGGTGTTATGTATAATTTTTTTTTTTTGTATCTCGCTTTATATGAAAATGTGTGTATTTATGAAACAACCTGAGGACCCATATGCCTGCAGGGCATCATATCCTCGAATTTGTCACAAATTGTAATAGAACTGCTTGAATGTACAAATTGTATGTAATATTAATTTGTGACAACAAGCTATTTTTAATTGAAATTTAATTGAATTTCATTCATTTAAGTGATATTGTGCATAGGTGTTTTATGCGAATGTGTGTGTGAATGTATGTGTGCGTGTGGGCGTATGAAAAACCCGTATCTACCCTACTACTGTGTATGAGAGAATGTGTGCCTGTGAACGTGATTGTGAGTGTGGAATGGCCGTCTGAGTGTTTTTGTTGGTAGCGCGGTTTTGAGGAGAATTGGTCTACCTCCCTATCAGTCCCTGCCTACCTACTCCCGTACCTTCCTACCTACCACGCTACTTCTCTTCCACCCCTACCTACCTACCTCCCTAGCCCCTACCTACTTCCCCAACACTCCCAACCTCCGTTCACACTCCCTAACTACCCGGACCCCCCCCCCCCCCCCCCCTCCTTCCCTGAGTCCACGGATCAAAGGTGTAACATTTTCATCTCCAGCACACCACACTCACTCCATAATAAAGCACCACAACATAGCCACTTCATGAACGGCCTTACACGTGCACTGAACTACACAACCGTTGGAGCATTATAATCTATCTTCTGCCACACCACAGCTTCACCATAAAGCACCAACACCGAGTACAGTAGCAGAATACCGGGGGGGGTAGCATTAACACTTTAACTACAACACAGCACCATTACTGCATACTTCACCACAAAAGATGCACTGCACCACAAACCTCACGACCATGCTACTCACCCCCCCCTCTTACGTCCCCCCCCCCCCCCCACCCACCCAACCAACCACCACCACCACAACACCAACACACACAACATTCGTGTCCAGGGATCAAGTTGTGGTAATAAATGCCTCCTGTCCGACACACTCATAAAATACCACGATAATGCACCACAACACAAGCAATATTACATCTTCGATACAATACGGCACCATCATATCATATACTTTGCCACACAAGAGCACTACTAAAACGCCATCCAAAATATAGCTTCACAACATCATATTGCACATTGAATCACTGACAACATAATACTGGCCGCCCGCCGGCCCCCCCCCCCCCCCCCAACGCAGGTGCACCACCACCACACTCACGGTTCTGCTTCTCTTGAGTTCCACGGATCAAGATTGAAACATTTATCTACAGAACAGACCATTCTTCACCATAGAGAACCATACCATAACACAGCACCACCTACATCACCCATTTCTACAATGTAGCACCATCACTTCCTCACTTTCGCCACAACAGAGCCACTACTACATTACATACCTTATTATGATATAATATACCACTATATGACCATACTTCACCCACCACATCATACACCACAGAACATCACATTACAGCACCACTTCATCACACTTTATTATAATACAACACCACTAACATCACACTTTACGTAAAAAACAATACAGCAGCCACTACATCACACTTGTACTACGAATACAACACCACTACATCACACTTTAGCTACAATACACAGCATCACTACATCACACTTTCACTACCAATAACACCACTACATATACACGACACCCACTACATCACACTTTAACTACAATACAACACCACTACATTACACTTTACACTACAATACAGCACCACTACATCCACACTTTCAACTAACAATACAAACACCACTACATCACTGCTTGTACTACAAATAACAACACCACTTACATCACACTTTACTACCATACAACACCACTATACATCACTGCTGTTACTTACAATACAACACCACTACATCACACTTTACTACAATACAACACCACTACATCACACTTTACTGACAATACAAACACCACTACAGTACACTTTACTACAATACAGCACCACTACATCACACTTTACTACAATACAACACACACTACATCACGCTTTTCTGACAATACAACACCACTACATCACACTTACCTACAATACAACACCGACTACTCACGCTTTTCTCTACAAGTACACACCACTACATCACACTTTTCTACAATACATCACACCACTACATCACGCTTTTCTACTCCACCCACAATACAACACCACTACCTCACCCTTTAGACTACAACTACATACACACCACTACATCCATGCTTTTACTACAATTCAACACCACTACATCACACTTTAAGCTACAATTACAACACCACTAACATCATGCTTTAACTACAATACAACACCTCTACATAACCACTTTAGATATAATACTACACTATTTTGTTCATGGGAAATGGAGCTGCAGTAGAATTAGAATGATAAAGGAGGTCATGAACATTTATTCCGATTTGGGCCAATGGACACTCCGCGGGATTAAAATATGTTCTGATATTTGTCTTTATCTATCATACCCTGATATATTTCGTACATGGAGGTACTATGAAGGCAGTATTTGATCATTTATTTCACATAAGTGTCACATTGGTCTATCCTTAAGTAGCTATTAATACAATTATTCATACTTGTGGTTCTCGCTAAGTATATACATATTTACTTTCCTATAGGAAATTCAGATACTACTATTATTTACACATAGGATGGTATATTTGTACACTCACAGTTAATAATAATGAGGATACCTGGGCTTTGTAAGCTATGCTTTTTAAGACCTTTCTTGGCCATTTAGGTGTACATTTTTTTGTCGCTGGTAACCAACAAGCTAGCCTGCAATATTAGGAGGGCTCGGCCTTTGGCCTAGATATTTTTGTGGCCGAAATATATCCCAGAACATTATTTCGAAGGGTGGGGCCTTGAGGAGTAATCTTTAAAATCTTGATGGAGGTCTAGCGAGCAAACTGATAACATCCCCTTAGATAGTTTTAATAATAATTTCGGAAAGGCGCATGATTTGTTCTTAAGGTGTAAATTTGCAGTATGTGGTGCAGTAGTTGTATGACTAATAACAACCATTGGAATGATAATAAATGGGTAGTGGATAATATCCACGCACCAACGTTCTTAAAACTCCGTCTTTCCATGACAGGTACAGAACACTAATATATAAGACTAACTACAGAGAAGGATATTTAACAATGCAGGTAAAGGTAACACACCAAAATGAGCAAGAGATGGCTGGAAATGTAATTAAGCAGATGTCAAGAAGCAAATAAGAAAATAATAATGCAAGCTTGTTGGAAAAGATGGATAAATTAGATCTTCCCTCACACCACCCCATCTGCACTCCCCTAAATAATACACTACAAATGATGAAACATTTGCTCGATTTTCTTTAACTCACACAAAATCTAAGCATATTTACCGAATTCGTTCGATGAATAAGTAAGCACATGCACCTGTGTACATACCAATCAGAACGCTTTGCAGCAGGATAACAAATAACTCAGCAATTAAAAACGCACATTGCACTTTCTAAGATATATATATATATATATATAATATATATAGATATATATATATATATATATATATATATACTGTATAATAATCACAATTTTCTTTCTGACTATCTAAAATATAATATTTTTCGATCGTCTGTCTGTCTGTCTGTCCTGTCTGTGTGTTCTTTATTAGGCGGTGCCGCAGTTTTGGACCTGGGGAGCTGAAACTCTTGCATGTGGGGTGTCAATTGACTCTGGGTCAGGTCATAGAGGGGGCGAGGCCACGATCGGAGGTCGTTTCGAGGCCGAAATTGAAAAAAACATTGAAAAAATTTGAAAAAAAATTGCCGTTTGGGGCAGAAGGAGGCCTCCGATCGAAAAGGTGTATGGAACGAAAGTGGGGGGGGGGGGGGGTGTTCGCAGACCCCCAAAATGGGGGTACGGATGAGTTAGGCCAGATCCAACAATCGGAGGCTCATATTGCCGGCCGAAATCGAGGTCGCCGTTTTAATGAGGCAGAGGGAGTGTCGAGGCCGGTGAATTATGGTAGCATTAGTTATTTTATGGTAGGATAGTTAGTGATGGTGATTTATGGTGATTACCCGTGCAACGGGGGCCGGGTCAACCCCTGCTAGTCATGTCAATAAGTTTCAAAGACCTGCGGGTAAATATGTGCGGACATGTTTTAGGATGCGAACTTTTCTCATGTGAATTTCAAATATAACTCATTTCTAAATTTATCAACATGATCTAGAGTAATTCAAAATAAAGTGAACGGGTTAAAGCGCTCCCTTGGTATTATAGCCTCATTGGCTTTAATCCTTATGGACTCCTGGCTTCCCCTTCTACCAGATAGTTTGGTGGCCGTTTTGGCTGGACTCGGTCATTTCGCTCTCCCCTCCTTGCCATAATGCCAGACTTTGGTGGCCTGGGCTTTGCTAATTTGGGCACATTTTATTCCCTTTAACCTTTTCAATACCGAGTTGCTATGTATTATACTATGTGTATGCGCTAACTTCCGGACGATTATTTGTCCCTTTGGTTACCTGTACACATTACTGCTGACGGTACATCTTTCCACTAAAAAAAAAAAAAAAAAAAAAAAAACTCTGCAATGATGCCTTGATACACGACAATGTCATATTTAACTGAGGATATATTGTCTTATTTTTATCTAAGTGCTGGCATATAATTGAATTATCCCCCCAAAATCCCTTTTTTAAATACTCAGCTCATTATTACGTTGTCATAGGGGGGCCCCCCCCCCCCCCCCCCAAATATGGTGTATTAGTTGTGATTAAACATGTATATCATATCATGCAAACACATGGCCGTTTAATATATTTTCATTAATGTTTCCCACAAACACAACTATGGAGGCACAACACTAGGGAGTTAATTGCTCAATAGGTGGCGTTTCTGTGTGAGAGTGAATGGTCCGAGCCTGGGAGAGAGCTTACTGTGAGGTCGGCGAGATGGCGAAAGCAGCAATTCAGAGATGGAGTTGCGTTCGAGTCCTTGATAGGCTGCTTGTGCATGTCTCCACACCACTCGTCTAAGGCGTGAAGAAACAAGACCCTCACGATGTGGGCCTCACCGTGTTCAGCGGTAGAGTGTAAACAGGCTATCAGACCTAATGCCCGAGAGGGGGTAGTTGGAAATATAGAGAAAAAAAAAGAAAAAAAACTTTCCGGGTCAGGGGTAAAAGCCAATCGATTATAACCTCTTATATTCCTGGCTAACATGTCAGATATTTGTGTTTGGTATTGGCTATTTTCCTCTCCCCTCCACCTATAATGGCAGGTTTTGGCGGCCCTTGCTATACTACATTTGACTACCATTCTCATCTAAACCTTAAGGGGAAAGACAGTCTACATATTGTACATTAAAGGGGAATTTTACGGATACACTTTTCCCTCATGCTTACGCCCCAGTTAGTTACGTGTAGACTTTTAAGACATTCCGCTCCATTAGTTTTGGCGATTTTAAGATCTTTCGGGTCCTTAGGTGTCGACGTTGTTGTCCAAGCGAGATCAGCTAGCCCGCATTGTAATTAAGGAGAAACTGGACCTTTCGGCCCGGGGTATTTTTCTAACTACCGAAGAATGAACACAAGTTTTATCTTGTAATGGGTGTCTTGTGGCGTATTTCTTTAACTTGATAGAGGTCCTAGAGAGGAACTCAAAAGAGTATAGATTAATTAAACTAAATAAAACATAAAGAACAAAAAAATCAATCTCTAAATACATTTTCATAATGTATCGAATCCCGTATGAATTGCTACACGTAACACCATAATGCACGACCACAGTCAGTATGTTTGTTTTGTATACACCCGTGGTCCGAAAAGTTGAGAAATTATGGTTTTGTGCGACAACATTTCTAACTAATTTAATGTATATTCAAGATAACCTGACACAAACTGGTAAACGCTGCCTACATATTACTCCTATTTTTGTCTTTTCTAAACTCGTGTCTCAATGTGAACGTTGCCTGTATTTATTGGCCATGACAAATATATAGCAAGTCAATGCGTTACTAATCTAAACTATTTACTTCCTGAGATACAATAAAGGGGTATCGTGGTAGACGCTTTTGTGATAATAACCTTGTGCATGGGAACAATAATTAGTAAGTAATAACAAACGGATATAATTGTATATCCAAAGATAACTTCTACAGCAAAATCCTTACATCACATTGTTATAAACAAATGATACTGTGGGGTAAAGTAATACAACTAAACCTGAAACAGTGCGGATTCAGGTTTCATTCACATTTGTTAAAATTATACCAGTGGCGTTAAAATACTGTGTTTTTGAGCTTAAGTGGACAATTAGGGCAACATTTGTTGGTTAGGGTACATACCTTAATTAACACACACACACACACACACACACACACACACACACTTTATACAAACACACACACATATATCAGAATATACCTGAGATTCATTGGTTAACCGCTCAACCGGTTTGAGCTTTATATTATTATATTATTGGATGTTCAATTATTTATGAAAAGGACTGTAACAGAGGTTAATACTACTCACTGTACAAGGAGACAATCGCTGGGAAACAGACAGCTGGCGAGGTTCCCTTCCCTTGGTTTGTCTGCCACTATAATTGAAGTATGTTGTTTGGTACAGGCACAGAATTCTCCGGCCGTCATTTAAATTGGGTGGATTAGTTTATAGTAATCTTCCAATCAGCGTTATTTTAGTATTTGCATTATTTCGTTTCGTTTATAAAGGTATATTGTACTGTAACACATCATTTTCAAAAAAAAAATACAAGTAATTGTTCAATGTTGGTCTTGGGGACTATTTTATATCACAACACATTCTTAATGGTCTTCAGTCTACTTAAGTCCTTAACACAATCTGCTCCAGCAACGCGTCTGTGTTTAATTTTATTCTAAGCGATATTTAGAGTATTTTGTGAACGCTAAGAAAATCTGTGGTAGTAAAAAGGGTGAAGTGAAATAGTTTCAAAGGCTGTTAATTGCTGGAGGCCCTTTTGAAATTGAATAATAGCGTCTAATAAAGTTTAAAGGACGGCACCGTTACTGAATGGGTTATATAAAATAGCCTGCACAATGCCACTCGTATCATTTTATCACTGTACCGTTTGCTATTGATAAGGTCATAGTCAAACTCAAAGATACAACTATGTTTTATTCTTGTGTTATCATTGATTAATAATCAGTGTAAACATATGTGTTTCTTTATAATTCCAAATGTTATCTTTGGCCTATTTCCTTTGCTCACAACGGTTTCACTTTACACTGGTATTCCTGCTGTTACAACACTAGGATTAGTAGCCCCTTCTGTACCGGTGACGTCTTTTCAATATTATTCTGGATGCTATTAGACGATATCAATTAAGTTTAAAAGGAGTTTCCAGATATTAAGAGACTTTGAACTATCTAAATTAACCTATTGTACTACCATAGATCGTTCTTAAACTGCACACAATAGTCTAAATATAGTTAGAATACAATTAAAAAGACGTCGCCGGTACATTGGGTTTAAAATATCATCCCAATGTCAACACCACATTTTCAATAATTCATATCTTTGTGTACTTTCATGTATTATTAAAGTCTAAAGATAATCGGTATCTCAGTAATATTGCTTGTCGTCACGGCCACCTCATTAGATAACGACACTGTTCACTTGCGGTAACGGGCTTCCCTCTATCTGGAAAGAAGAAGATGACAAAAGATTGGAATGTACTCACGCACATTATCAGACTTATAAAATTCAACAATTATTATCATGCACAATCGCCTACACTATAGTCGGTGACGTTAAACTGAATCCCTTGACAACTAAATTATCGATAAATAATGGTCAGATAGGAAACTACTATGCCTCTTTAAAAAAATATTAATATATAATCAAACTTGCGTGGGGGTGGGCGGGTATTTTTTAGTTTGTACGAGGTCTGAAAGGCATTTTTGTTAGCCTAGGGGCAAACTAATATACATTTACTCGAAAATGGCAAACACAAACACAATCCCCAATACTAACTAAACAAACTATCATAATAACCCACAAGGCCGCGGACCAGATAGTGGTAAAGGGCAGTTACAATGAGTTAAAGGGAGGTTTTTAGTCTCTTCCTAAGACCTCCATCAAGCTTAAACAAATATTCCCAAAAACTCACTTTAGAGTTGAATGTGTGCATTTTTTCGCTAGAAAATTGTCCCAGCCGAAGTCCGGTTCCTCCTATATTACAGGCTGGCTTTAGCTCGCGAGAAAAAAGTTGACTACTAAATGGCACGAAAAGTCCTAGAATTGACCGAAATAGGGCGAAAGGTCTTAAAATCGCCAAACTCATTTGGCGAACGTCTTACATTATCAAAACTGATGGGGCTAAGCATGAGGGAGAAGGGGGTCCAGAAAGAAAACCCTGAAGTGAAAATATGGAGTGATCGGGAAGTTAGTATATACATTTTTTTTCCAGCTGACGGTAAACTGCCATATCCTCTCCTTATTTACTCAGTTATTACGAAGCTAGTGTGGTGAAATAGACTGTCCATTATGAAAACTTGGTATCCTTAGGCTACAGAAACAGTAGTTTCATATTTTTCCATTAATTATCGAAACAAAACAGCTGCAAAGGGATACAGTTTTCCGTCAGCTGGAAAACAAAATAGAGCATAGCAGGTAAGGATTACTGGGGCATGAAGGTTTCCTTACATAACATAGGATTGAATACTAGGTCTTATTACAGATAACAAGATGGCCGTGTGAACCGTCAAGATAATATATATAACTATGTCGGACTCCTACCTAGCATTATTCATATTTAAAAGGGAGGGGGGGGGGGATTCTGGACCCCTTTCTCCCTCATGTGTACCCCCATTAGCTTAGACATTTTAAGACATATAATTATCCGATATTTTGTACGATTTCACGACCTTTCGCGCCATATACAGTAGGTGTCGATTTTGTGCTGGCGAGCGAGAGCGAGCTTTCAATTTGGGAGGATCTGGGGTATTCTTCTACCTAGAAATGCACACATTTATCTCGAATGAGAGGCATAGAGGTAATTTCTTGAGCTTGATGGAGGTTAGGGAGGAAACTAAAAAAACAAAAATAATAATAATAATAATAATAAGTATATAACAAATAATTATACATCTATACATAGGACGGTCCGGACGGTGATCCTCCTGTTGTTCTCAAAAACTGTGCTTTCGTGCTGACTCCCTGCCTAGGCAAACTCTTTCGTCTCTGTCTATCCTCTAACGTCTTCCCTTCATGCTGGAAGTTTGCTCACATTCAACCTGTCCCAAAGAAGGGTGACCGCTCTCAACCCTCCAACTATCGTCCAATTGCTCTTATCTCTTGTCTTTCCTAAGTTTTTGAAACTATTCTTGCTTCCAAATTTCTTAAGCATTTCTCTTCTCATAATCTGCTCTCAGATCGCCAGTATGGCTTCCTTAAGGGTCGCTCTACTGGTGATCTTCTTTCATATCTTACTAACTCTTGGTCATCCTCCTTTCGGGACTTCGGTGAGACTTTTTCTATTGCACTAGACATATCGAAAGCCTTCGATAGAGTCTGGCATAATCTTTAATTTCTAAACTACCCTCCTTCGGTTTCTATCCCTCCATCTGTGCCTTTGTCTCTAATTTCCTTTCCGGCCGTTCCATAGCCGCGGTTGTGGACGGCCATTGTTCACTTCCTCACCCTATAAACTCCGGTGTTCCTCAGGGCTCTGTCCTATCTCCTATTCTCTTCTAATTTTTATAAATGATCTCCTTAACTGTACCTTAATTCCCATCCATTCATACGCAGACGACTCAACCTTACACTACTCCATTAGTTTTTCAGAACGCCCCAGCCAGCAATCCCTCAACGACAAACGTAATGAAGCCATAGAACTCTTAAATTCTGATCTAAATACTATTTCCAATTGGGGCAGAGAAAACCTTGTTAACTTTAATGCTTCCAAAACCCAATTTCTCCATATATCTACCCGTCAGGATCTCCCAGCGGACTATCCCTTATTCTTCAACAATTCAAAAATCAACCCTTCATCTTCTCTCAATATTCTTGGTGTCTCTTTTTCTTCTGCTCTCATTTGGAAGGACCATATTACCAGTCTTGCTAAGGCAGCCCTCCAGAAGCTGGGTGTGCTCAACCGCCTTAGGGGGTTCTTTTCCCCTGCACAGCTTCTTGCTCTGTACAGGGGCATAGTGCGCCCTTGTATTGAGTATTGTTCACATGTGTGGGGAGGTTCCTCTCACACCGCTCTCCTAGACAAACTTGAAAGGAAGGCCTTTCGTATCATTAAATCCTACGAGGACAGGTCGAAGAGTTCTGCGACAGAGTCCCAAATCAACGAAAAAGATTTTGCATCCCAGGAGCTGGACTGGACGACATTGTGGAAGCCTTCGAAGATACCACAAAGGAAGCAAATGAAAATACCCTTTTTGTCATCCATGCTGGTTCAAATGACGTCATGCGCACCAGATCCGAAGAGTTGATGGAGAAATATCGCAAGATGATCCAGCACTACAAAAACAAGTCAAGGAATATCATCATCTCAGGCATTCTCCCCAAGATCGACGCACCTGACAAATTCTACGACAAGGCCTTCAGCACAAATAGCCGACTAAAATATTTGTGTCTGAGGGAAAGAAGTTGAATTCATCAACCTCTGGGACAACTTCTACAACCAGCCTACTCTGTTCCGCAAGGATGGCACTCATCTAAACCCTGTGGGCTCAGCACGCATGGGTCGTCTCCTACACGAAGCAGTCCGCAGCCATGGATCAAAAAACGCCATCCGAGAAGAAGCAGCAGTGACATAAATCATCCAACGCCAAGTAAAAAACAGAGGCAACCGAGGACCACCAGCGATAAGGACCGAAGACAGCGAGGACCGAGGACAGCCATGAACATAAATGTAGATCCGACAAGAACCAAAAATATTATTAAAGAGCGTTCCGGAAGTTCTAAAATAACAAATTTAAAGGTTTTCTATGCAAACGCTCGTAGCATACGCAATAAATTTTCAGATTTAGAGGAGCTAGTGTTTACAGAAAATTATGATGTGATTGGCATAACAGAATCTTGGCTCAATACAGAAGATAGAGACTTTTTAGCAGAGTATTCACTTCCCGGTTATGTAATGTTTGAGAAAAGCCGAATAAATCGAAATGGAGGTGGCGTTTTACTTTATATCAAAGAAAGTCTTAACCCTACCCTCTTGTCAAAACCTCAAATTGTGAACGTCGACGCATCTTTTGTGCTAATAAAGAATAATAAAGGTACAAAAATAATACTTGCATTAATATACAGACCTCCAGCTCAATCAGTGCAAACTGACCGAGAAATTTACGAACAAATTGCAGATGTAAGTAACTCACAAGATACCGTAATTTTTGGCGACTTTAATTTACCTGTGACCAAGTGGGGCGATACTCTTACTTCGCACTCCAGACATGACTTGTATACGAACTTGCAAGAGAGTTCGCTTTATCAATTTGTTCGAACGCCAACCCGTGGTAATAACGTTCTTGACATTGTACTTGCAACAAAAGAAGAATTAATAGAGAATTTGAATGTTGGTGATGAATTCAGTAACAGCGACCATCGAACGATAACTTTCACTTTAAAGTTTACTAGTAACGAACCAAATAGTAGCATCGAAAAGTCCCTAATTTCAAGAAAGCAAACTTCCATAAACTTAGAGCTATGTTTAAAGAAACTGACTGGAGCTTTTTAATTCACAATAACGACATAAATACATCTTGGAAGTTATTCGAAGCCACTTACCTAAAAGCAGTGCAAGACTGCATACCATCGAAAATACGGCGTCCAGGCCATAATAATAAGCCCAAATGGTGGAATAAAGATATTTCAAACTGCCTGCTTGCTAAAAAATTTGCTAATGATAGATTAAAATCCTCACAAAATGACGAAGAACGGCTGAAATTTGTAGAGCTACGACGCAAAGCCAAAAAGTTAATTAAGCAAAGTAAAAAGACCTTAGAGTTACATATTGCGAATCAAAGTAAAACAAACCCGAAAGAATTCTATAGTTATATCAGAAAGAAAAAAGTAGTTACTTCAACTGTTGGACCGTTAGTCGATGAAAATGGAGAATACACCAAAGACGAAGTACAAATGAGTAATGCCCTCAATACCTTCTTTGCATCAGTTTTTACAACAGAAGACCTCAGTGATATCCCTACACCATCGCCGATTCAGATTGATAATTCAGATGTTCTAAGCAATATCACCGTTACAGAGAGAGAAGTATTGAATTGTTTAGATAAACTCAAGGTAAATAAAACGCCTGGACCTGATACAATCTCGCCTAGAGTTCTAAAGGAAGCTAAGGATGAGCTCTCCAAACCACTGACATTACTATTCAATAAATCCTTGCAGTCTGGAACTATGCCCGATCAGTGGAAGCTAGCCAACGTAACACCGATATTAAAAAGGCAGCAAATCCCTACCCAGTAACTATCGTCCAATTAGCTTAACCTCAGTTGTATGAAAAATGCTAGAAACGGTCATACGAGACAGACTCGTAAATCACTTAGAGGAAAATAACATACTTAAAGATACTCAACACGGCTTTCGTAAAAAACGTTCCTGTTTAACAAACCTCTTAGACTTCTTCCACGATATCCTCAACCTCTACGATGAGAGTAAAGCTGTAGATATTATATACCTTGATTTTCAAAAGGCCTTTGACAAAGTTCCCCACAAACGTTTACTGCTAAAACTAAAAGCGCATGGAATACAAGACGGTGTGTTTAAATGGATAGAAAATTGGCTCAGCGACAGAAAGCAAAGAGTAGTCATAAACGGTAAGGCATCTAAATGGACCAATGTAAGTAGCGGGGTACCCCAGGGATCGGTACTAGGACCAATTCTCTTTCTAATTTACATCAACGACATAGATGAGGGTCTCACCTGTACAATCTCAAAATTTGCTGACGATACAAAAATTGCAAATAGCGTACTCTCAAAAGAACAAGTTGACGATATGCAACACAATCTAGATAAATTGTCATGTTGGGCCCAAATTTGGCAAATGAGTTTCAATGCGGATAAATGTAAAGTACTACATATCGGATACCTAAATGAGAAAGCAAACTATTCGATGAATGGCACTCAGCTTAAGAATGTAAACAGAGAAACCGATCTGGGAGTAACAATATCGAGTAACCTAAAACCGAGTCAACAATGTTCAGAAGTTGTTAAGAAGGCAAACAAAATAATTGGCTTTATAGGCAGGTCATTTGAGCATAAATCCAAAGAAGTTATCCTAACCCTTTACAATTCCTTAGTCCGCCCTCTTCTGGAATACTGCGTTCAATCCTGGTGCCCTTATTACCAAAAAGATATAAACAAGCTAGAACGAGTTCAACGTAGTTACCAAAATGATACCTAGCCTAAAGAACAAACCATACGAAGAGCGTCTTAGAGAATTAAATCTATTTCCTTTAACCCAGCGCAGATTAAGAGGTGACTTAATTCAAGTGTTCAAAATCATCAAAGGCATCGACAATATGAAAAACTGTAGTAAGTACTTCACTATCGACCAATCTAATTACACGCGGGGAAACGGTTGCAAAATTATTGGTAAATCTTTTAACTCACACGAATCTAAGAATTTCTTCTTCAATCGAGTTGTCAACTTGTGGAATGGGCTTCCCCGAAACGTTATAGACTGCATCACCGTTGATTCATTTAAACTCCGCCTAGACAAATATCTCGCATCAAACCCGCGACTGACTGCGTTTGTAAATGAATAACTTATTTTATCCCCCCCTCAGTTACTAACCAATCTGTCCCCTACTAACTTCCTAATCCTGCAACGGACATTAGTTCCAGGGCAGTAATTCCCTTTCCAATGTTCCCTTACCCACTCTAAACCACTGTTTGGACACTTGATCCTCAGTGTTTTGGAGGACAAGCAACCTAGAAGGGTCACTAGATCTGTTGTTGCTTGATTTCCTTTGTACTCCTTTGTACTCCCATCCACTCACCAACTCTCTGCAATCTCTCTCTCTCCGCCGCAATGTTGCATCTCTCTCGGTATTCTATCGCTACTATAATAATCAGTGTTCCTCTGAGCTATCCCAGTGCATACCACCTCCTTTACGTAGGGCACGTGGTACCCGTCTTGCAACTCAATCCCACCCCTACTCTGTGCAACTCTCCAACCCAAGAGTGAAACGTTACTCTCAAACTTTCTTCTACCAACAGCTGAGCTCTGGAACTCTCTCCCAGAATCAATCTTTCCCTCTTCCTATGACTTAAATTGCTTCAAACTCCGTGTGTTCAGGCATTTTGGCTCGAACAGTCCTTGATTTTGGCCGTCACTCTTTTAACTCTGGGGGAGGCACCGCTATAGGCAGTTATGCCTTTTGCCTCCCTCAATCACATAGAAAAACAAACAAAAACAAAACAATTATAAATATTACCTGAACATTTAGATAAACAATAACCCTACGGTGACATTGTACACTATCATATAGTTCTAATTAACTTGACCGGTAATTCTCACTTCCTAAGAACGTAATGAATACACACGATTGTTTGGAGTGTTCATTTGAAGCTAACATAAGATCCACGCTTATTTGTTCACTCTCAGAATATACATTGACCGATCGGAAGTAACTCTGCGGAGGAATGGTGAATTAAGGTGATAAGGCAGGGAGAGGATAAACTATAGAGAAGTGGAAAACAGAACAGCAAAGTGAGAGACATGAATATATATATACCATAAATAACAATGTAAATTACAGTTAAACAAAAACAGAAACAAATATCACAACAAAATCGAACAACCATAATACGCATAGAAAAACCACAAGTAAAATGCAGAACATACAAAAACAACATGAAACAACAACAAAACACAATAATTCCAAACTTAGAGATGTACCAGAGTGTGTTCGTACGTGCGTCTCTGTTTACGCCTGGCGTCATATAACATCAAACGTTTTAGGCAAAGTTTCAATCTTGTGTTTTGTTGCTGAACCAAATATATATTCAAATATATTCTGGGACCGTCTATGTTCCTAGCAAGTTTCTGAGTTCTCGCTTATTCTTAAACTCTTTCTCTCTCTCTCTCTCTCTCTCTCTCTCTCTCTCTCTCTCTCTCTCTCTCTCTCATACCATTTCCTCATATAATCCTTTTTTTATACTGCTCTTTCTCTTGCATTCACTCACTCTCTCCCTCTTGTTCTCTCTCATAGAAGTAAATTCAGAACACCTCTCTTGGATCGTAGTGTATGTGATGTGTGTTTCTTTCTTAATAACACACACACCACATACAGACTCTCTCTCTCTCTCTCTCTCTCACCTACATGCACACGCTCGTACTGTTCCTGGATAATCAGCTTAGCCAGTAGCGTCCCAGGCCAGAAGGCGTCCATTGGTGGCCATTATCCGGGGGAATTGAGTTACTCGTGATAATTACCCTCTTCCCCAACACCACTACCCCAGACACCCAGCTAGTACACACCCTTCCCCAGCACTGCCACCCCCCAGACTAATATACACCCTACCCCTCCTCCTTCCACCAGCACCATCCTATTCATAGTGTGCACGGGGTTAGTTCGATTTCTCAACCACTGCGTGAGGCATCATTGGCCCGCTACTCCAAGTAAATAAACACGTTGAACTCTATGCGATTGAATCGGTTTCTACTTTATATGCTCGTAATGCCGTGTGTCTAACATGAACACTGGAAATTGAGTTATCGCCATACATTCTTAGTGTTCTGAATGGGGAGGGTCCCTACGGTAAAATAGAGGGAAATTACGACAATGAAGATATATTACTGCCTTGTGATAAAAGCAGGGTGTATGAAGAGTGAACAACACCGACTATATCTCCTTATATACCGTACTGGGCTAACTTAAATACTGTATTATCATTATTTACATGTCGATTTTATAATTTTACACCATACAGTAGTATGTTGATATGTATCCGTTTTCCGTATATTTTTTTAATGATTACTATGCGAGCGAAGGGGAAGCAGAAAACAAAAGTTTGTTATAAGACACACCATTCCATTACTCAATATATTTTATTTTTTATATAATATATAATATATATATAATTATATTATATATATATTGTTACGTATCTTGATCCTCAAGTGGTTAACTTGATGAATCTAGATAGCACAGATTAAGGTATCAGTCAGCTGAAGGCAAAACAAAAGTAAAATATAATAAAATAATTTCCTGTTGTTGCTTCCTTTCCTTTTGGATCTTAGGACTTAGTATCTTTTATTGACTGATACTCTTTAATTATGAAAAATACTGAAACTAAATTAAAGTCATGTAGTTTAGTCTTTTTAAACCGAAGTTTAGTATTTAAAGAACTATTAATAAAAAAGTCTTGAAATATAAAAAGTAAAAGTAAGAATATTTCTGTCTCTTATCCTTTTTGAAATGAATAGATAGTTTTCTTATGTCCTTTTATTTATATTAATGTAATATTCTTGGTTCTTGTATTATATTATATTATCATCAGGATTTATATCAAAGTCACATAAAAAGTTAGATATATATTTAATAATTAGTTAAATGTATTTCTTAACCACGTAACATTGAGGTTTGATTATGAGTAAATAAAGTTACAGGACCGCTTCATAGATTCGATTCAGGTCTCACTCAAATAATATGAAAAGCAAAATATAATATTTTGAATCAAAAGAATTTTCTTCAGCTTAGGAAATCACTAGAAGTAATATTATCACAGCCATGTTAGTCTAAGGCGATATTACTAATACGAGACAATAGTATCACCGGACTAAGCACCGTTAAGCAATGTAAGCTTAATTCAAAGAAAATGAAAGAACTCGTAAGTATTAATATAAAACAATAGTATTACTTTCATCATAACCCAATTACTTAAAGAGTTGCTTTAGTCCACAAGTTAGTCAACTAAAATAGTTAAGTACATAATAGTAGCGTTAACGTTAAATCCCAATCAAATAGTTACGTACATAATAGTAGCGTTAACGTTAATTCGCAATCAAAATAGTTAAACACATAATAGTAGCGTTCACGTTAATTCCCAATCACATATCTCACTAACCAACATAACGTAAGTGTTTACACCGAACACACTTAACACACATTTATATAATCTGACTGACAGTCACAATCCCATTATAATACTTCACCCCGTCTTCCTCCAGCTGCAAGTTCACCTTCCCCAACTCCAAATGAGACTGATTTGAATGCCCACAACTCGGGTCTCATATACCAAACAATGATGGTGTAGGAACGAATCAGGAGGCGGGGGGTGGTGCCCGCTCCAATCACAGCTCCTGGAGTCGCATAACAGGTGCCTGGTCCACTCACAGCTCCTGGCGTCGATCATACGTCATAGCATCGGTCATCGAGGTAGTTTGCAGGGTCCCCTATGACGCACGCAGGTGTGAAGGCTAGTTTGCAGGTATGCGGGCGAGCTAGTTTCCCCACTCGCTGGTTCGCTCGCTAGTCTGCTTCACCGTTTGGGTAGTGTGACTCCTTCAACTCTAATGGGGAAACCAGCTCGCCCCATACCAGCAAACTAGCCTTCACACCTGCGTGCGTCATAGGGGACCCTGCAAACTACCTCGATGACCCGACGTTATGACGTATGTTCGACGCCAGGAGCTGTGATTGGACCATGCACCTGCTATGCAACTCGAGGAGCTATGATTGGAGCGCGCACCATCACTCGCCTCCTGATTCGTTCCTAGACCATCATTGTTTAGTATATAAGACCCAAGTTGTGGGCATTCAAATCAGTCTCATTTGGAGTTGGGGAAGGTGAACTTGCAGCTGGAGGAAGACGGGGTGAAGTATTATAATGGGATTGTGACTGTCAGTCAGATTATATAAATGTGTGTTAAGTGTGTTCGGTGTAAACACTTACGTTATGTTGGTTAGTGAGATATGTGATTGGGAATTAACGTTAACGCTACTATTATGTGTTTAACTATTTGATTGCGAATTAACGTGAACGCTACTATTATGTGTTTAACTATTTGATTGCGAATTAACGTTAACGCTACTATTTATGTACGCGTTTAATATCTTAGAGTGTACGGTCATTCATATAAACCTTTGGGCCTCTTACATTTGTATTCCTACAAAAACAGATTTTGAGATATATTTAGGTATGTGACTTACTTTACATTGAGTCTTAAGTACCGGTATACTTTTAAATTAATGTATATATAATGGCATTCATATTAATAAGATTTCATGAATATATTTAATGATGAACTTTAACTCTTGCAGTACAACGATGTTTTTTACAGTATATTCTGGGTAATAAAGGGTTTTATGCAGCTGTAGAAGGACATGTGTTATTCATATAGTTTATTGGGATAATATGTACCCCTTTGACCTCTACAGGTCTAGGGGGGTCTAGGGAGGAACCTAAAACAAAATAATAACTAAATTCCTAGATAAACAAACAAAAAACTAAACAAAAATCCTTTGAGGTTGAGGAAGGCAGACATGAGCCTTGTATACACCCTTGGCCTTACACCACCAAGCTATAAATAGGCCTTACTCAGCCACCAACACCACCACCAACCTGCACCTACTAATCCTCGGAGTTATGGACGATAATTGTATGTGGCGCAAGGGAATTATTCATGGTGAACAATTATCTTAATGGCTTACGTAATCGGGGGGATCATTATCAACTCTGCGAAGCAGAGTGGTATCGCGCAAACAGATACCGCCTGTATACTGTGCACCACCAGCCAGCCTGTCTGTCGTCGCGTCCGTCGTCGTCTGTCGGAAAAACTCCGCCTAGACCGTTCGATGGATTTTCACCAAATTACACAGGTATATCCATTTGGTCAATGCAATGGTCAGTCAAAAAATTTTTTTTTAACTTAAACCAAAGGTCAAGGTCAAAAAAAAAATAAGGTAAATATTTCATAGTTTTTAGTTTTTACTCAAATGTCTTAATTTTCACTATACAATTTACTGGTAACATTAATATCGTATTGCCCAAATCTTAGATAAATATTTTAAAGGGTAAGGTCAAAGGTCAAAATAATTTGTTTTCTAGTATTTCTTATACTAACTGTTAGATTCTCACTAGGCTTACCATGTATATTCGGAATACCTAGGCCAGGGTCATACACATTCAATTCCATGAAAGGTCAAGGTCACATGTCAAGGTCAATTAAAAGGTCAAAATGCTATTTTCTTTACTTTTCATGCAAACTTCAACAAAATTGGTGAGATAGTTGCACTCTAAGTGAAAAGGGAAAATAATAAATGTTGAGACATATAAAGGTCAAAATAAAGGTCAAAGGTCAAGGTCAACTATAATATTGATATATAGGAAACTAACTGATGGGTTTAAATGAAATTAGGCATGCTTATTTGATTTTCCAGGACAATGTCAATACAAAAAAAAAAAATACTCTTACATGAAGGTCCAGGTCACAGGTCAAGGTCAAAGGTCAACTTTTACTATTTATTTTACTTTTTACTCAAATGTCTTAATTTTCACAATACAAGTTACTTGTAACCTTGATATCGTATTGCCAAAATCTTAGATAAATATTGTAAACGATAAGGTCAAAGTTCAACGTCAAAGGTCAAAATTGGTTGTTTACTAGTATTTCTTATACTAACTGTTAGATTCAAATTAGGCTTGCCATGTATATTCGGAATACCTATGCCAAGGTCATACAAGAAACTATTCAATTCCATATGAAAGGTCAAGGTCACAGATCAAGGTCAAATAAAAGGTCAATGTTATTTTCTTTACTTTTCATGCAAACTTCACAACATTTGGTGAGACACTTGCACTTTAAGTAAAAAGCAAAATAATAAATGTTGAGACATTAAGGTCAAGATAAAGGTCAAAGGTCAAGGTCAACTATTTTTCTATTAATATATATGAAACAAACTGATGGGCTTCAATGAAATTAGGCATGTTTTTTTATTTGCATGTACTCTTACATAAAGGTCAAGGTCAAAGGTTAACTTTTATTATTTATCAAAAAAGATTACTCAAATTTTTGGAAAACTGGCTGTGTTATGGATTATTACTTAAATATCATATATATCAATTTTCACAAAAATATTGTAATAGTTAAGGTCAGAGGTCAGGGTCAAAACAAGAGTATTTGTCATTTACCATCAACTCCTCCTTACCTTATGATACCTTATGATGTGTTCGCCACTCTTCTAGCGGCACCAAGGAGCGCGACGCCCCTCGTTTTGGGTGGTGATTTGGTGCAGTAGACTGTTTGAAGCGACAGCTCGCTCCCTTGCGAGGATGGGCTCGTCTAGCACCTTTTGCAGTTCGACATCCAGGGCTCTCTTGAAGCTGTCTAACGAGACGTCCCTCATGTCTCTTACTCGCCGTGGGAGTTTGTTGAAGAGACGTGGGCCTCTGTGTGATAAGCAGCCCTCTCGCAGAGAGCCCATAGCACCCCTGTTATTCATCCGGGGGATTTTGCATTCCCAGCCTCTCCTATCACTGAATTTCATGACTATCGGAGTATGTAGGTTTGGTACTAAACCCTCTGCGATTTTCCATGTGTATATTATTAGGTAACGTTCTCTTCTACGTTCCAGTGAGTACAGATTCAGTGCTCTTAAACGCTCCCAATAGTGTAGCTGTTTTATCGAACTTATATGCGAAGTGAAATTTCTTTGTACACTCTCTACGTCATTTATTTCACCTGCTTTGTATGGGGATGTTAATACGCTACAATATTCAATCCGCGGTAGCACTAGAGATTTGAAGAGCGTTATCATAGGTACTTCACCGCGTGTTTTAAAAGTATGCAGAATCCAACCCGTTAGACGTTTCGCAGCCGCCACTTTGACCTGGTTATGTACTTTGAAACCCATATTTTCAGAAATTAATACCCCAAGGTCTTTCACACTGTCTTTCCGTTCTATTATGTGGTTAGATTCTGTTAAGTAATTTGTAATTTCTTTAACACCATTATTATCTCCGTACCGTATTAATTGGAATTTTTCCTCATTGAATTGCATGTTGTTTTCCCTGGTCCACTGGAACACTACATTCATGTCTTCCTGCAGTCGGCCCATGTCTTCTTGTGTGTTTACTATCTTGCTTAATTTTGTGTCATCAGCAAAAGACGACACCATACTGTTTCTTGTGTTGGTATCTATGTCGCAAATTAGTATGAGGAACAGAAGGGGCGCTAGCACTGTTCCTTGGGGCACTGAGCTTTTGACATCCGAAGGCTCAGACGTGACTTAGTTTACTGCTACCGATTGTTTTCGGTTTACGAGGAAATTGTATATCCACCGTCCGATTTTCCCAGTTATACCTTTTGCTTTCAGTTTGTGGGCTATTATACCATGGTCACATTTATCAAATGCCTTAGCAAAATCGGTGTAAATGACATCCACGTTTTCTTTTCTTCTAGCGCTTTAAGAATTTTGTCATAGTGTTCCAAAAGTTGTGAGAGACATGATCTTCCCACTCTGAACCCATGTTGACCGGTGTTGTGTAGTTCATTTGTCTCCATGAATGTTGAAATTTTTCTTCGCAGGACTCGTTCGAAAACTTTAATGATGTGAGAGGTTAGAGCTACCGGGCGGTAGTTTTTTGGTAGTGCTTTACTCCCTCCTTTGTGCAGTGGGGCAATTATTGCGTTTTTCAAGCTATCAGGTATGTCACCAGTGTCTAGACTCCTTCTCCACATTATAGCCAGGGGTTTTGAGAGGTTTTCCTTACATTTCTTCATTAGGATCGAATTCCATGAGTCCGGGCCTGGTGCCGAGTGGGATGGCATGTTGGAAATGGCCTCTTCTATGTCTTTTGGACCGAAATCAATATCCAGCATCTGAGGGGTTTCCGTGGGGGAGGTTTCCATGAAAAATATATTTTGGTCTCTGATGACTTTTGTTTCATCAGGCTCACTGAATGCCATTTCATACTGCCTGCTGAAGAGTTCGCTCATTTCCTTTTTGTCCCCTGTGAAAGAGCCGTCCCCATTGCTCAGTGAGCCGATGTTTGATGTTGTTTTAGCCTTTTGTTTGGCGTGTGAAAAGAAGTATTTGGAATTTTCCTTTATACCTGCAATAGCTTTCCTCTCCTCTTCCATATATTGTAGTTCATATACTATTCTTAGCCTTTGTTCAATTTCCACAATTTCTCTATCTATTTCGGCCTTTTGCCTATCCTGTAGATTTTGATGTGTGCGTCTTTGTGCGAGTAATTTTCTTCTTCTGTACAGCCTCCTCCATTCCCGATCTTGTTTGCTTCTTCGTTTTGTTTGTCTTGCAGGTATATGGTGGCTACAGATTTGGGTCATGGTTTCTGTTTTTAAGACTAGACATTCTGCTGGTGTCAGGTTATTCATTAAATCTTCCCAGTCTATTTCCTCCATTTCTTGATTTACCTCTTCCCACCTAATGTTTTTGTTATTGAAGTTAAATTTTTTGTTCTCGATTCTGAGGTTGTCTGTACACTTTCTAAGGTTGTTTTGATCACAATTAATTTATGATCGGAGTATGTTGTGTCCGATATGTTAATGCTGTGTACTAGAGAGTCGTTGTTAGTGAAGACCAGGTCTAAGATATTGTTTTCCCGTGTGGGTTCAGCAATATGTTGGGTAAGACTAAAAAAATCGCAAAGTTCAAAAAGCTCTCTCGTATTTGCTTCTCCGATGTTGTTTGCCACTAACTGGTTTTCTAGTTGTCTCCATTTAATGTTTGGTAGGTTAAAGTCTCCTAGCCATATAATATTTGGTGTTGGGTTCCCCAGGGTTTCCACTTCTGATTTTATTTTGTTGAGCTGGGGTTTGAATTCTTCTCGGGATGAGACATCCTAGACAACTGTTTAATGTATTGTCACCAAATTATATAGGCAAATTCAGTTGGTCAATGCGACGACCGTCCAAATATATTTATTTTATTTTAAGTCAAAGGTCAAAGGTCAAGGTCACAGTATATGATCACTATTTGTAATCAATATGTTTGTATACAAATTACACCATATTCATAATGCTAGTTAATATGAACATTGCTGTTAAGCTAACTAAATCCTGGATAAGAAATTCTAAGGTCGAAGGTCAAGGTCATAGGTCAAGGTTAAAGTTCGAAATAGGATTTTTACTAGTATTTCCTATTTAATGTAAGATTCTCATTAAGCACATCATGCATATTCGGAATGCCTAGACCAAGGTCATACAAGTATAAACATAATTATATTTGATAGGTCAAGGTCAACATCGAATATAAGGTCAATATGTTAATTTCTTTACTATTCATGTAAACTTCACAACATTCGTTGAGACAGTTGAGCTTTAAGGAACAATTAAAATTTTAATTTTCAGACATCATGAAGGTCAAGATGAAGGTCAAAGGTCAAGGTCAACTATTCCTTTAATACCTCTGAAACTAACTGATGATTTTTAATGAAATTTGACACTTATTTGATTTTCTAGGGTTACATCAAAGCAAACAAAAATATAATCCTACATAAAGGTCAAGGTCACAGGCCAAGGTCATAAGTTAACCTTTATCATAAAAATACTAAATTTTTGATAAACTGACGACTGTTAGTTGCATTTTACTTAAATATCATGTATTTCAATCATATAATTATACAGTATATATATATATACATTATAATACTTAAGGTTAAAGGTCAAGGTCAAAGAACAAAAGAAGAGTGTTAATAATTTTCTTTAAACTCTTCCTAGACTGTTTAACCCTTTGTGTACCAGTGTCATCGTTTTTTATTGTAGTCTAGCTATAATTAGACGATTTTGTGGAGTGTATGAAGGATCTGTGGTAGTAAAGCGGGTTAATTAAGATAGTTGAAAGTCTGCTAATTTTATGGAGGCCCTTCATAAACTAAAAAATATCGTCTTAATATCCAGTATGAAATGAAACTAACAGAACTGTACTGAACGGGTTACTCATCGTCACCAAATTTTGCTGGCAAATTCGGTTGCTCAATACAACGATTGTCCAAATTTTGTGTTTTTGTTATTCAAAGGTCAAGGTGAATGGTGAAGGTCACAGATTATGGTCACTATTTCTTTCTTAATATATTCTAAATTTGAATTACACCATATTCAAAATGCTACAAAATAATGTTACTGACCTTATTATAAATAAATATTCCAATGGTTAAGATTCAATGCGATCATAAATGTAATTATATATATATACTCCCAGGTGGACATGAACCACCAACAGTCAGGACGAGTGTCTATGCTTTAATCCACTGCACACAGGTATCCTGTATCACGCTGTGGTATAGTGGATTAAATTATGGGCACTTGTTCTGACTGTTGGTGGTTAAGTCCGGATGTGAGTATAAAACATTTATTATATATATATATATATATATATATATATATATATATATATATATATATATATATATATATATATGTAATATATATACCGATTTTACCTAAGAGATTCAATACTACTTGCAGAATTCTAGGTCGCAGAGTTGCGTATGCATTTTTTTTTTCTTTTTTTTTGGTAATGCAAAAACGGCACACCTACTTTATTGTGTATTTTTCATGGTTCGCATCCAATGGCACAATAGTTGGTTTGTAATATACTGTAAGTCAGTCGGTTATAGTGTAGTTCGTTTTCGGGCGCTATTTATGGCATGTTGGCGGGTTTTGTGGTAAAGTATGAAGTATATATTATAGCATAAATTGCATCCATGGGTCACTAGCTCTGTAGCAAGATCACTCCACCATACCTACCCTACGTGAGAGATAGCTGTTTTATTGAATTGTGAAAGCATGCTGTAAAAAATAAGTACAGTAGTTAATGCAAAATAAATGATCAATTCTGCATATACAATATACGCAAACAATTGATAATACAGTATATCATTATTGACAAATGGGTTACTATGTTCCCCTCATGTAGCTATACCAACAATGTGACGAGTGAATAGAAGGATAGTGTGGGATGAGGTGGAGGATTAATACATAGAGGGATGGTGTTTTGATGAGGTGGGGATTAAGACATAGTGGGATGGTGTGGAATGAGGTGGGGGATTAATACATAGAGGGATGGTGTTTTGATGAGGTGGGGATTAAGACATAGTGGGATGGTGTGGAATGAGGTGGGGGATTAATACATAGAGGGATGGTGTTTTCATGAGGTGGGGATTAGGACATGGTGGGATGGTGTTTTCATGAGGTGGGGATTAATACAGAGAGGGATGGTGTTTTCATTTCATGAGGTGGGGATTAAGACAGAGAGATGGTGCGGAATAAGGTGGGGATTAACACATAGAGGGATGGTGTGGAATGAGGCGGGGGATCGTAAAATATAGGGATGGTGTGGGATGAGGTGGAGGATTAAGGAATAGAGGGATAGTGTAGAATGAGGGGGGGGGGATTAAGACAGAGAGGGATGGTGTGGAATGAGGTAAGGGATTAAGACACAGAGGGATGGTGTGGAATGAGGTAAGGGATTAAGACAGAGAGGGATGGTGTGGAATGAGGTAAGGGATTAAGACACAGAGGGATGGTGTGGAATGAGGTAAGGGATTAAGACAGAGAGGGATGGTGTGGAATGAGGTAAGGGATTAAGACACAGAGGGATGGTGTGGAATGAGGTAAGGGATTAAGACACAGAGGGATGGTGTGGAATGAGGTAAGGGATTAAGACACAGAGGGATGGTGTGGAATGAGGTAAGGGATTAAGACACAGAGGGATGGTGTGGAATGAGGTAAGGGATTAAGACAGAGGGATGGTGTGTACAAAGGAGTACAAAGGAAATCAAGCAACAACAGATCTAGTGACCCTTCTAGGCTGCTTGTCCTCCAAAACACTGAGGATCAAGTGTCCAAACAGTGGTTTAGAGTGGGTAAGGGAACATTGGAAAGGGAACTACTGCCCTGCCACTAACGTGGCAGGACTAGGAAGTTAGTAGGGGAATTAGTGTTAGTGTGGAATGAGGTAAGGGATTAAGACACAGAGGGATGGTGTGGAATGAGGTAAGGGATTAAGACACAGAGGGAGGGTGTGGAATGAGGTGGAGGATTAAGACATAGAGGGATGGTGTGGAATGAGGTGTTAGTCTTCACACACACACACACACACACACAGACGAACAACTACATCCATCCACATAAATTACACAAATAAATGCCAACACAACATCATCCACTCACTAACATTCATACACAACAAATAATACAAATGGCTCAAGTCAAGTGAAACTTTGTCTTAAGCAAAAATCACTCCATAAAATATGTTCCCTCAAACGAAAAAGTAAACACATAGTATGTATAAAGAATATCTGTCCTCATACATATGGACAAATAAAACACATTGTATATAAATGGATACATGGATATCCAATCGTAGTCACGCATTTAACATTTAACTGTCTTGAAGGTGTAATGCTTAGAGTGTTTATGATCTGTATGGGGTAACCTAGGTTCGAATCCCGGTAGGATCACATGCTTTCATTAATTTCATTGGGAAGTGTTTGGTGTTGGTAACGAAATTAATAATTTAGATTATTCCTTGAAACATCAGAACAAATTATGTTTAGTGGGCCCCCCCCCCCCCTCTTCTCTCTCACTCCCACTCTCTCTCTCTCCTTCTCTCTCGCTCTCTCAATGAATAAACTAATGACAGATGGATCCTTGTCTCTCGGTTGTTTACTAGCTGTATTCAACTGCTAATATTCCACGCACTTTGCTATAATAGGCATAGTTATGTAAAAGTGATGAAGTTCCGTGTATAAATGGATTTCCAAATCGTCAATTAAAGGAATGTATAATACAGATTCACAGGAAAAAGTAGGTTGATTAAATTGGTAATGTATCTATTTTGGTCCATTGGGGCAGAGAGAGAGAGAGAGAGAGAGAGAGAGAGAGAGAGAGAGAGAGAGAGAGAGAATGAGAGAGAGAGAGAGAGAGAGAGAGAGAGAGAGAGAGAGAGAGAGAGAGAGAGAGTATTATAGAAAAGCAAAGTAATAAACTCGATATATATCGAATATAATATAATAAACACTTGAATTCTTCCCGCTCCGTGTTGTTATATTAGTGTGATTGGATATTGAGTGTAGTTTCCTATGCAGTATTTACTGGTTTCTTTCTAGACCCTCTTTTCTCTCATGTTTAACCCTATTTGTTTTGATATTTCAAGACGTTTGCCCCATTAATCTGGCGAAATTTTCAACATAATTATTTCTTTGTTAATTTTGACATTTTTCGTGTCATTTAGGTGGCGATTATCTTTTGGCGACCAATAGCAAACCTTAAAATTAGGAGGAACCGGCCTCTTGACGGAACGTTTTTCCACTGTTAAATGTACACATATATTTCGAAGAAGGCTCATGGGGGTATTTTTTTATTGTTATTATTATTTATTTTTGTTTTAAAGTTTGGTGGAGGTATACATTAGGTAGGAAATAATAACAATACAAAAATATAGTTAACAATCACCCATTACTTCAAATGATTCATTGACGTTTGTATATTACATTACTCGTGTAGGCCAATCATATTATTTTTACTTCCACACACAAAATCACTTATTAAAGTCATGTAGGCAACTGTACAATTATCTGTTTAATACGTACTTAAAGCCCCACGGCTCATGGGTTGAGGTAAACATGGACAAATAATCGCCAACCTGCATATAATTATCTTGTAAAATGCAATGTCACTGAAATAATTATTAACAATGGTATAAAGGATTTGCGGATCGTCTATACCGGGCCTGTGACGTCATAGTGACGTCACACCAGTATCCTTAGCCTAGACTGGATGGTGGACTTACACTCTTGTGACGTCACAGGCCCGGTATAGACGATCCACAAAATCCTTTATACCATAGTTTATAATTATTTCAGTGCCATTGCATTTTGCAAGATAATTATGTACAGCTTGGCAATTATCATTCCATGTTTATCTCAACCCATGAGCCCCCACCTTTAAAAGGAGATGGGCAGTCACTTTGAAAAAAAAAAAATATTTAAGTTCGTGCATAACATGTATTTCAGCACACCGTTATAATATTATACTAGTGTACAGAAAGTAAAACAAATATAATAGCGATTCGCATTTTGTTATTATAAACTCCGTACTTACAACATAATTAGTAAAGCTGCACACACACGGGTGATTCACTGACAATTTCGCTCGGACATTTTTGCTGGCAGTATTATAGAAACACGATTGGTAACAAATGCGGAAGTACGATAGTGGTATGATGTGGATGTGGATGTACCGGAGAGTGTGAAGAGGTATACCATGAGGTGGTCCGGTCATATGGAAAGTATAGACTATAGAGAGTGAGAAGGTGAATACAAGATAGTATGTAAGTGAGGTGATAAAGAGAGAGAGAGCGAAATATATAAACACGAGTGTATATATACTTTGAGTGAGAGTTAGTACGTGAGTGAGATGAATAAGTAGATAAATAAGTAGATTGCTAGATAGATATACACATTTTTAAGATGAGAAATATTAAAGTTCAACATCCCCAAGCAGTACAGTGCTTTTTTAACTGACTTGGTATGTATATGATTTATACAATGAGAGAGAGAGAGAGAGAGAGAGAGAGAGAGAGAGAGAGAGAGAGAGATATAACATTCCCCCTGTACTAAGCACAAATTGATATACTTCCTCCTCAATCTGTATTCAGCGTCTAAAATGAGGAAGATGATTTTCTTCTCCACTGGCTCGGGTCTGCTCTAATGGCATTTACATACAGAATATATCTAACAAGGTGGTTCCGCCCTCTCTTTCATACTTTCTTTCTCTCTCACGGCGTCTTCTTTGCCTGCCTCTCTCTCTCTCTCTCTCTTTCTCTCTCTCTCTCTCTCTCTCTCTCTCTCAACCACTTGAATCACTAACCTCCGCCCCAATGAACAGTTCACTCATATTAAACTTTTCATTAACCTCCATTCTTGCCTTAGGAAAGAAATGTCGGGGTATCCAACCAATAATTTGAAAACCAAGAAATGAGAGAGATATTCTATATAGTAATGTTGTGTTTAACTTGTGTGAAAAAAGTAGTAATAAAAATAACAAATACTATAATTGATGTGTCATTATTCACCTGACGCTGATTTTTGTCTTTATTTAGGTACAATACAACACAGGCGCGTGTCAAATCATAACAAAAAGGGTCTCACCATATTGAGAGAGTCAACAGTCATAAATTGAATTCAAATGCCGATTCCACGATAACATTAATGTGCTCTTGGATTGTCGGCCATTGCCATGTTGAGATTAAATAATAATAATAATTGATTGATTGTTTATGTATTCCCATAAATGGGCTAAGATATTACAGTAATTGTTCGGCACAGCAAAATAATGTAATCTAAGAATTAACAGGAGAGGAAATATCATCCAAGGACATCAACAAGAGAGTATAATTAAATATTTCTACTGTTACTGATAAGGTGCAGTCACTAACAACAGTCTTTGGAGCTAAATTTATCAAACACCCCAATGTTTTTCCTAATTTAACAAAATTGCTAGTAAATTCACTCAATAACCCCAATGCACAGACAACTCAATTGTGCCGTTATGAAAATTGGTTTAAAATATCTTAAACATTCATTTTGAATCTGAATGTCCCTATTCCATATTCAGCCAGGTCCATTAATCTACCCCTGGGATAATTTTGAAGCTGACCTCAGCTATGCCCCTGTCAAGGCCAAGAAAGAGCTTGTTTCCCATGAAGGAAAACATATTGTCTTGGAAACTATTGATTGTTCACTTAGCACTTTGCCTGTTGGTAGCCTGGTGGTCTATACTGATGGTTCTCCTCAGAACTCAGGGCAGGCAGGTTGTTCTTTCTCTAGTTTCAATGGAAATATTGAAGTAGCCTGTGACACTCTCTGGCTGCACCAGTGGGCAAGTTAAACTCAGTGTGATCGAGCTTATAGCCATCCTAATGGTCGTTGCCTATACAGGAATCACTTCAAAAGGCCTTATAGTATGTGATTTTAAGAGTACCTAAACGTCTTTAAATAGCCAGAAAACTTGATTCCATAGCATTACTAATTCTATTAAACAGGGTCTCACCCATGCTAAAACACAAAGGTATACAATACTCTTTCTCTGGATACCTTCCCATATAGGAGTAAACAAACATGACAGAGCAGATCAACTACCTAACCAAGATTGTTTTAAGTCAGAAGTAGAGGTCAACTTTGGTCTGTCTATGAACATAATTAATTCAATCTATAAGAAGGACAGTGCTGAGAAATTAATGTTGTCTAGGAATTCAGAAATACCTGAAAGCATTACTATTAAGTATTATGACATGTTATATTACAAACCTATGAAGTATGGTAAATACAAAACAAACACAAGGCAGTGTGACATGGTTATGGCCAGAATAGACTGGGGTGCCTGTAACTTTGGCAGGTTTCTTCAATCTACTGTGTCGATTACACCAAGTGCAGAGAAAAGGACAAACACACTGTGGAGCATTACATCTTCAAGTTATATCTTCAAGTGTAGTTATGTACAGGATGTTAGACAACCGGGCATGACGTATTATGAACTATGTAGCTACTTCTTGGAGAGTGGTATTCTGGAGGACATACTGTTGCTTTTCCCTGGGTTTGTTCACCCATAGGATTTTCGTAGCTTGGCCCTTTCAACCAGATGGTGCAGGGTAGGTTTGCATGTGGCCACCTTCAGGCGATTTTATTCATACTGGGGGGAGGGGGGGTATTGTGGGTGTTGGTGAGTTAAAGGTACCTCTGAGTCCCTGTGGTAAACTATCAATGGAAGTTAAATATTACTAAGCTATAATGAATCAAATAAAATCAATCTAAATGAATACTCTATATCTAAATTGAATTCAATCTGAAACAAGCTAATTTATATCCAAAGGTCTCACATAATAAATGTATATAATTATAGGGTAAGGTTATAAGGGTTAATATTAGCCAGGAATTAACTCACCAATAGTTCCACGTGGCAATGAGGCAAGGGAGAACGTTTTACCCAATATGGCGGTGGACAATGGGGAACGAGACTTCGGTCCAAGACACGAGTCAAGTTAAAGAAAGAATAAATGATTACATGGGAATGGACATGAATAATATGCTTATCTATCAGTCAGTCATGATGTCGATGAGAGCGTCGTGACGGTGTAGTTGTGTGTATTGCTGTATGTGTATTGTGATTAGAGGCACAAAAGCACGATCAACTGAGGGCGGAAAATTAGATGTTAACTGGTTGGTGTTCGTGAAGGCTCTGACGTACCTCAAAAGCACACCTTGCTGCCTAGGCAAACCGCCAGGAGCCCAAATTATCGTACCGCATTTAGGTTGCTCTATACGATAAATTATATTAATATATACGATAAATTCATATATACTACAGAAGACCATGGCAATATTGCTTAATACCATATTAGGCCTTTTATAACTTAACTTATTTACAATCTTATAATATACGATCTACTCGTCCTACATCGTGCTGTAGGAGAGATCGTGACGTCACAGAGACATACAAGATCACAAAAGAGTCATATTCTATCGTATTTATACGATACACTCCCCCCACAAAAAAGACCTGAACCCCACCTTAAACCTAAAGTTGCCCAGAGGCTATCTTCTGACGCCACAAGTCGACAGCGCCAGCAGCAGCGCGTCTGGGACGCGTCCCGGTCCGAGAATGATCACCATCAGTATGAGGTGAGTCGTTCCTTCGAGAATCCTCGGACCCAGCAATAACAGGTGGAGCCTCAGATTGCAATGCGGAATCTAGCTCCAAAGCGTACAAACGTGCGATAGGACGAACAGTAGTTCCAGTGGCTGTCTTTAATAGCGCCACCCGCTCTACAGAGTCTGCCCCCTTGTATACCTCCAATATGCGGCCTAATTTCCAGTATAAACGAGGACTATCTTCTTTAATTAAAACAACGTCACCAACTGTAGGGGCCGTTGGTCTACCAGAGGGAGTAACACTCCTTTCCCTCAATGCTAGCAGATATTCACTAATCCACCGTTTCCTAAAATCCTCGATTATCCTGGATATATACTGGTATCTCTTAGACACCGCTACCGCAGAGTACAACGAGGGATCCTCTAACTCTACTATGGACTGAAAATCAGATGGAAACGCAGTCAATGGTTTTCCATATAGCAAGTGAGCTGGCGTTAATGGTAGTGGTTCTTGCAGGTCGGTGTACACATATGTAAGCGGGCGATCATTCACGACTGTCTCTATCTCTGTGAGGACTGTCGTCAACTCACTCTTCTTTAATAGAGCACGTCCTACAACCGCTCTTAGTCCTGACTTTACTATGCCGACACACCGTTCCCACATGCCACCAAACCAAGGTGCCTTAACTGGAATGAACCTCCATTCGCACTTCTTCTCTCCCAAAAAAGTGATGATAGTAGGATCACTACTCATATCCTTTAGATATTTTGATGCTTGGACATAAGTGAGAGCATTGTCGCTAAGAATGAGTTGAGGGAATGAACGACGGGCACAAAACCGTCTAAACGCCAGCATAAATTCTTCGCTAGACATATTATCACATAGTTCTAGGTGTATCGCTCGAGACGTCGCACAGGTAAACAATAATATATAAACCTTCTCATGCTCCCTCGTCTTCAATGCCCCTGTGTAATCTAATCCTACCGCTTGGATAGGTTCTACGTGCTTTACACGGCATTCAGGTAGAGGTGGAGCTGGTCCAGTTGCATATGGTTTACCCTTTAGTCTCTGGCATATTACACACTTTCTCACTACGCGTCGAGCTACTTGTCGAACTCTGGGTATCCACCATGTGAGACGTAAATTTGATATAATATGACATACCCCGTAGTGTTTTACTTCCCTATGTGCACGTATGATCAATAGATCAGTAACGTGATGTCTTGTTGGCATAAGTATAGGTCGGTTTGTGCCGTCTGGTACACCCGACCACTTCAGGCGACCCTCACACCTGATGAGGCCATTGTCTAGGTGCAACCTTAGTTGACGCACTATATTAGGCATTAATGTCTTATTCGAGCCTTTCAAGGATTCTAATTCATTGGAAAAGGTTTCTACTTGAACCCATTTGATCAAAGTTACTTCAGCTGCTTTAAATTCACGAGCATCAATGTTGTGACCCCTGTTGCAGAGTTGGCCCGTTACTTTAAGCTTAAGATTGGATACATATCGCAACACCCAAGCTACAACTCTGACTAGTTTATTATAGTCACCGAATCTTGCCCACTTTATGATAGGACCCGGTGGCTCATTTGGTTGGGCTGTAACTGCCACTGTTTCCAGTGGCAGAAGTCCCTCACCAACAGCATGCCATATCGTCCATTCACTTTCATGGAGCAGCCACTTTGGACCATGCCACCACAATTCGGACTTCATTAACTGGCTAGCCGTTATACCCCTAGTTATGAGATCACTAGGGTTTTCCTTTGTATTTACATAATGATAAGCAACGTCTGGCAAAAGGGCTCTAATCTCATCTACCCTATTCCGCACATAAACTGGCAGCGACTTCTTGCTATATATCCAGTTGAGTGCGACCTGACTATCGCACCATACGTGAACGATTTCAATATTTAATTCGCTCTCGTATGCTGCGCGTACATGTTGCACCAGACGTGCTAATAGCAGCATGGCAGTCAATTCCATTTTAGGGATAGTTACCTTCTTAACCGGGGCTACTTTGGCCCGGGCTGTAACTAAATGTGCCCCAAATGAAGTAACAACATATATGGCTACCCCGTATGCCGTGGCGCTAGCATCGCAAAACGTGTGTAATGTAACGTCACCGAACGCCGCCACTTTACGAGGTATAGGTTTATTACATAGGATGGCATATTCATTCAACAACAATGTCCCTTGGTCATTCAGGTCCTCGGGCAAACTGTCATCCCATCCTATTTTACGTCTCCAAACTTCCTGCATTAGAATCCTAGCTCTTATGGTAACAGGTAATGCTAGACCCAAAGGATCAAAAAATTGCGCAACTTTGCTCAACAGACTTCTTTTTGTGAGCGCTCCTGTCTGCTGAGCAAAAGACCTTGTTTGAAAAGTTAGTATGTCATGTTTAGGTTGCCAGATCATCCCCAAATTTCTGGACTTTTCCTGGTTAAGAGATGCCGTACCATCCACCTGTATTAAACTCTGAAGATCTTCACTATTAGTAACCCACTCGCGGAGAAATAGATGTGCATCCGCAAACAATCTGCGTGCTTGCCAGTATGCATACAACAAATCATCTTGACTATCGCTAGTCCCCTGCAAATTGTCAATGTATAATCCGCGAGATAGTTTACTTGTGTCCTCATGAGTGTCAGCTAGATGTTTTCTGATTGTGGCATTTAACAAAAACTGCGAGCAAGTGGCCCCAAAGAGTACAACCCGAAAACGGTATATTATGATGGGACTTTCAGAGTCGCTAATGTCGCCGAACCAAAGAAAGCGGGTAACATCTCTATCTTCCTCCTTTAGCTTGACCATCAAGAATGCTTTCTCGATGTCACTGGTATAGGCGTACTTTCCCAGCCTAAACCGCAATAGATGTTGGGACAGGTCCGACACCATGGACGGACCTGTCAACAGGCAGTCATTCAGACTGGCTTGTTGACCTTGGTGGGCAGAACAGTCATACACCACCCGTATTGGTGTGGTGACGCTGTCTTTCTTTACCCCATGATGGGCCAGATAGTGAACCCTACCCTTCTTACACGGTTCCTTGACATCGACTCTCTCAATAAAACCCCTATCCTCATAACTCCGAAATACATCGTCATACGCCTGGCGCGTGCTCGGTTCGTTAGACAATTTCCGCTGCAATGCGCGCAAGCGACCTAATGCCAAACCATAGTTGGTAGGCAGGCTTATCTCACTGTTCTTCCAAGGTAAACTAACTTTATATTGCTTGTCTGAGGCACAGTAGCACACAGACTCGTCAAACCTTTGTAGCGCAACTTCCGAGTCATAATCAGTCTCCATAGGATTAATGCCTATGTGATCCAATCTCCACAGTCGTTCCAGGTCGAACTCGGCAGCCATCTTAGGGTCACTAGGTTGGGAATCCTCCCTTCCCAACTCCTCTGCCGCGGTTACATTGACTCTATATATCGAGACCGTGTCGACCAGGACCTTTGACTGTGTAGTATGCACCTTTCCGCTCATGCAGTATCCAAATTTAGTGGGGATTAAAATTACACCACACATCTTTTTAAATCCAGGGTATACTACTTCATAATAATGATCCACACCAAGTAGAACATGCACCTCACTCTGATTTCCCATGGGATCTGACAAGTTAACCCCTTTGCTACGTAATGCGTGTTCCACCTTCTTCACACCCACAGATACATATTCTGGTAGGGTGTCTACTACGATACAAGTCATAAAGTACCGGTTTTTACGATAGAAATATGAAATCTCCGCTATCTCGTAGTCTTGTTTATCAGTAACCCCTGTGAAGCCCTGTAATCGAAGAGTCTCAGCCCCTACGATTCGGTGCTTCAGTCCCACTAGTACGGACCTCTTTATAAAGGAACGTTGAGACCCTTGATCTAGAAGTACCCGACAAACTTTGTTACTGTCATTACCTTCCATGGGAATCTGTATTGTGGGCAATATAGTGGTGTCTTGCGTGCTACCTAGTGCCACAGTTGTAGTACCCTCATTTTTGACGTCTTTGACTTTATCTGCTGTAGGACACAACTTATCAAAGTGATGTCCTTTGCAGTGGCGACAGGGCCTTAAGTATGTAGCAGTACATTGTCCCTGCTTACCATGTTCTTTACTTAGACAACCTACACATAGCTTCAATCTTTTCGCCTGTGCTAGTTTTGTCTCATTTGTTGGGTATTTTACGCAGAAACTCCATTTATGTTTGTTGTTACATAGCTTACATAGAATCTGAGCAGGTTTCTTATACACACCCTCTTTCTTTACTTTAGTCCCCACTGTCATGCTTACTGTTCCCCTCTTCTCCACATTCTCACTCCCTCCCGACTCATACATTCTCCCTTTGTTCAACTGTAGATTATTGATCTCCTTACTGAACTGAGTTTTGAATTCCCCCAGCTCAAATGATCTTACCTTATCAAGTATTGCCATAGGAAGCTTCTGACGCAAGATAATGACTATCATTTCCCGCGTGGTAAGCCCTAGGGTATCTAGCGATCGAGTATGGCACTCCATATTTGCCCTGAAGTTTGTCAACTCATCAACCTTATACTGTGGTTCTGCGAGCCCCAACAAGGCAACGACATGGGCCATCTTCAACTGCTCTCTATCCCCGTATGTGGACTCTAATAAGTGTACCGCTTCAAGATAACTACCACCTACTACTGCAAAACCCTCTATTAAATGTAAGGCCTCTCCTTCCATTTGTCCCTTCAGATAGTGAAACTTGCGGACATTATCCAAAGAGGATTCATGAACCGTAGATCGAAATACGTCCCAGAAAGCTAACCACTCGGTCAACTTGCCCCCAAATGTAGGAAGATTGAGCTTTGGGAGGTGTACAGTATGTTTTGGGTCAGCCCTTCTATGGGCCTCATTATCGCCTCCCTTCTTACTCGCGATTGCACGCTGTAATAGGTACTTCGCTCTAAAGACAGGTTCGTCATAGAGGGCGCGATTATCACACTCTGTAACAATCTCTTCCTCCTCTGTCATGGCAGCCACAATCACCTCACTCAGAGCCGTAATACGACCGTGGGTAACCTGGACGTTTTCTAATCTAGCCTCCAATTCCTCTAGTTCAGCAGTAGTGATGAAAGTGTTGACGTCCACTATTAGCCTATTCATTACTCCCCGAAGTCCCGCCCTTTGATTTTTAGGGGCTTTGTTCAGCACCCCACTAGACGGTGTCTCTTTACCGTTTTTATCCATTTTGCTTGCGAGCCTATAGGCTATGTATCTAAATATCACGTTACAAAAACAACGGCCAAATAATAGGCTACTTAAGAGACGCCAACCGGCGGACTTCTATGTTATGGAGAAAAAATAGTACACTATATAGCAATACCTACTAATGGATCATATTGAACAAGAAAAAATGTTAGGTCAGGTCATATGTCACAGGAAGTCTGAAACTGAAAAGAACATTACTGGGGAAAGACGATGGGTGGGAAGCAGGACTTAGGCAGGCGCAATGACACAACCCCGGCGTCCCTCTCTAGCCAACGCTTCGTTAGCCCTACAATTTTGTTATATAGGACTTGATTGGTGTCTAAGTCGAGGTGGACACCATCCTGGTCGAGGTCTCGGATGCTGAGTGTGATGGAAACAAAGCGGTGCTTCGTTTCTATTAACCGACACCTCAGGGCGCGGTTAACAGAATTTTTTATAGCCTGAACTTCCGCAGCTGAGAACCCTCGGACTTTCGTCCGGCTCTCAATTGCCACGATCTTGCAGCTTCCTCCGGACTCACGCTCCAGATCCAGCGCCACCTCTTTAATTGCGTCAGCTAACTCGCGGGGCACTGTACCGGGGCGTATATCATTGCCGCCTATAAACAAAAAGATCATATGTGGCCTAAACCGTACCACTTGCCCCCACTGGGGGGAGGCTTTCAGGGTGTCAACGGTTGCTCCCGGTACCCCGAAGTAGGTCAGCCGGAAAGTTCTTTCCCCCTCTGACGCCCGATACGACTCAGTACCTCCGTCAGCTGCCCTTAGCCTAGTGGCATAAGAATGTCCCACTATGGCTATTCGCTGAGGTACCGGCGCCTGAGGTACAGGAAGATAGCCAAGCCCTACCCCTCCGGGGTCCTTGCTCCTGCATCCCTGGGCTAATCCCTTGCTCATTGCCTAAGATCCCTTACTGGTAGCTAGTTCCCGGGTCTGGGCACCAATGTGGTAAACTATCAATGGAAGTTAAATATTACTAAGCTATAATGAATCAAATAAAATCAATCTAAATGAATACTCTATATCTAAATTGAATTCAATCTGAAACAAGCTAATTTATATCCAAAGGTCTCACATAATAAATGTATATAATTATAGGGTAAGGTTATAAGGGTTAATATTAGCCAGGAATTAACTCACCAATAGTTCCACGTGGCAATGAGGCAAGGGAGAACGTTTTACCCAATATGGCGGTGGACAATGGGGAACGAGACTTCGGTCCCAAGACACGAGTCAAGTTAAAGAAAGAATAAATGATTACATGGGAATGGACATGAATAATATGCTTATCTATCAGTCAGTCATGATGTCGATGAGAGCGTCGTGACGGTGTAGTTGTGTGTATTGCTGTATGTGTATTGTGATTAGAGGCACAAAAGCACGATCAACTGAGGGCGGAAAATTAGATGTTAACTGGTTGGAGTTCGTGAAGGCTCTGACGTACCTCAAAAGCACACCTTGCTGCCTAGGCAAACCGCCAGGAGCCCAAATTATCGTACCGCATTCAGGTTGCTCTATACGATAAATTATATTAATATATACGATAAATTCATATATACTACATAAGACCATGGCAATATTGCTTAATACCATATTAGGCCTTTTATAACTTAACTTATTTACAATCTTATAATATACGATCTACTCGTCCTACATCGTGCTGTAGGAGAGATCGTGACGTCACAGAGACATACAAGATCACAAAAGAGTCATATTCTATCGTATTTATACGATAGTCCCAAATGCTCTCCCTAACTTGAATTAGTTCTTCAGGAGGTGGCACATTTAGCAAGGCTCTGCATCCTCTGATCGAAAGAATCAAGTATAAACCTCATATGCTCGTCATATGAGAGAGAGAGAGAACGAGAGAGAGAATTAATATTAACAGTTAGTAGCTCAGGTGGATACTCTATCAAAAATTAGAGAGAATGTATAATACATAACAAATGATAACATATGTAAAAAATAGTATTTACAATCTTTATAAACAACTCACTGAAGAATAACCACAATGCCTGAGAGAAGTTTGATCCATGTGGATATATTCTTTATATGAAAATTCTTATATGTGTATCCAGCCGTGGTTTCGTGTTGTATTCATGTTCCAACTAAAACACTCCTAATGGAAATATAAAATCCTTTTTTATATGCATTGCATACTATATCCAAGGAAATACAAGGGGTACTTGTTCAGTGCAGTTTACCCATGTTCTTTTCAAGGAAAACCAGTCATTATTGTGTATAGGTTTGTCAATCTTGTTGTTCTCATTCAAACATAACAACAACAACAATTTTACATTAACACACACACACACACACACACACACATGCATACACACACACACACACTAAATACATAAATACACACATATAACTACAAAGTTGTTCACGTTACCGTAGCGGATCGGGCATACCTGTTAATTGATTACATTTGACCGTCTGTGTGTTGGCTCAGGTGTTTCATTATAACGATGGGCCGGTGTTTGGTGGTGAGACTCTTTGTTCAGGGCAAGGTGGATTAGGGGAGATGGAGGTATATATTTGCTAATTGTTTTATAAATGTATATTAATGTTTAGTTTCTGCCCTAGACCTCCATTGTGTATCTTGAAGGGGGGCTTCAAGATAAATGTGTAATTTTTTTCGGTAGAAAAAGATCCTGGCCAAAGGCCGCTTACTCGTAAAATTACAGGCTCACTATCGCTCGCCAGGAGAAAATCGACACCTAAATGGAACGAAAGGTCTTATTATTGACAAAGAAAAGTCATAAAATCGCCAAACTAATGGACAGAACGTCTTAAAATCTAAAAACCAATGGGGCTAAACACGAGGGAAAAGAGAGGCCAAAACAAAACGATCCAACGGCTGTATTTACCCATGTCTGCCTGCTCTGTCTAATTTATGTGTGTCTGTTTTATCTTTCTCTGTCCACCCTGTCCTGGTATGCTATGCTAAGACTCTCCTGTTCTTTTATTTTAAATGTCTTGTTTTGTTCTTTTATGTTTTATATTGTATTGTGTGCTGTCTCTTTGCTATTGGCCCTATAATGTCCTATGCAGCTAGGTATCTGTTTATTCTTCACCTACATTGTTTTCTTTTTGATTATCGATCAGTTTAATTTTAATTACATTATATATTTGTTTTCTTCTAATTTCATGCTCTTTTGCCGATTTCACTCGCAGGCATTATTTTTGTTCATTTGTTCTCATATCGTTAACTCGGCATTTCTTCACATGCCTTCCTTCTGAGCATTGGCAATATTATTTGTTGTAGTAGTTTCTTATAATATATTTTATATTTAAATACGACAATTATATCCGTTCATTCCTCTTTTATGGACGTATTTTGTACATTATAATATGTATGATGTAACTCACTCAGTATGTTTTCAAAAATTCGTCGATTCTACCTTTTAGAAGCCTTATCCCATCTTCTATCTTCTTAACCCCTTATGTACCGGTGACGTCCTTTTCGTTATATTCTGGCAACTATTATATGATTTTGTTCTGTTTTGGAAGGACCTCAAACTACTAAAAAGCTACGGACTATCGCATTTAATCCTTTTAGCTACTTCATAATTTTATTTAGCTGCACAAAATCGTCTAAATATAGCAAGAATAAAATTAATAAGACGTCGCTGGTACATAAGGGGTTATTACTTCGCAATTCATGACACAACCAGCTGATCGTTTTCAATTTCCAATAATTTATCTGTTTCCTATCGTAATAATCAATTTTCATTTTGCCCTCATTACAATTTTCGATCTTAACTCTCACGGTAATCGCTTCCCAGTTACTGGTTCCTCATTATATCCTTCCACTAATTATTACACTCGATAACCAGGCACCTCTCTCTCTCTCTCTCACTCTTATTCATTTTCACTCTCTGTCTCTCACTCCCTCACTCACGCACTCTCTGTCTCTCTCTTACATATCACCTTATCCCCTCACATTTGAAAGCAGCTGGTCGTAATTGCATATATCTGTAAAACAGCCTTCAGAGAGATTGATCCGACATTATAAGCCGGGGAAATGCAGGCCGAGTTTAAAAGCTAATACGGGTTTAATAATCTTGGGCAAATCTTTGATGTTTGCCCTTTCGAGAACTTTGGTTTGCTATTTGGTCTCGTGAAATAGGTAGGCTACTCTCTCCCCCCTCTCTCTCTCTCTCTCACACACACACACCCACACGCTCACTAAATATCTCTCGCTCTCGCTCTCGCTCTCTCTCTCTCTCTCTCTCTCTCTCATACGCACACAATTCATCTAAATCAGTACCAGCCACTTTACGTTCTGTCTTTAAAGCTGTCACAATTAATGTCTTGATCACATACTTGTTTTCTATTTATTACAAGCTTCATTTGCAAACCTAAATTAGATTTGTACAGTTAGGAATTAATAGCACAAAGGAGTACAAAGGAAAACACTCAACAACAAATGTAACGATCCTTGCGAGACTGGTGGAAAGACTGGTAGTACTGTATCCTTGTGAGACTGGTGGAAAGACTGGTAGTACTGTATCCTTGCGAGACTGGTGGAAAGACTGGTAGTACTGTATCCTTGTGAGACTGGTGGAAAGACTGGTAGTACTGTATCCTTGTGAGACTGGTGGAAAGACTGGTAGTACTGTATCCTTGTGAGACTGGTGGAAAGACTGGTAGTACTGTATCCTTGTGAGACTGGTGGAAAGACTGGTAGTACTGTATCCTTGCGAGACTGGTGGAAAGACTGGTAGTACTGTATCCTTGTGAGACTGGTGGAAAGACTGGTAGTACTGTATCCTTGTGAGACTGGTGGAAAGACTGGTAGTACTGTATCCTTGTGAGACTGGTGGAAAGACTGGTAGTACTGTATCCTTGTGAGACTGGTGGAAAGACTGGTAGTACTGTATCCTTGTGAGACTGGTGGAAAGACTGGTAGTACTGTATCCTTGTGAGACTGGTGGGAAGACTGGTAGTACTGTATCCTTGCGAGACTGGTGGAAAGACTGGTAGTACTGTATCCTTGTGAGACTGGTGGAAAGACTGGTAGTACTGTATCCTTGTGATACTGGTGGAAAGACTGGTAGTACTGTATCCTTGTGAGAGTGGTGGAAAGACTGGTAGTACTGTATCCTTGTGAGACTGGTGGAAAGACTGGTAGTACTGTATCCTTGTGAGACTGGTGGAAAGACTGTTAGTACTGTATCCTTGTGAGACTGGTGGAAAGACTGGTAGTACTGTATCCTTGCGAGACTGGTGAAAAGACTGGTAGTACTGTATCCTTGTGAGACTGGTGAAAAGACTGGTAGTACTGTATTAGCAATTGTAATTTAGTATAAATATAATGTTTGCAATTAGGTAAGGGTTGGTTATTCAGATGACGGACAAATCACACATTTATTAAGTTTGCGAAATAAGTTACATAATGATAGTGTAGCACCCTTCAAGCATGTGAACATGACATACAATCTGTTTCACTGTCAATCCTAAATCGACATGGTTATCCCTGCTCAGGTAATGTTCCAGAAGTGTAACGAAATTAGCAATGTGGCCCCATATGGGGACCGGCACTTTAAACGGTTCTCACCCGGAAACTGATTGATGGGTTTTAAATGTTTTGTTACCAATAGAAACTACAATTAATGCTTAATATTATGTTAAGAGCAAATTACACTACTGTAAATATTAAGTCAATTAAAAAAAAAGAAAACAAAAAAAAAAAAAAAAAAAAGGGTCAACAAAAGTGAGGCATATCTCATACATTACATAAGCTGGATTACTTTGGTTGCAGGGCTGTGGAGGGGATGGCTGAGGGTCTTGGGTGACAACAAGGCAGAACTCTGGGGCTAAAAAAAAGTTTGATAGGAAGGGGAAATTTGTAGTACACATTTGGGATTATGGACCCCATATGGTGACCGGACAGGTTGGTACAGGAAAGGGGAGGAGAGAGAGCGGCGGCTCACACCCTCTCCCAGTTGTAGGACGATGCGGACTGACTGCTCGTCTTCAAAACTTCTTGCCATCGGCCTCCGGCCGTGAAATATTCGCGAAAAACCTGTTTTATGCATATTTTTTGGCCCATATGGGGCCAATATGCCTGAGCAGGGTTATACCGATTATGAATGGCAGGATGATTTCACCTTCAGCCTTTGTCCTTTTCTCGTATTTGCTGTTTTTGACATTGGTGAACATTAAAATGAGACTATGTAGTGAGACTTATTTACAGAATGAAGTAAGACCAGGACAATGGAGAGTCCTCTGTATAGTCACTCTCATTGGCGTGTTCCATACATGTTGCGAATCAAAGTAAAACAAACCCGAAAGAATTCTATAATTATATCAGAAAGAAGAAAGTAGTTACTTCAAATGTTGGACCGTTAATCGAAAATGGAGAATACACCAAAGACGAAGTACAAATGAGTAATGCCCTCAATACCTTCTTTGCATCAGTTTTTACAACAGAAGACCTCAGTGATATCCCTACAGCATCGCATCGCCGATTCAGGTTGATCATTCTGATGTTCTAAGCAATATGATCATTACAGAGAGAGAAGTATTGATATAATTATTTAGATAAACTCAAGGTAAATAAATTGCCCAGACCTGATACAATCTCACCTAGAGTTCTAAAAGAAGCTAAGCATGAGCTCTCCAAACCACTGACGTTGCTATTCAATAAATCCTTGCAGTCTGGAACTATGCCAGATAAGTGGAAGCTAGCCAACGTAACACAGATATTTAAAAAAAGGTAGCAAATCCCTACCCAGTAACTACTGTCCAATTAGCTTAACCTCAGTTGTATGTAAAATGCTAGAAACGCTCATAAGAGACAGAATTGTAAATCACTTAGAGGAAAATAACATACCTAAAGATACTCAACACGGCTTTCTTAACAAACCTCTTAGACTTCTTCCACGATATCCTCAACCTCTATGATGAGAGAAAAACTGTAATATTATATACCTTGATTTTCAAAAGGCCTTTGTTACGATCCAGGTTCTCAAAGACACAGGGCTCTTCAACATTGGACTAGATAATGGCAAAAAGCAAGAACGGTAACACTAGATCCAACCCCTGCCTTAAACACTGGAAAACAAAACACCATTACCGCCCTGAGTTGTGCCTGGACAACGAGGTATCCTATGACTCAGTAACTGGTGCACACACACTAGGCTGACGCTCAATGAAACAGCCTATTCTCAAACAGTAAAAGATTACTCGATTATATTACACAAAGAAAAGATAGTTAACGTGATTAATTAACGTTACGGTAGATACTTAAATAACTGGCACTCCTGTATTAAAGAAAGTGCAATGCTAGTCCTGCAACATCAACTGGAAACTTCTGAAATAAGTCTGATGCTGGGAAGATGTTCGTAAAGAATCTTGAACAATTATAATGCAGCATACGGGTCACAATAAATGCTAGGACATATAGTAATAATAGGCAGGCGAATAATAAAGACTGCGCAAAGGTAGTAATGCTCGACAACTAAAGAAATGCTTTGTGACACAACGCAACAGCCTACTCGGGTTGTGCAACTCAACAACAACCTCGGCTCAAAAGTGCAGTGAATAATAATGCTGCATACATATAATAATGGGGCTTATCTCTAACCAGTGTCTGCTCAGTTAATAAAGTCTAGCTGGGGTATCAAGGCAGGGCAACAATGGGCGAGCATGCGGCTCGTAGCCTAACGTTGTCCGAGGGTGGTATAATGAAGATTACGTTATATGACGGGGATGCTCTCTTGATAAATCTAGGTCTCTAGTACCTAGCTCTATCCTGGCGATCCCTCAGAAGTCAACACAAAGAGGCAGCACTATGTTGTGAGGGATAGGCTATGGCCCTCTCACACCACATCGCTGTGCTCGCAAAGTAAACCAACCCGAAGACAACTTAGGCTCCCACAGTACCTGTCGATGTCGTGCGGAGCTTAGCTAACACTGCACACATCGGAGACAATGACACAGTAACCTTACCCCTAGTCTAGCTTTAGATAACCAAGCAGAATCACTCAACACCTTGCAAGGGAGACATATACCGGTCTACAACCTTCCCGAGAGAGGACACATACGGAAAAGTCCGTCTCTCTAAACCTCAATAAAGCATAATACCTCCTTAACCTAATACATGGAAATATCTGAGAGCTTCGCGTACAATACGACTGGTCGACGGTGAACGTCTATGCTGAAACCAGAAGGGATGTTGAGTTTAATAAAGATTAGAGAATGAGAAAGGAGAAGTCGAGAGAGAGAAATAGTATGCAAAGTAGCGAGTATGGGGACAGAATTGCAAAGGATGTAGGCGATACGCGTGTCAGGCAAGCTCTGAGCTCTGGTAAAAAACACGAGGCCGCGACGGGAAGGGACTAGTTGACCACCCGGCCGCCAACGCCGTCAGCGCCCAAGCGAGCCGCGTCATAGCTCACCTCGCTGCCGGGTGTACTCCCTCACACTCTCTCGCTCGCCTCCCACACAAGCAACATTTATATTATAGCGAATATAAAATATAAGGCGCGGTCACAGACCAAAACAAAGACCACTTCTAGACTGTCTGTGGCAACACGACACTAATGAAATAAAGCAGATCATTCTAGGACAACTGTAGCCTATGCCCCCATCCTGGCGAGCGCTAGCGAGCTGCAATGCCCCACGCATCCATTCTGCTAACGCCGGGAGGCGTCACCCCCCCCCCCAAGATATGGGACACTCAACCATGAGCCCATATCTGAACAGGCAGAATGTCGCTAGAATCTGCCACTCCTAACCACTCCGCCACTTATGGAATGCAAGCTCAGTTTCCTCAACAACAAAAAAATACAACATTTTATATATAAAAAAGTCTTATCACCCTTCCCAAATATAATACATTAATTCATAACATTGTGCTCCCAGAGCGAGCTTTAAGAAGCACAGCCTACTGAGGGAAAATCATCTGCACTCAGTACTCAGCTACAATATTATCTTAAAATTAATTATTAAAAAGAAAGAGTTTTTATTTAATTTTTCATATTTTATTTTAATGTTGTTTTTGGCGGCTACTATAGATGTAGCCTAATTTTCTTCTAATCAAAGCCAACAACTCCTGCCCTGCGACCCTGCGCTGATGCTACACACGCGAGCCAATAAGCACCAGCGCAAAAATACACCGCGAGCCAAGACAGGAGGCTATACCAACATACTGTGGTAGCCTACCCCGGATCCTCCACCCACGACAGACACTGACTGAACAGCGAGGGTTCTCCTGCAAACAAAGCCAAAACATTATCAGTGCCCTTAGCATGCCACACATCCAACTTGTGTTCCGGCAGCACAACAACACCTGACACTGATAAACTGCCCAGTTCATCGCAAGACTGGCACTTCTCTTCGCTCTTTCCGGCAACGGGGCCTGCCAATAACCCTTCACTAGTTCTACCTTCGTGATGAGCGAGGCAGCCCCGAAGCGGTCTATGGTGTCGTCAACTCTGGGTAATGGATAGGCGTCTGTCAGGGATAATGCTTCCACACTCTTGCAATCAACATACACACGGACTCTGCCACCAAACTCAGGTTGCAAAGCCACTGGCAACGATCACTCACGATATCCCTCATCCCTCAGACCCCCTCTCCACACGCCGTCCAGCTCCGCCTTCACAACAGGCTGTCGAGCAGGATTCACACGGTAGGGAACCAACTCGAGCCTTGCACTGTCTCCAGCCTCCATGTCGGATTCTACCCCATACATCAGGCCTGGAGAAGCAACAAACATGCGGACGGACTGCCACAGCCTAGTAAACAACTCCTCTTGTCGCTCAGGAACAAGAGGTTGCAACTTATCTCGCAGAACAATATGCCTAGTGCCCTCCCACATATCCTTCACCATGTGGAGAGGACCCCTCACCTGATGCCCGAAAACAAGCTCATTCGGACTGAAACCGAGACTCTCTCCAGGTACTTCTCTTGTCGCGAACAAAACATACGGCAGACCAAGGTCCCAATCCTTTTCATTCTCTGCGCAGTAACATCGAAGCATGCTTTTCAGCGTGGCGTGCCACCTCTCCAACACCCCTTGACTCTCCGGGTGATACGCAGAAGAGACGACAGTGCTGATGCCATGCTGAATCATAGTTTGTTTGAACAGATTAGATGTAAAACTAGAACCTTGGTCCGATTGCACCTCTTGCGGGTAACCATACCGCGAGCAATACAAGAGCAGGTTCCGGACAACAGTGTTCGCCGTGCCATATCTCATTGGATATGCATCAGGATAACGAGTGGCCACATCCATGATAGTTAATAGAAATTTATTACCGGCACTAGTAGGGGGTAGGGTCCGACCATATCAATGATGACCTTACTGAAGGGCGGTCCACTGACAGGAATGGGGTGCAACGGGGCTCTCGGAATTGTTTGGTTAGGTTTTCCAACCCTCTGGCACGTATGACACATTGCTATCCAGGTTACCACCTGCCCCATCAACCCCGGCCACCAAAACAATTTTTCTAAAGCCGCCACCGTTTTTCTCACCCCTAGATGTCCTGCCAGTGGTATGTCATGCGCCAACCTCAGTAGGCTATCCCTGCACTTCCGTGGCACCACCAACTGGTCCACTACTCCAGACCCATCTTGCCAACTATGTTTAGGGTCTTGAAAACGCCTATGAAAAAAATCTCCTGGCTGTGCATCGCCGTCCTCGTCGAGCTCTACAGCTCCATTAGCACACGTTTGGAGCTCAGGGTCCTCTAGTTGCAACCGACGTATATGTGAGGGTGCCAAGCGATCTAACTGCTCCCGGAGCAATGCATGACCTTCCCCGATACTGGGCTGCTCCCTCTGTCTCTCTCGATGTACATAACGTTGCTGTCGTGGAGTCTCGTCATGCCCAGCCTCGTCACTCTCGATGACAGGCCCAGGGGCTACTCCAGAATTAAGTAATGGTGCTAATACTGAATCACCCAGGAGAGCCGCCGAGTCAAAACTCTTAAAACCAACTCCAGCTTTAGCCTCCTCCTGTTGATCGTTCCTCCGCTGGTCTGAAGACGGAGGACTAGGCTGTGACACTTTAGCTGCCCGAGCTCGGGTGACAACACACACCATGGGTTGTGTCTGGCACCGCACGACCCACTCTTGCTCTTCCCTACTCACGTCGGCCGGCCTCTCGGCAACGACTAAGGGTAGAACCTCAGAAGCGGGCATTGCAAAGTCGTTGCCGAGAAGAAGGTCGACGCCCTCCACTGGCAGTTTCTCCACAATCCCGACATCCAATTCACGTGCCACACCATCCACCTCCAACTCCAACCGCACCAGCGGGTATGACCGAGTTGCATTATTACCCTGCACCACTACCACCCGAGCCGCGTTTATAGGGTAGCCAGTCAAGTTTTTCATCAGAGTCTGGGAAGCACCTGTATCACGCAAGACCTCTACTCCATGCTTGCGCCCCGCCCACATCACGCAACCCCGCCCTCTATGGTCGCAAAAAACATCCGGAGCAGGGTTCGAGCCTCCCAGGTGCTTCTGCATTGGCTGTGCCTCAGCCTCTGACGAACTGCCCCGGACAAACTCAGACGACTTCGGAGACACACCAATGTTGCAGGCCAAAGACACAGCTGCTGTAGGTGGTTTGCTAGGACAGACTCTTGCAAAGTGCCCCTTTTTATGACAATGATAACACTCCAACTCCCCTTTGGTACTGGGAAGGGCCCGGCCCCTTCTTAAATGGGACGGTGCTAGTCTTGTGGTCAGTCTTGGTATCATGGCCCTTGTACTTGTTTGCATAAGGTATATCACAAAGTCGGGCGGGAAGCGCGTCACGCCCCTTGTTACCTGCCTCACTACGCTGGGCAGACCCGCACCCACGAATTAGTGATAGCCGGAGGTCAGCCATCTCAGCTACCTCCTGTAGAGTTTTTGGTTGCTTTTCTTTCAGGTTTAACGTCAGGTCGCCGCCCGTGCATTTGAAAAACTGCTCTAAAAGCACCAACTGTTTAATGTCGTCAAACGTAGTAGCTTTCTCCGACCTCAGCCAATTCCCAAAAGCATCGGACAGCTCCCGGGCATGTTCCAAAAAGGTGCTCTCCCGACCCTTGGTAACACCCAAAAACTTCAACCTGTACGTCTCTGGTTGTAGTTCGTATGCTCTCAGGACAGCCTCCTTGAGTTCCTCATAGATAATACACGACTCTATAGGCAATGCATCATAAGCCTTGAGTCCCTTGCCCACAAGTCTAGAGGAAACAAGGGCTGCCCACTTCTCCCCAGGCCACTGGTGTTCCTGGCACTTCTTCTCGAATCTCATGAAAAATTCGGTGACACCCGACTCATCAAATACAGGGACTAGCTTCAACAGGTGTGACAAAGACTGATCATGCCCACGATTCCCACCACCGAGACGTTGCCCTGTCGTTTCCACCCGAGTCTTCTCAAGATCGATATCTGCACGGTACCTGGTAGACTCAGCCTCCGACTGGGCTTTATTCTCGCGAGTTCGAGATCAGTCTGTTGTTTAGCCTTAGCGAGTTCGAGATCAGCCTGTCGCTTATATCTTAGCGAGTTCGAGACGTTCCTCACGCTCAGCCTGCATCTTAGCCATCTCAAGCTGGAAGAGCATTTCTGTAGTGAAACCTTGAGGAGGAGGTGCAACTATTGGAGGCCCACCCAGCGATCCTAAACCATGCTGCCAGCGCTATCGGCCTGCGGGAACGTACTAAACTCCGGCATCCTAGAGGTCCCGATGGGAGTAGAGTGGAGGGGGGGCTCGAGCAGAAGTCCCCGAGCACCCTCTCCACCCTGGACCTCACTAGCCGCCCCCAGTACGCAAGCCCTCAATTCGTTCTTCTTGATGCCATGAGCCACCTTAAGCCCCATGAGGTGAGCCAAACACTGTAGACCATACTTGCTAATTCCCTCTAGTCGATCAGCTGTTATAGGCACCTCCAAAAACTTCTTTGCGGCCTCCTCACTAGTTACTAACCCCCCTGGCATCTGCCCATCAGAGCCTGCATCATTCCCTGAACCCTCAGTATGATCTGATTCGTCTCCCATGGTGTCCACCAAAAATTCTCACGTTTATAAAAAAAAAGAAGAAGTACCCAAGCTCCTATGTAGCACTATTCACTTGCCAAAAATGTCTGAAGACTCTCAAGTGCTATACTACTTTACCAAAACAAATCTAACGTGCCCACTATATTCCTCAATAAAACAAATGACCACAACAATCCTGCAATTATCTCTTAGTTCACAAGATCCTGAGCTAGGTCGCCATTTGTTACGATCCAGGTTCTCAAAGACACAGGGCTCTTCAACATTGGACTAGATAATGGCAAAAAGCAACAACGGTAACACTAGATCCAACCCCTGCCTTAACCCTGTCTTGCTAAGGCAGCCTCTCAGAAGCTGGGTGTGCTCAACCGCCTTAGGGGTTCTTTCCTGCACAGCTTCTTGCTCTGTACAGGGGCATAGTGCGCCCTTGTATTGAGTATTGTTCACATGTGTGGGGAGGTTCCTCTCACACCGCTCTCCTAGACAAAGTTGAAAGGAAGGCCTTTCGTATCATTAACTCCCGTCCACTCACCAACTCTCTGCAATCTCTCTCTCCGCCGCAATGTTGCATCTCTCGCTATTCTATCGCTACTATAATAATCAGTGTTCAGAGCTATCCCAGTGCATACCACCTCTTTACGTGGGCACGTGGTACCGTCTTGCAACTCAATCACCCCTACTCTGTGCAACTCTCCAACCAAGAGTGAAACGTTACTCTCAAACTTTCTTCTACTCAACAGCTGAGCTCTGGAACTCTCTCCCAGAATCAGTCTTTCCCTCTTCCTATGAATTAAATTGCTTCAAACTCCGTGTGTCCAGGCATTTTGGCTCGAACGTCCCTTGATTTTGGCCCTGTCACTCTTTCAACTATGGGGGAGGCACTCGCTATAGGCAGTTATGCCTTTTGCCTCCCTCAATCACATAGAAAAAAAAAAAAAAAAAAAAAAAAAAAAAACACTGGAAAACAAAACACCTTTACCGCCCTGAGTCGTGCCTGGACAACGAGGTATCCTATGACTCGGTAACTGGTGCACACACACTAGGCTGACGCTCAATGAAACAGCCTATTTTCAAACAGTAAAAGATTACTCGATTAAGTTACACAAAGAAAATATAGTTAACGTGATTAATTAACGTTACGGTAGATACTCAAATAACTGGCACTCCTGTATTAAAGAAAGTGCAATGCTAGTCCTGCAACATCAACTGGAAACTTCTGAAATAAGTCTGATGCTGGGAAGATGTTCGTAAAGAATCTTGAACAATTATAATGCAGAATACGGGTCACAATAAATGCTAGGACATATAGTAATAATAGGCAGGCGAATAATAAAGACTGCGCAAAGGTAGTAATGCTCGACAACTAAAGAAATGCTTTGTGACACACCGCAACAGCCTACTCGGGTTGTGCAACTCAACAACAACCTCGGCTCAAAAGTGCAGTGAATAATAATGCTGCATACATATAATAATGGGGCTTATCTCTAACCAGTGTCTGCTCAGTTAATAAAGTCTAGCTGGGGTATCAAGGCAGGGCAACAATGGGCGAGCATGCGGCTCGTAGCCTAACGTTGTCCAAGGGTGGTACAGTAAACTTCCGTTAATCCGAAGGGCAGCGGACCGGCTCTCGTTCGGATTAGTGGATTTTTCGGATTATCGGACTTTACCCCTATGAACCTGTGTATGACGAAAACATTGAGACATTAGGCCACCCAAATGACACAATGGTGCACACACATATCATATGTTCATGAAATCACTTCAAAAGTTTACCATTGTCATTGTAGCCTATTAACTACTTCAAAACATTCAGATTAATGGCCAAAGGAATCTGCTGATATAAACGTCTTCTTCTTCTTCCGTCTACTAGCGAGTTTGTCTTGCTCTTGAAGATCAGATGTGGTTCGGGAAGTAATGCCTTAACAACGGCACTTCCCTGAGAGGTTCTTGTAATTTTCCTTTTGTGATTTTCCTTTTGTGACGTGCTCTGTTATATATATTGTATTGAAAGCACCCTTGTCTTGTTGTCTTGAAAGCACCCTTGGGATGCTCCGATCACTGAACTATAAATAGTAGCGTATCGGAACATCCAAAGGTGCGTTTTCAAGCACAAGACTAATACGTCAAAGGTGCATTTTCAAGCTCAAGACTGAATGCGCTTGCCGAAAATGCGGTGCAAGCCAGTAGCGCATCGGAGCGTCCCAAGGATGCGTTCAAGAGCAAAACAAACTCTCTAGCAGACGATGTGGAAGAAGAAGAAGACGAAGGTGTTTACGATTATATCAGTAGCTTCCTTTGACCATTAATCTGAATGTTTTGAAGTAGATAATAGGCTACAATGACAATGGTAAACTTTTAAAGTGAATTCATGAACATATGATATGTGGGTGCTCCATTATGTGTCATTTGAGTGGCCTAATGCCTCAAAAAGGGGACTTTGGGACTTCTTGAAAGGTGCGTTTTCAAGCTCAAGACTGAATGCGCTTGCAGAAAATGCGGTGCAAGCCAGTAGCGCATCGGAGCGTCCCAAGGATGCGTTCAAGAGCAAAACAAACTCTCTAGCAGACGATGTGGAAGAAGAAGAAGACGAAGGTGTTTACGATTATATCAGTAGCTTCCTTTGACCATTAATCTGAATGTTTTGAAGTAGATAATAGGCTACAATGACAATGGTAAACTTTTAAAGTGAATTCATGAACATATGATATGTGTGTGCTCCATTATGTGTCATTTGAGTGGCCTAATGCCTCAAAAAGGGGACTTTGGGACTTCTTGAAATTCGGACCATCGGGTGAATTCGGATTTGGCCTCAAATTGAAAAATTCGGACTATTGGGAGATTCGAATCATCGGTCGTCGGATTAACGGACTTTTACTGTATAATGAAGATTACGTTATATGACGGGGATGCTCTCTTGATAAATCTAGGTCTCTAGTACCTAGCTCTATCCTGGCGATCCCTCAGAAGTCAACACAAAGAGGCAGCTTTATATTGTGAGGGATAGGCTATGGCCCTCTCACACCACAGCGCTGTGCTCGCAAAGTAAACCAACCCGAAGATAACTTAGGCTCCCACAGTACCTGTCGATGTCGTGCAGAGCTTAGCTAACACTGCACACATCGGAGACAACGACACAGTAACATTACCCCTAGTTTAGCTTTAGATAACCAAGAAGAATCACTCAACACCTTGCAAGAGAGACATATACCGGTCTACAACCTTCCCGAGAGAGGACACATACGGAAAAGTCCGTCTCTCTAAATCTCAATTAAGCATTATACCTCCTTAACCTAATACATGGAAATATCTGAGAGCTTCGCGTACAATACGACTGGTCGACGGTGAACGTCTATGCTGAAACCAGAAGGGATGTTGAGTTTAATAAAGATTAGAGAATGAGAAAGGAGAAGTCGAGAGAGAGAAATAGTATGCAAAGTAGCGAGTATGGGGGACAGAATTGCAAAGGATGTAGGCGATACACGTGTCAGGCAAGCTCTGAGCTGGTAAAGAACACGAGGCAGTGACGGGAAGGGACTAGTTGACCACCCGGCCGCCAATGCCGTCAGCGCCCAAGCGAGCCGTGTCATAGCTCACAACGCTGCTGGGTGTACTCCTTCACACTCTCTTGCTCGCTTCCCACACAAGCAACATTTATATTATAGCGAATATAAAATATAAGGCGCGGCCACAGACCAAAACACAGACCACTTCTAGACTGTCTGTGGCAACACGACACTAATGAAATAAAGCAGATCATTCTAGGACAACTGTAGCCTATCCCCCCATTCTGGCGAGTGCTAGCGAGCTGCAATGCCACACGCAACCATTCTGCTAACGCCGGGAGGCGTCACATCGTTCAATACCGCGAATATGGACTCAAGACGGTCATCTGAAAGAAAATCACACGCACTCGGATTACCACAAACACGAACACATACGAACCAATCGGTTATGAAATAGATGGTGCCACACAAACAAATAACTCATCAACACAATCACGAGTGGCGCTACTTTACTACCCACTCCTACCTCATACAAAAACAGAGAGAGAGAGAGAGAGAGAGAGAGAGAGAGCGGGAGCGAGCGAGAGAGAAATAATAAATTACCCATAATGACCAAGCTAATAATTCCAACCCTAATAAGTAAAGAACAGTAAGTGAAAGGTGATTGTTTAGTACATTATCAACCATAAACTGGACATCACACCATTTCTATAGTTACAGCGTCACGGCTAGAGCTTTCCCCTAGTAACTGTTGTACGTTTTTTTTTTTTCAATATGTTATAACATAATATTTAACATGTGTACCCAGACACTCAGTGCAATATACATCATCAACTTGAGTCGACTGTGCTCCTGCCAATTACAGGCAATTACCCAGCTGCAATTAAGGGGTGGGCATGCCTTCGTGGGTTAAATTCCGCTGAAATATTGGAGTTTTAACACCTTACGAGCGGCCTATGCGGTTTATTTATATGTACCGCACAGCGGGGTGTTTTTAGCCAAAATAGGGCTGTTTACGTAATCATTTGCATGCCTAAATAAGACCCAGAACGTAAAACAAGTACCTATCCCTGAAAGGGCATAAACAGAGCTTTCGAATGACACCATAACGATCCTTGTATGATGGATAGTTTTCTTGCAATAACCGTGCAACGCGAGTGCAAAAAGCAGGTAATTCGGTACTTTCGGTACATAATTGAGTATGTAGCGAGTGAGAGAGGGAGGAGGGAGCTGAGATTTGTGTCAGTAGGTTCGCCGCGGTGGTCTGGAGCAGTCATACGCTCGCTAGTCTCCTGCCACCACTTGTCTCTCTCTCTCAGCCACATTACGTGCTGAAATTGCCACTCGACCTATGTCGAGCGCCGCCACATAGTCCAGCTTTATTTAACTCGACTTATGTTGCTCGCCGCTAATTAAGGGTTAATGTGCATGCTAAAAGTTTTCTCTTAGGGTATACACATATATTGACTATTATATTATATTGTTTAACGTAATTGAGGTGTAAATCGTTCTGTAGGCTAGGTGAAATGTGTGGTAGGCCTCCCCACAATATCCCTAAAATTTGACATGTGTGTAGTGTCAGCAAGCGTACATCGATTCCAAATATATAAAAATAAATAAATATATAAAACTACTAAAATGTATTGATATATGCTTTATTCATTATTATTTATGTCTGGAAAGTATGTGTTAGAGTTGGAGTGTGTGAGGGCGGTATGTGCCTGCAGGGTGACAACTGCTCCCCTACCACGGCAGCAAGTCCACCACCATGGTGACCTGCCAGGTATCACTGAGTTAGACAGCTATTTGAAATAGTAGTGGTATGTTTTATCTTACTAGAGCATCATACAAATAACTATCATAAGGGGGTAGCAATAACAATGACACACTATACTGTAGTCCTCTTGTCAAGATAACACACAAATATTCATTTCTCGGAGTCTATATTTTCCACCTGCTGTAAATTTCACAAATATGTATTACACGATTTCCTCAACATTTTGCACACTCGTTACACAATGAAATAAGGATATCCCAAATGCAGTTATAATGATATTTATCTCTATGGCAAATTGTTTAGTGTGAAGATTTCACACCTATCCCTCAATACTTGTATCATTATTTTTTAAATCAGACTTCTAAGAGTCAACTACGGGATATTCTCCCGTTGAGTTATTGAAATGTATTGTAGGTTGCCCTATTCCAAAGCTTAATGCCCGCAGTGTAAGTGTTAAGGATTGCATACGGATAAGTTTATACAGCCAAAGGGCATTAGTGCCTGGCCGATATCTTGGAAACTATAATAATATGTCATCCTCTTGAATAAGGAGTATAGACATTTGTAATTAAATATATAAGGACATATAAAACTAAAATACAAATCAGAAAAAGTAACCAAAAGAAGTAGAAAACGGAATTGTTTGTTAGTGCAGTCATCGTACAACAGATCAAGATGCATAATTTTTAACTTACAATTATACATTAACCCTTCTCTGGCGGCGCCCGGCTATAGCCGGGCGAGAGAACCAAGGACTATGTGGCGGGGCCCGGCTATAGTCGCATGCAATTTTGAGCACGTAATGTGCTCTGAGAAAGAGCGGAGCGGTGGGAGGAGTGTAGGTTACTTCATGACCGCTCGCCACGGTGGCCGTGGAGCTACTGAGATGTACTCCGCCCTACTCCACCCTCCCTCACTCGTTTCACACGTAATAATGTAAGGAAATTACCGTATTTTACCGATTTTGCCCTTCGGTTGCACGATCGTTGCAAGACAACCAGTGATCGTAGAATGATGGTTCTGGTGTCATTAGAAAGCTCAGTTAACGCCCTTTCAGGGATACATACTTGTATTATGCTCTGGCTCTTGTTTATGCATGAAAACGAGCACGGAAACAAGCTTGTTTACGGTAAAACCCCCCCGCTGGGCGGCACAGTGAAATATGCTCCACCACCCGCTCTTTGAGTGTTAATAACACAGAACATAAAGAGAGTGGAAACAAATACAATAAACATGGAAAGCTTAACACAGGCTGATTGGATTCAGGAGTTGCAAAGTAGAAGAAAACATATTATATTCATTGTATTCATGGTAAAACTAGACGATTATTCCAGTTGGGAAATACATTATTTGTATCTATTTTCTCCATTTTCAGATGATATATTCACATAACAATGTAGCTCAAATTAATACTAATTAAGATTTACAATTCAATAATGGGTAACACGACCGGAAGGACATACTATATAGTGGGTTGCCCAGAATATTTCAAATAGACAGAAAACGCGAAGGGAAGACACAATAAAACACAACACTATGGGAAACGGATCTGATTATAAGATTACATATATCTATTAAACAAAAAACTATGTACGGACAAAATAATACATGGAGACAAAAACAAATAGCAGATGAAAAAGAACGTGATGAAAATTAGCAAAACAATCTGTATAATGGTAAGACAAATACATTTGAAAGCGAATAAAACATAAACTAAAGCGATCAAATGGAGAAAAGAGGTTTCGTAGAAGTTATTGACCCAATCTGAGAGTGGAAGGAGGGAAGCAGGGAAAGAAAAGCGAGAAAATGGCAATACCGACTGGAGGGGAAGGCAAGAGCACGAGGAGAGGCCGGCTTAACCCGGCAGCTACAGGGAGATTCTTATGAGGTTTTACTGGGCGATTGCGGGAGACTCTTAAGGTCCTAGGCCTAAAAAAAAAACTTTTAAAAGGCCCCAGTAGCACTGAATTTTGTTTTGTTTTCACCTCCATACCTCATATCACTTCTCCACATCTGTCAAAGTCCCCTCCTTACCCCCTTCCCCCCCCCCCTTTCAAATATCACCTATTTTCTCTTATTCCTGTAATTATCGGTTTATTTATGGCGCCAAAAATCTCCACCCGGTTCTAAGGTGGAAAGGGAGGGTGTGGGAGGAGGAGAGAGAGAGAATAGTAGCCCAGACCAAAGTTTATATACATACAAGAAGTTAACTAACCGAAGTAAAATTGGAACCTCCGACATCCAGTGTGACGTCACGCCTGGGACAGTAGCGCTATATTTCAAATACAAACCTGAAGAATATAAGGATGTGTGGCTTTGAAAAGCTCAATAACATGTCTTTCATTGAAGTATACTATATTTAATTGCGATTAAGTTTAGTGACAGTATCTTGTGAGCTTGTCACCACTGTAAGGAGTCATTATTATATCATTTTCGGGATAAAATCGTTGTATGAAAATCATAGCCAAGGTCTCTGCATACTGTCTGCATGCAGTTTTGGCCAGTCATCAACTCATCATGCTAACCTATTGTGTTCCATAAAGAGATTATGGTGAATTGTCTTAAAATTGGGTTAATGTTGCGATATATTGGTCATGGGGGTGTTTACTGTGTCAAAAGATAGTGATATATGCGCAATATAGGCTACGTGGTGGTAGCCAAGAGCGAGAGGGCGGCGCACACTAGGACAGCTGGCTCATACGATAATTTAAGTGTCTTCATTATTATTTTCCCATTAACATTCTCCCACTAACACATGATTGCCTGAACAGTATAAACTTCCTTTAAATGTAGTCACCACAACGTACCCCGGGTACATGCAGTATGATTGTACTGTAGGTACTGCATAATTGAAAAAAGAACAAGAAAACAAAGATACTTTGAAATATGGCAACACCGTTAGCCACTCGGGAACACAGACACACACGAACCACGTTATTATGACTGACATATTCTTTATTTTGATTTCTTTTTCACCACTATCATGAGTACCTAAAAAAAGTCCAGCTTTTGTCTGGTTTAGTTATTAAAACTTTCACCAGCATACAATAATAGACCTGGGTAATATATTAAATGCTCTATAAGAGAGTTCGCTATGACAACTGTGCTTTCGTCTGCGGGGAAAGCATGGCCGCAGCCGCTATGTCCTGACATTTACACCGAATCACGATTCTATTTCGATGTATTTGAAATACTTTGATGTTAAAAACTATCCCAACCAACGTAACCAAACCTAATTCAAGACATACAGTAAACATACATCGACATATACTTGTACTTGGGCGTGAATATAGTAGAAGTATAGCGGCTGCAGGGCATGAGCTTTCTTCGTCTGCATATTTATATCGAATATAATTACAAAATTAATGACTTGATTGATTTTTGATCATATTCTACTGGTTCTTAATATAGTGCTTTCTTGAATTTCTAGCCATAAAATATGCACAGCTTCTACCAGTATGAGTTAACAATGGAAAGCAAAGCGGTACAACATTCTCCCTATGTTGTCGTCTACACATGCGTGACGTCACGATTTTACCAGACTTACAAATTTCGGCGAGCTACCAGAAATTTGAGTATCTGGTGGGTCTACTTGTTAGTGTATAATATACACTTGTAGTATACTTCTGGGCCAAAGTATATATTATATACTTTGGCCCAGACTGCATCCAGTCTCTCACCAGAGCTCGTGGAGGGAGGGTGTACTCTCGCTCACTGTCAACTTAATGAATGAACCGCTCTGCAATATTTCATGTTTCTCACCCACCAAACTCTATTCCCACTTCTTTTATTGTTGTAACATGTTACTATCTTCATATTAACCCTTGTCTAGCAGGCCCTCTGTGGCCGTTTTGGGCCTTTTCAGGCCATTCTGACTGCTATATCAACCATCAGTATGAAAGGAACTGTATTGCGCCAAAAACTAGGCGTAAATCGCTATACAATGACGCCACATACAGCTACGTAGCACTCGTGGAGCACTGACAGTGTTACCTCGAAGATGGAAGTTTAGCTGATTTTGCTACCTTGCTCACTTTTAGCGAACTATTGGTTACACTGTCATCCTCCCGGGCGGTGGGGGAACTGGAGTTAGTGTGGGCCGGGAGGCCACAGATGTCGGACGTATGGATCATTACTATCCCACCCATTTTCACTCGATTTTCACCCTTTTTTCACCAGTTTTTTACCAGTTTTTTTAACTTGACATAAGTCGCGCGCCGCTAGTTAAGGGTTAAACATAAAATAGGCGCATATGAATAAGTATTAATTATATTTATGGTAAATTAACAATTTTAGTGAGGAATGAGTCTAAATACCTACGCACAGGGGTATGGTGTATACTACATGGCTGCGCAGCTGAGAGGTTAAAGAGAATGGGAGAATCGAGTAAAGAGATTGAGAGCAATGAAATAGAGTGAGCATGAAATTTAAAACAAGAAAAATTTGAAGGGAAAACTATATATACCTGTATATATATATATATATATATATATATATATATATACAGTATATATATACTGGTATATATATATATATATATATATGTATATATATATATATATATATACAGTATATATATATATATATATATATATATATATATAGTATATATATATATATATATATATATATATATATATATATATACCGGTATATAAATATATATATATATATATAATATATATATATATATATAATATATATATATGTATATATATATATATATATATATATATATATATATATGACTTTGATGCATAATATATAGTACATATTCATATAATTTTTGCTGAACAGCTAGGTTTCTTTGTTGGATAAGCCCTCGGCAGCTGCGATAGGCCAGTTTCTGACAGTGCCGCCAGTGTGGCTGGTATATGCTTAATTCAGAGATAATTAGTCATATTTACCATATCAAGTAATATTACTGCACCATATGTGCATATTTTACTTGTATAATGAACATGTGAACATTGAAGAACCAGAAAAGAGGTGTTAAGATCAAATATCCAGAGAAAAACAGATTATTGTGTTGGGAGGGTATCGAGTGCATAGGAGGCGGAGCGGCATAGGTCCGATCTGTCTTGAGACTCTCGCCACACTGACTCGTCCTCGTCATCTCTCGTACTTGTATGCGGGAGGTAGGGGTGGTGTACTGTAGATGAGAGTGACTGAACGTATTTGAGGTGAGAGGGAGGAAGTATAGGGAGTGGGAAGGGAAAAAAGTAGAATACAGGAGGAGGGGGGAAGTTGAGGAATAAAGGGAGGGGGAAAGGTCAGGCACATGTAAGGGGAAGAGAGGAGGTGTGGTAAGGATATAATGACACCTAATCATATATTGCTTCCATTTCACTGGCACTGGTGCATTTTATTTATTTATTTATTTTGTATTTTATTTTGTATTTTTTTAAGTGTCAAACATAGCATTAACCCCGTAAAACATTCTGGAAGGATCCTGGCAGTCTTTGGGTTAATGTGGTGGGTGATTTAACACTTTTATTGCGGCACTTGTCACATGACAATTGCTTGGTCACCACTGTACCATAAGAGGGTTTTAGACTAAATGTAACCTTCTTTCCCTGCACATTTTCAAGAGCTAGAACGTATTTCAATGATATATCCTTGAAAGCAGAGGAATAGACCTTTCCAATGACACCTGAATCATGTCTGTACGACCACTGGTTGCCGTGCAACGGTATTGCACAGGTGACACTAAATCGGTAAAAAATAGCGAATTTGAGCGGTTTTCGCTATTCCCGAGCCTGTAAGGAAGTTGGAGATGTCTCCCACTGCCACTAGTGATGGCCCAGACACGGTGGGTGGTGGATGGGATGGACCCGTGCTGCTTATACTCGCTCGTCTGCCTCCCAGTCCTTGTTCAAGGCAGAAATTCGGCAATTGTCATATGACAAGTGCCACAGTGATGACCATATTTTGTATATAACAGCCCGCAGTCATTGAGTTAAAGTGCACCAGAGGGGTAGAGTTTTATGGTTTTGGCTGGCAAGTGCTGTTCATAATATTATGCCAGGGTGAGGGTTAGGTAGAAATTGTCCTATTTAGTGTTCACATCCTCTAGTTTTGTTACTTATGACCAAAGGATGGTGGGGAATCCATTGTTCAAAGCCTCTTAAGCCAGAACCAGTTAGAGGGCGATTACTCTTGGAGGCGCCAGGTGACAGTGGTCGGGAGATGTTGGGGGAGGCAGGCCAGAGGATAGAAATATGTGGGCATCAAGCTATGAGTGGCATCGGCTGTAGGGTCTGGTACATGTCTCACATGTCAGATAAGATGAGATACAGACTACTGTCACCATGTGTAGTAAAATCGTATACTTGCTTTAGATGAAGTTGTTCAAGATGGTAAGTACTATCAATTTAATTGAAACCTCCAAATATTACAAGTTTAGCACAAGGGTAAGCTGTCCTTAGGGTGTCGGTGAGGTTTGTGAAATGTTGTAGTGTTGTATCTGGAGGGTGAGCGTGGTGGGTGGTACACACCACAGTCAATTATAAAGGTGGCATGTCTTGGACTGTGTTGGGCATTAATGTTGATGACAGAAAAGAACCACATCCCCACCACGTTTGCCTGAGCATAGGTAGAAGATATAGTAATTGTCTATAAAGCATATGAGCCACACCGTTACTACGTTTGCTTGTGCATATATGGGAGAAGAGAAGGTAGTTGTTTAAAGAGCATATTAATATATCGGGAGTAATTAATCAAGCTTCTGTTATGGCTACAACATCATTGTTTACTGACCGTGTGGCGAGGATGAACTCCTTAAACTTGTTGTATTTTATAAACAAAATTGTCTTTCTATGTGGATGAGGGAGACACAAGGTCAAACTACCTGTGATGAAAGCCTCCCCCAGAGTTAAAAGAGTGCCAGCCAGATGCCGTAATTTACGAGAAGGGGTGGCCATGAATACTAAGCGTTTGTCACGAATTTGTTAGGTTAAGTTGCCCGGGCTTGACATCTACCAATAACATTTTGACAGTGCGTGCTCGATATGCCGACACTCTGATCATCAGCCAATGCTCTACTGACTATTATTATTATTATATGAGATGCCGAAGCCTTCAGAAACACCAGCAGGATGAATCCACACAAAACACCAGGAGGCACTCGAGAGAGACTACGCAACTAAGAAGAGGAAACAATATACTGTGTATATATATATATTGAACACAATTAAAATTAATAATAAAATAATACGCAATGGAGGATGTCAAGTATAAATTTAATAAAATGGAATAAAATAAGTTTAAAAATTAAAATTAATGCTGCAAAAAAGCATTAACTCTAGACTTAAACATGGAGATATGAGCTGAATTGACTAGCTCATTCGGCAACTGATTCAACAAGTCAACCATGGCCGGCACAAAAGACCGTGAAAACTGTGTAGTAGAAAAATTCACACGGCTCATGGCAAGATCACTAAGATTGCTTGTGAATCTAGTTGCACGAACCCCGCCATAGGGCCCAGGCAGAACCCCATGTAAGGGATGCTGAGGATTGTTAAAAACTTTAAATAAATGACTAAAGGCACCAAATTTACGCCGATGATATAGATCAAGAGACAAATGAGGTAGAATAAAACTAATAAAATTCAGGGACCTGTCAAGCAACTTGAGATGGCAGTCAGCTACTGACAACCAGACATGTGAGCAATAATCGAATTGTGGCAAAATAAAAGCATAACAAGACTTGATAACTGTGGCGTCACAAGCAAACGTTTTATAACACTTGCGAAGCAGACTCATTTTCTGGGGAATGGAGGAGGAGAAAACACGAATATGCTTTTCAAAAGTAAGTTTGGGATCCAGAGTAGCTCCTAACAAACGCAGAGTATCCACATTCTCAATTTGCTTGCCAGAAACTTGTAGATAAGGATGGGGAGGATCGAAAGTACAAGATGTGCTGATGATAACAGAGTGTGTTTTACTAGCATTAAGTTTCATAACCCAAAGTTCACACCATGATGTAATTTTGGCTAAATCCCTATTCAGAGCAGTAGCAATTTCGTGTCGATCAATTGGTGATGGAATTGATGCATAAAAAGCAGTATCATCTGCATAGGTGGTAAGTTTTTTTCAATCTCGGAGTTTGAAAATATGCCATGGCTCGCGACATAAAAGAGTAACAGGGCCAAAATCAATGAATGACCGAGCCAAAATACCTAGACACAATGAGTTTGAAGCAATTTAAGTCCTAGGATGAGGGAAAGATGATTTCAGGGACAGAGTTCCAGAGTTCAGTTGTTGAATAGAAGAAAGATTGGAAATATCATTTCACTCTTGTGTTCGAGAATTGCTCAGAGTAGGGGTGGGATTGTGTAGGAAGTCGGGTGCTATGTGCTCCACATAAACGCCGTGGTATACACTGAGAGAGCTCTAAGGAACACTGAATATTGTAAAAGCGGTAGAATAGCGAGAGAGATGCAACATTGCGGCGAAGACGGAGGGATTGCAGAGATTCAGTGAGTAGACGATAGCTAATGTGACGAAAGACTTCCTTTTCTACTTTGTCTAGAAATGCACCACACATGCAAACAATATTCAATTCATGGATGCACTGTGCCCATGTTCAGAGCAAGAAGCTGAGTAGGATTAAGGAACTCCCGAAGGTGGTTGAGGACACCTAGCGTCTGGGAAGCTGTTTTAGCAGGAGTGGTAATATGGTCTTTCCAAGAGAGATCAGAAAAAAAGTGACACCGATAATATGAAGAGAAGATGAAGAGTTAATGTGTATGTTGTTGAAGAGTTAGTTATAGTCTTGAGGAAAGTTGCGGCATGTAGACAGATGGAAAATTGAGTTTTGGAAGCATTAAAAGTAACAAAGGCTCTCTCTGCCCCAATCAGTGATAGTAGAAAGATCAAAAGATAGGTGTGCCAAGGCCTTGTTACGTGAATTTTGGAATGATTGCATGCTGGGTTGTTGTGAAAAAACTAGTTGAATAGTATAAGGAAGAGTCATCAGCATATGAATGAATGGGGCTAGAGGTACAGTTTAGGAGATCATTAATGGTTAATAGAATGATAACTGGAGATAGGAGTCCCCTGAGGAACACTGGGAGTAGATAAGTTGACGTGGTCACATTTATTTCAATGTTCCTTTCTGTTTTGTGATTTTTTCACTGAACCTCTGGCATAAAATATATTTACCTTTGTTTTTGTTTCTCAGTATCACTGCTTGCTGGGTAACCATTTCCCCCTTTGAGGTGAAATTATGTGGATCTGGGATATGTCACCATCAATTTGTTTACACAATACACAACCACAACCCTTCATGTGTCCACAAAATACTTGGGTCGCCACATCTCTCATGTTTCTTATTATATTGTTTATGGTGACTTGATTGTAATTTAATAACGAGTTTTTAGTCTTTTAGATGAGCTGCATGCTAGTAATGTATTAAGTTTTCCGCTTTAGCATAGCTTAAAAAAAAGTAAAATGTAGAAGGTCAACAGCTGACCATGGCGGCCCAAGAATGCCACATAATAAGTCCGACCCTTGCTAGGTCAAAGGAACGTGTGTGTGTGTTCCCGCAAGCTTGTGTGTTGTTTGTGCGAGTGTTGTATCTCAACAACATGTATACTAGTTTGTTTTATATATATATTTTTTTTTATCATAGTGACACACATATAATTAAAACTGATTCTATGGATCTTATTTTCGTGAGGATTTTAGATGCCATCAAATATTAGACTACATATAAATTGAATATTTATAATCAATTTAAAGATGGACAAAAGCAGAATATATAGTATGTAGCATATTCAAGTTGATAATGCCGATATTAATGTCGTGCGTTACCATGATCTTTTAACAAGTACAGCGTTAAATCTAAACATTCTAGACACCCACTTTTGTAGGGTTTGGTATGCAGATATATAATCGAGAAGTCTATTTATGGAGTGCTTTCTATATGGTACGTGATAGAGGAATGACTATAGATCAGGCAAAGGAAGTGGTAATAAACAGGAATAAATGTGAATGCTTGTGAATAGATGAATGTAAACGCGGTCGTTTGGGAGAGAGGGTCATGCGTCAGTTGGACTAGATAGTAGTCCATCAGGCGCCTGGCCCGGGGAGCCAGTGATAATGAAGGGTGAGCCTGGAAACATGGAGGGTTGGCTTGTGGTGGTGAAGCGTTGCTGTGGGTCTGCCTGCGGAAATACGGCGCCTCTCCGGGGGGATCTGGGACCAGGGAATCTTTTGCTGGGGACCCCGAATGTGCCTGGGTCTCTGGGTATTTCTCCTGGGCGACCTAGATGTGTGTGAGATCTATGTTTTGTTTTGTTTTGTTATTCTGATGTGTTGTGATGTCCGTGTTCGGGCTCTGTCGCGAGTCGGCCAACCCCATAAAAAAAGGGAAAACTGGGGAAGGTGCCAGAGTATATACATACATACATACATAAGTGTATTTAAATGCAACATTTTAGCTCGGTATATCTACAAAGACTGATAAATGAAGTGATCAGTTTCATTCACCACTATTGCATGACATGCAGTATGCTTGTCCAGCAAAATGCATATGTAAGACGGTACTTACTTTTCTAGATATGTAGTCGTTCTTGTTATTTTCAGCTCATGTTATAAATAAATGGAGTTCAAATAAATATTTTATAATCACCCATTTCTGCAGGGTTGGGATCTTTTTGTTTTCTTCAGCAAAAAGCGATAGGGCACTTTCCTCTAACTCATATATTTTATACACAGTTTCCAAGATGTACGTCAATATCGCAATACATGTGGCTGTGAATCATAATTAAATCCTCCACAGCCCAAAGCGGATTTTTCAATAATCGATATGCAGTTTTATCTCCAATTTAGCAAAAAGTATCTGGAAGGTTACTTGTAATTGCATGCCAAATTACATATCATTATCTCTAATTATATTGGTTACAATCAATTATGTATTATCCACCACCGATCTTTCCAATAAGTTAACCAATCATCGAATCAAATGCAGGATTCGAAACTGCATAATAAATCGTAGGCTTGTGCAGCATTCTTTAACTGTCTTCGTGGCGCAATGCATAAGTGTGTTGATTTTCGGTGTGAGCGTCCTGGGTTCGAATCCCCGGACTGTCACATGTGTTTGTTAATTTCATTAATTGAGTTTAGGAGTAAACATAATAATTAATTCTGGTTCAGTAGTAGTTTATCGAGAGGCCTTCCCTAAGGTTAAGCGCCCCATTAATTACTATTTCCATTCACCTATTCATAGCCTCCGATAGTGCAGTTGGAATGAATGTACATGCTAAGATTGGTATGCAGGATTCGAAACTGCATAATAAATCGTAGGTTTGTGCAGCATTCTTTAACTGTCTTCGTGGCGCAATGCATAAGTGTGTTGATTTTCGGTGTGAGCGTCCTGGGTTCGAATCCTCGGACTGTCACATGTGTTTGTTTATTTCATTAATCGAGTTTAGGAGTAAAGTTGGTTGGTGGGGAAAACAATAATAGGCCTTCGTCTTCGACACAGATAATAATGAGTGCCGCTTCTGGAGAGACTAGTGGGGCATTATTCTTAATGTTGAACTAATATGGCCACGATGGACAGCAACACCGTCCTCAGATAGTGTTCTAATAGATCAATTAAAGGCGAAGTCATTTGTTCAGGTTGTATAAAATTCCTGGTCGTGTCCGTCACACTAATTTGTTACTTCCTTGCATTATGTTCGTATAGTGCTATCGGCCTCGATGGTGATGTTTACAATTCCTTTGTGTTGGTATTTGGTGAGGGCAGTGATTGGGATGAAGGGATTCACTGGTGTGTGTCTCTGTTTGACCCGCCTTAACCAGTGTACTAGGTCTGGTTGGTGAATGGTTGCCGCCGTGTGATGTGTGTGTGTGTGTGTGTTGTGACGTCTACCAGCGTTGGCAGAATCGCCTCTCGTTAGCCACTAGCGCTCGCCAGGGACATCGAAATGGGCTACAGTTATCAGAAAATGTTGTTCTTTCTTTCCTAGTAATCGCATTGTCACAGACAGTCCAGTGGTGGTCTTTGTTTTCGTCTGTGACAACAGGTTATATTTTATATCAACAGTAGTGATAATAGTACCAGGGTGTGAATGAGAAAAACTTTCAGAGCGAGGAGGTAGTAAGTGTCTGTATGTACGGGTGCATTCCTGCCTCTCGCTCGCCATTGGACGGCGTGTCTTGCTGTGTCATATGATGCCTGCTGTCTTGTGACGTCTCGGCCCGTGATTGGCCGACCATCGCGCCTTTGCGGTCTCCTGTGTAACTTACCTCCTCCATGAGGGTCCCCAGGAGCTGTCCTCGTCAGGACAGGCTTGGCGCGCATGCTTCTAACATCCCTTTGCATACTCTCTCCCGATCACCACCTTTATCACTGTTTCTCTCACTCGATTCTCTCTTTCCATACTCTAACCTTTATTAACTGCACAACACTCCCCTTGGGTTCTGCATACGGTTTTCATAGCCGGCCCATTGTATTGCATGCGCCGTCCTCAGATATATTTACATGTGCTTAGAATAAGTTTGAGAGTTCTTAGTTAGTATAGGTTAAAAACTTTGTGTGTCTCCATTATTGATTTAGTGTTTCTGCTCTTTTATTTAATGCTAGACTGGGATAAGGTAACTGTAGTCGTTGTCTCCGATGTGTGTACGGTTTGCTTATACCTACATGACTTCGACCGGTCCTGTGGTAACCTGGGTTGTCTTTTCGGTTGCGTCCTTTGCGAGTGCAGCATTGTGTTGACTGAGGGTTTTGGCCTGTACCAGTTCCACACTTTGCTGCCTCTTTGCTTGTCTTTAGAGGGTCGCCAGGATAGAACCAGATACTTGTGATCTGGATCTATCGAGAGAGCCCCCTAGTCAATTAACGTAACTTAAAGGATGCAGTCTTAAATAAACAGAGCTTTCGAATGACACCATAACGATCCTTTATGATGCTAGTTTCTTGCAATAAGGACATCGCTAGGCTACGAGCCTGTCTTGCTCAACCCCAGTTCCTTACCTAGAGTATCCCAGCTAGACATTATTAATCCAGTAGACACTTGTTAGTATTTAATATAAGCGCTTTGATATGTGCGCATTATTATTCACAGCATTTATTAGTCTAGGCTGTTGCTGAGCCGCACAACCATAGCAGACTGTTTTGTTAATGAGGAAGTACTTCTTTTAGTGTCGAGCATTGCTACCGTTGCGCATTTATAGTATTCTCGTGTTAGTTAACATTATATGTCCTATCTTTTAGTGTATTCGATTTACACGTGTGGTGTCCTGCCGCCTGCCTTTATATAGTTCTAAATCAGTACGAGCATCTTATGAGCATCAGACTTTCTTCAGAAGTTTCCAGGTCCATGCTGTAGGACTATACTTCACTTTCTTTCAGATAGGAGTGAAGAGTTTATTGTTGTTTAGAGTAACTGTATTGAAGCATCTTTTTATTGTATTAAATCTTGCAGTGATTTAATTGATCTTTCCATAGATTCCTTTGTATGCATTTTAACGTAACTTGCATCTTGTTTGTTATCAGGCTATACCAGTGCAGGTTAGCCTGAAGTAGAGTACATTTATGCCCAGTTAAGGATACCCCGCTATCGCAGATTAACCCTGGAGGGTATAGGTGTTTTGTTCGCCGGCATATAAGTTCGAGGGTTTGGATCTAGCGTACCGTTGTTGCATAGTGCCCTATTACTAGTCCAATCATTGAATGCCTTTGTTTTATTCGTAGTCCCGGTCATAACAAATGGCGACCTTGCCTAGTATCATATCTTAGTCGTCATAACAAATGGCGACCTTAGTCTAGGATTTAGTGAAGTAAGAAATAATTGCAGGATTTTTTTTGTGGATTTTTTTTTTTTTAATCACCGTTTGGGGGTCGATTGTTATTTCTCACAGTTTGGCAGTGGACATTTGTTTTTGAGGAATATTTTGGACACGTTGGATTTTTTTTGGGCAACGTAGTATAGCACTTGAGTTGTCTTCAAGCATTTTTTGAGTGAATAGTGCTACATGAGAGTTTAGGTACTTTTTTTTTTTTTTTATAAACGTTGAGGATTTCCGGTGGACACTATGTCGAACGACGGATCAGTGCACAGTGAGGACACAGTACGGGAAGCAGGCGAGGAGGTGGAGAAGGTGGAGTTGTCTAACGGCGTTCGGGTGGTGAACAATGAGGAGGATGCTCAGATTTTTTTGGAGGAGCCTGTGTCGGCGGATCGGGTGTCAGGGCTAGACCGGTACGGACTGCAGTGTGTAGCCACGGTCTTAGGGTTGTCCGGTACTATCGGTTTGTCGAGAGGTGAGTTGGTTGCCTGGGTGCTCGGTGGGGTGATGGGGCTTCGGGTGGAGCGGGAGCTGGGGCACCTTCTGCCCAGCCCCCATTCCACTCGACTCCTATCATGGCGCCCCCTCGGGCTCCGGAACCGGGTACGTTCCCGCAGGCTGATGCCAGCTGGCAGATGGGTATGCCTCTAGGTGATTCACGGGGTGGGTCCCCAATAGTAGCACCCCCTCCTCAGGGTTTGTCTTCCAAGATGATGTTTCAGCTCAAACTCGCCAAACTCGAGCAGCGAAAGCATGAGGCTGAGCTCAGGCAGCAGCAGCAGCAGCGGGAATCTGAGCTTAGGATTCAGGCTGAGGAGAGAAAGGCCATACGTAAGGCTGAGCTTCAGGTTGAGGCTACGAAGTACTGTGCAGACATAGAGCTTGAGAAGTCTCGGGTGGAGTCGACAGGGCAGCGTCTCGGTTCTGGGAATCGAGGTCTTGATCAGTCTTTATCGCACCTTCTTAAGTTAGTCCCTGCATTTGACGAGTCGGGTGTCACCGAGTTTTTCCTGCGTTTTGAGAAGAAGTGCCGGGAGCACCAATGGCCCGAGGTTAAGTGGGCAGCCCTTGTTTCCTCTAGGTTGGTTGGCAAAGGACTCAAGGCATATGATGCGTTGCCCTTGGAGTCTTGCATCGATTATGAGGTATTGAAGGAAGCTGTTCTGCGGGCGTACGAGTTACAACCAGAGACATATAGGTTGAAGTTTCGGGGTGTTACGAAGGGTCCTGAGTGCACTTTTCTAGAACATGCCCGGGAACTGTCTGATGCTTTGAGAAATTGGCTGAGGTCAGAGAAGGTGACGACGTTCGAAGAGCTTGAGCAGTTATTCCTTCTAGAGCAATTTTTAAATGCACAGGCGGCGACCTGACTTTGAACCTCAAAGAGAAACATCCTAAAACTCTACAAGAGGCAGCTGAGTTGGCTGACCTGAGATTATCGCTGATTCGTGGGTGCGGGTCTGCACAACGGACCGATGCAGTTAACAAGGGACGCAACACTCCACCCCCCCCCGAGTCAGTGATGCAACATTTAATAACAAAAGTAAGAGCAATGATACTAATTTTGATCACAAACCAAAAACCGTCCTGTTTAAGAAAGGTCAGGGCCCTTCCCCACCTCAGGGGAAGTCCAAGGGTGAAGTAGAGTGTTTTAAGTGTCATAAAAAGGGGCATTTTGCACGTTCCTGCCCTAGTAACCAACCTGCAGCAGTCGTGTCTTTGGCTAGCAACATTGGGGTGTCTCTGAGGTCTTCTGCATTTACCCAGGGTGATATGTCAGATGCGGGGGCACAGCCAGTGAAGGAGTGTCCGGAAGGCTCGAAACCTGTCCGCGATGCTTTTTGCGACCATAGAGGGCGTGGCTGCGTGAGTTGGGCTGGTTGCAAGCATGGGTTGGAGTTGTTGCGTGATACAGGTGCATCCCAGACTCTGATGAAAAACTTTACAGGCCAACCTATAAACGCGGCACGGGTAGTTGTGGTGCAGGGTATTAACCCGTACAGCCCCAGCGACGCGTCTGACGCGTCGGCGATGTATGTAACGCACAGCCCCAGAGATGCGTCTGACGCGTCACCCTAATTGCGCCGACCGTAACCTCAGGTGTAGCCACTCAAGAGGGCTCAGATTTGTATGGGAACTGTGTACGTATCCCACGCAACCGTGCCGATGGTTGAAAACTCTCAAAGTCCACGTGCGTGCGCGTGAGCGCGCAATAACCTGTTTTTTTGGGGTAATTCCTTCAATTTTTTACTCTTGTAAAATACGTTTTCGGGGGCTCTGTAGGACCATTCTTTAAGCTTTTTGAGCGGTTTTTCGTGGTTTTTCCTTCATTCCTAACCCATTCGATATTGTTTCTGGAATAAAACAATTTTTTGAAAACCGGCCGGGTTCTGGTGAACAAACATTACAAAAGTAGCCGGGGCTCCACGGGTTAATGCTACACGGTCATACCCGTTGGTTCGAGTGGAGCTGGAGGCTGATGGTGTGACACGAGAGATAGATGTTGGAATCGTAGAGAAACTGCCAGTAGAGGGCGTCGACCTTCTTCTCGGCAACGACTTTGCGGTGCCTACTTCTGAGGTTCCACCCTTAGTCGTTGCCGAGAGGGCGGCGACGTGAGTAGGGAGGGGCAGGAGTTGGTCGAGAGGTGTCAATTACAGCAGATGGCATGTGTTGTCACCCGATCTCGTGCATCTAAGGTGTCACAGCCTATTCCTCTGTCTCTAGACCAGCGGAGGAACGGTCGGAAGGAGAAAGCTAAAGTTGGGAGAAGTTTTGTGAGTTTTGATCCAGCGGCTCTTCTTGGCGACTCAGTATTAGCACCAATGTTTAGGTCCGGAGTGGCCCCAGAACCTGTCACACTTGGTGAGGAGGTAGGGCGTGAGAAAACTCCGAGACAGCAACGTTACACACTTAAGCAAGATAGGATCGAACAGTCCAGTATCGGGGGAGGCCATAAGTTGCTCCAAGAGCACTTAGATAGATTGGCTCCTTCGGATATCTGTCGCCTGCAGATAGATGATCCTGAGCTTCAGAAGTGTAGTAACGGTGCGATTGAACTTGATGAGGACGGGGATGCAAAGCAGGGGAATTCTTTCGTGTGGAGGGCATATTGTACAGGTGTTTTCTAGATCCCAGACGGAGTTGGGAGGGGGGGTCGAGAGTGGTTGACCAGTTGGTAGTGCCTAGTGTGTGCCGTGATAGCCTACTGAGGTTGGCGCATGATGTACCGTTGGCAGGGCATTTGGGTGTACGTAAGACGGTAGCAGCATTGGCGAAATTGTTTTGGTGGCCAGGTATGAAGGCACATGTGGCATCATGGGTGGCAATGTGCAGTACCTGCCAGACAGTAGGTAAACCAAGCCAGTGTATTCCCAAGGCTCCGTTACACCCTATTCCTGTAATCGGGCCACCATTCAGTAAGGTTATAATCGACATGGTTGGCCCTCTACCCCCTACTAGTGCAGGCAACAAGTTCCTCCTCACAATCATGGATGTTGCCACTCGTTATCCGGATGCATACCCCATGCGAAATGGTACTGCTAAGACTGTTGTTCGTAACTTGCTATTGTACTGTTCTAGGTACGGGTACCCGCAGGAATTGCAGTCAGACCAAGGGTCCAACTTTACTTCTAACCTTTTCAAACAGACCATGCAGCAGCACGGTATCAGTACAGTTTTCTCTTCAGCCTATCACCCAGAGAGTCAAGGGGTGTTGGAGAGGTGGCACTCGACTCTGAAAAGCATGCTGCGTTGTTACTGTGTTGAGAATGGCAAGGATTGGGATCTTGAGTTGCCCTATGTATTATTCGCTGCTCGGGAGGTACCTGGTGAAAGCCTAGGGTTCAGTCCCAATGAGTTAGTTTTCGGACATCAGGTCAGAGGCCCCCTCAATATGGTTAGAGAAATCTGGGAGGGCACAGCAAAACCATGTTCCATGTTAAAGTATGTCCTCGAGAGTAGAGAGAGAATGCTGAGAAGCCTAGAGTTGGCAGGTAGGAATTTGGTAGGGTCGCAAGCACTTATGAAGGACAGGTACGATGAGAAGACAAAACTCCGGGAGTTTAAGGTGGGGCAGGAGGTGTTGATTCTGTTACCTCTGCCAGGTCATCCGTTGTCTGCCAAGTACGCTGGTCCTTATAAGGTGGTAAAAAATATCTCTGACCTAGACTATCTTGTGGCTACTCCAGATAGGCGTAAAAAGAATCAGCTGTGCCATGTGAATCTGGTGAAAGAGTTTGTGAGGCGCCCCCTGAGCCTCTCACTGTCCCTGTGTTGACCTGCAGCGGTCATGGAGGAGAAGGAGTGAGGGACAGTGAAGCCCAGGTGGAGGATAACTGCCAGTGTCATGTCTCTGCTGACCAGTGGGCGGGGAACTCCAGACAGGTGGCTGACGATTCTCTAGTGCACCTGCCTGAGCAACAGCGTGCAGCCGTGCAGTGCCTGTTTGCTTCATACCCCACTGTGTTTGCAGAGCATCCAGGCCTCACAACTCGAGTGGTGCATGACGTGGACGTGGGAGATCACCTCCTCCTTTAAATCAGTACCCTACAGAATTCCACCCATTAAACTCCCAGCCCTCAGAGCGGAGTTAGAGTATATGTTGGAACGGGGGCTGATTGAGAAGGGGGCAGTTAGGTGGACATCTCCTGTCACTCTGCAGCCCAAGCCTGACGGAAAGGTTCGCTTCTGCATTGACTTTCGGAGATTGAACGGGTTGACTCCCAGCAATGCTTATCCCCTTCCCCGTGTTGACGATAGTGTAGACAAGATCGGTAAGGCACAGTTTCTAACTAAGGTAGACCTAGTGAAAGGCTACTGGCAGGTGCCCTTGTCTGAGCGGGCGAAGGGGGTATGCGGGTTTGTGGTTGATGGGAACACCTACCGTTGCAATGTGATGCCGTATGGCCTTAACAATGCCCCAGCAACCTTCCAGAGTCTTATGAATGAGTTAGTAGCTGACATTCCTAACTGCACTGTCTACCTAGATGACGTTATAATCTACGATGACAACTTTGAGAGTCACTGTGAGCACATAGAAGCCTTGTTTCGGAAGCTCAGTGAGGCCAGCTTGGTGGTCAATCTGGGCAAGTGCGACTTTGCCCGGGCAACTGTGCAGTATCTTGGGTTTGTGGTCGGGTTAGGCCAGGTGTGCCCCCCCAAAAACAAGATACAGGCTATTAACCAGTTCCCCAGGCCGTCCACCAAGCGGCAGATCATGAGATTTTTGGGCATGATCGGTTACTATCGCCGCTTCATTCGGGGTTATTCTACTGTGTTAGCTCCCCTGACAGATTTGCTAGCAAAAGAGAAAAAGTTCAAGTGGGCACCTGAGTGTGAAAGTTTTTTTTTGCTGGTCAAGCACCTACTATGCACTCACCCAATCCTCAGGGCCTCTGACTTTGAAAGACCATTCCAGCTGGCAACAGATGCCAGCGGTGTAGGGGCTGGTGCCGTCTTAATGCAAACAGACGAGGAAGGTTTGGAGCATCCAGTCAGTTTCTTTTCCAAGAAGTTTAATTCCGCTCAGAAAAACTACTCTGTGGTGGAGAAAGAACTGCTGGCAATAGTGTTGGCGCTCAGGCACTTTGAAGTATATGTTCCTACCTACGGGCCAGTCGTGGTGATATACACCGACCACCACCCTCTTAAATTTCTGAACCAATTCCATAACCGGAATATGAGGCTGACACGTTGGTCACTCATGTTGCAAGAATACAATCTAGACATTCGCCATATTGCCGGTTGTGAGAGTGTGATTGCAGACTGTTTGTCGAGGGAGGAGGATCCGGCGTAGATCACCACAGGTGTGTGGGTTTGAGTGGAGAAATACGAGGGTTACCCCTGTAGAGCAGCCGTCAAAAACAACATTTAAATTAAATCAAAAATCACATAAAAACTCTTTCTTTTTTATAGTTAATTGTAAGTTGCCAATGTTATAGCTAAAGTCCTAAGTTGAACCTGTCTTTCACTTAGTAGGCTGGGCTCTGTGAAGCTCGCTCAGGGAGCATAGCAGGCTAAATTATACTATTGTGTTTGGGAGGGGTTGTAAGATATTCTTTATGCTAATATGTTGTTTTATTTAAGATTGAGCTTTGCATTTCATTTCTGGTGGAGTGGCTAGGTGTGGCGGGTCTTGTCGGCATTCTGCCTTGTCAGATATGGTGCTCGCCTAATGGTGAGCGTCCCATATCTTGGGCGGGGTGTGACGTCTACCAGCGTTGGCAGAATCGCCTCTCGTTAGCCACTAGCGCTCGCCAGGGACATTGAAATGGGCTACAGTTATCAGAGAATGTTGTTCTTTCTTTCCTAGTAATCGCATTGTCACAGACAGTCCAGTGGTGGTCTTTGTTTTTGTCTGTGACAACAGGTTATATTTTATATCAACAGTAGTGATAATAGTACCAGCGTGTGAATGAGAAAAACTTTCAGAGCGAGGAGGTAGTAAGTGTCTGTATGTACGGGTGCATTCCTGCCTCTCGCTCGCCATTGGACGGCGTGTCTTGCTGTGTCATATGACGCCTGCTGTCTTGTGACGTCTCGGCCCGTGATTGGCCGACCATCGCGCCTTTGCGGTCTCCTGTGTAACTTACCTCCTCCATGAGGGTCCCCAGGAGCTGTCCTCCTCAGGACAGGCTTGGCGCGCATGCTTCTAACATCCCTTTGCATACTCTCTCCCGATCACCACCTTTATCACTGTTTCTCTCACTCGATTCTCTCTTTCCATACTCTAACCTTTATTAACTGCACAACACTCCCCTTGGGTTCTGCATACGGTTTTCATAGCCGGCCCATTGTATTGCATGCGCCGTCCTCAGAGATATTTACATGTACTTAGAATAGGTTTGAGGGTTCTTAGTTAGTATAGGTTAAGAACTTTGTGTGTCTCCATTATTGATTTAGTGTTTTGCTCTTTTATTTAATGCTAGACTGGGATAAGGTAACTGTAGTCGTTGTCTCCGATGTGTGTACGGTTTGCTTATACCTACACGACTTCGACCGGTCCTGTGGTAGCCTGGGTTGTCTTTTCGGTTGCGTCCTTTGCGAGTGCAGCATTGTGTTGACTGAGGGTTTTGGCCTGTACCAGTTCCACACTTTGCTGCCTCTTTGCTTGTCTTTAGAGGGTCGCCAGGATAGAACCAGATACTTGTGATCTGGATCTATCGAGAGAGCCCCCTAGTCAATTAACGTAACTTAAAGGATGCAGTCTTAAGGACATCGCTAGGCTACGAGCCTGTCTTGCTCAACCCCAGTTCCTTACCTAGAGTATCCCAGCTAGACATTATTAATCCAGTAGACACTTGTTAGTATTTAATATAAGCTCTTTGATATGTGCGCATTATTATTCACAGCATTTATTAGTCTAGGTTGTTGCTGAGGCGCACAACCATAGCAGACTGTTTCGTTGATGAGGAAGTACTTCTTTTAGTGTCGAGAATTGCTACCGTTGCGCATTTATAGTATTCTCGTGTCAGTTAACATTATATGTCCTATCTTTTAGTGTATTCGATTTACACGTGTGGTGTCCTGCCTCCTGCCTTTATATAGTTCTAAATCAGTACGAGCATCTTATGAGCATCAGACTTTCTTCAGAAGTTTCCAGGTCTATGCTGTAGGACTATACTTCACTTTCTTTCAGATAGGAGTGAAGAGTTTATTGTTGTTTAGAGTAACTGTATTGAAGCATCTTTTTATTGTATTAAATCTTGCAGTGATTTAATTGATCTTTCCATAAATTCCTTTTTATGCATTTTAACGTAACTTGCATCTTGTTTGTTATCAGGCTATACCAGTGCAGGTTAGCCTGAAGTAGAGTACATTTATGCCCAGTTAAGGATACCCCGTTATCGCAGATTAACCCTGGAGGGTATAGGTGTTTTGTTCGCCGGCATATAAGTTCGAGGGTTTGGATCTAGCGTACCGTTGTTGCATAGTGCCCTATTACTAGTCCAATCATTGAGTGCCCTTGTTTTATTCGTAGTCCCGGTCGTAACAGTGTGTCTTCTTTAAACAAGGTTGTCAACAGATTCAACCGTGACGCTACCAGACAGAATATCTATCAACTGGGTTTGTATCCCAAGAAAGGTTTGGTGTAGAATACACTTGTTATCAATTGATTTTAAGTAAATTACTAAAATAGAGGGACAATCTTCATCCCATTACGACATTTATACACTTCACCAAACATATCACCGCATGGAGTTGAACAATCTACAAAACTAAAGAACATTATGTCTGGGATGAAAACAATACAAGGATCGTAACAATATTGCAGCACACTAAGAAATAAAGGACAATTAAACAATGTGGTAGTAAATCATCGTTAATGGGGGATGGTATATTTATTGGTCGATAATATTATATATTTATTGTTATTTACATTTTATTTGTCACCCTTATACCTCCATCAAGCTTAAAATTATACCCCCAAAACCCCCCTTCTAGACTAATTTGTAAAACATTTGGTAGAAAAACGTCCCGGCCGGAGGCCGATTACTCCTATATTTCAGGTTCGCTATCGTTCGCCTGGAAAACATTTACACCTCAATGGCACGAAAGAAAGAGGTGACAAAGGCATGGGGCGAAAAGTCTTAAAATCTCCAAACTAATGGGCCAAGCGTCTTCAAATCTGAAAACTAATGGGGCTTAGCATAAGCGAGGAGGGCCACAAATATCCACCATTTCATCTCAATTCAAACTTGCAATAAATTATATCTTCAATTTGGCCAAGGGTTAAGGAATATTGACCCCCCCCCCCTCTCTCTCTCTCTCTCTCTCTCTCTCTCTCTCTCTCTCAACCCTTCCTCTTGGAGTCAATATCGTCTCAGCCAGGCCACATAGATTCCTTCCTCATGTTTGCCTTATCATTATAATATAATGACTGCTGTTTGTTTTAGTTGTTGATTTCCCATTATATATCTTGAGGGATAACGGTGACTGCTGATGTAATAAAGGAGTTAGCTGAATATTTTGAAAGAGAGAGAGAGAGAGAGAAAGAGCAGGAGGGGGTGAGACAGAGAGCAGCTAGTAATTAAGGTTGTATGAATGGACCTAGACGACCAGTGGAGGTGGGTACAAAGGAATACGGTTGACGGTCTTCCCACTCACAGTAATTGCCTCTACAGTCTTTTTGTGTCTATATGTCTAGCCGACTGTCAAAAATTCATCCATCAGACTATACCAAAATATTACCCAAATGAGCATCTATTTTAATCACAAACAAATGTCACTATAGTATATACGGGTGATGCAATAATAATATTATTATACTGTACGCATTGAACAAGGTTAGTCTACCAATGTTCATATTTCTTACGTCCCTTCCTTATCCCAGCAAGCCAAGCATCATGAGTAAATATATTACATTCCGTTGTTGTCATTATTATAATCAAGGGTTCTTTACAGCACATTCGGTTGTGTGATATATCAGAGTCCCTTGGGGTAGATAATACTAAAATTGATAGTGGGAAGCCAACTTAATATGCCGTAGCATAGTGAAAGTGGCCATTAAAGCAAACAATGCTTAACCTTTCAATATTAGTACGTCGCTTTAATTATATTTATATTTATATTGGGCAATATTACTCACTTTCGGAATCTAGGAATCAAATAGGTAAACTCTTTTACAACTTTCCTATTCTCACAAATCCTCCAGGTATTTCGTATAATTGTCTAATAAAGCCCTCATCCATTGGAAAAAAAAATGTAAAGCGTTGCTCACGGACAAATAATATGGACAGGTTAATTATCGCACATCGCTTAACCTTCATCCATAACTCCATGTGGTAGTGAATTCTCGTTAAGAGGGGATGGTATATTTATTGATCGACTACTTTATTTATTTATGTATATTTTCTATTTCCCTCCCTAGACCTCCATCAAACTTAAAATAATACCCCCCAAAAAACCCTTCTAGATGAATGTGTACATTTTCTGGTAGCAAAATGTCCCGGCCAAAGGCCGGTTCCCCCTAAATTTCAGGGTCGCTCTTGCTTGCCTGGAAAGCATTGACACCTGAATGACACAAAAGAATGAGGTGACAGAGGAATGGGGCGAAATTTCTTAAAATCTCCAAACTAATGGGCCAAGCGTCTTAAAATATGAACACTAATGGGGCTAAGCATGAGGGAGGAGGGCCACAAAATTCAACCATTTCAACTCAATTCAAACTTGCTATCCATCAGTCTTCAAGTTGGCCAAGGGTTATGGAGTAATGAATAACACCCCACTCCACCACCACCACCACTCTCTCTATCTCAACCCTTCCTCTTGGATTCAATATTGTCTCAGCCAGAAGGCCACATTGATTCCTTCCTCATGTTTGCCAAATAATTATATTGTGACTATGCTGGTTTTTTTAGTTGTTGATTGTCCATTATATCTCTTGAGGGATAGCGGTGACTGCTGATGTAGTAAAGGAGTCGGGTGAATAATAAATGTATGGAATGACGAGAAGATAAAAAAGAACGTTGGCGTTGGTTTGAATATATTGTATACGGTAACATGTTTGGATGGTAAATTTAATTAAAGCAAAATTACAGTACATTGTATTGTAATTAATTATATAAAATCGCTTCTGTCCTGACTATTCCTTACAATATAATTTCATGATATATAAATAGTTTTATTCAGTGCCACAAACTTAATCTAAAATGTGATATTCATTCTACCTTATCTGTGACTGTCCTACATAAATACATAGTACATCAACATTACTGTGTGAGTGTATATTATATATTCTTCTAGAATGTAACCATTTGTTTTTCATATTTAATTACAGTTTCATAAAACTAAGAAAATCATGAATGTATTAGTTAATGTGCAATCATCTGAATCTTACAGCTACTTTAGGGCCTGTAATCAATCCACTCTATCAACATTAATCGTATTACTTACACCTAATTCATGGTAATTATTTACCTTTCCCAAAAGAATACAAGGTGTCAGTTATTACCATAGATATTATCTATCTAACTACGCCAAGTGTTCTATTAAGTCCAATCATACGACGATATGTGTGAGCATTAAATTCCACCGTCCAATCAAAACATTGGTATCAGGTTCATGCCCTTGAAAAAGTAGACGTGATGTGAAGGGCTGGCCTTATTGAACCTCCAACGAGGGTTAATAGACAGCATCAGCAACAATTAAATATTTTACTTTTACTAACTAAAAACTAAACAAAAATATTAAATAATGAAGTAACTTTCAAATTATAAAACATGAAATGGGCATCTATATTTCATAAATATAGTATCCGTCCATCTGTTTCATAAGTTTGCGATTGTGTGATAATGAAAGGATATGGAACAGAAGAAGAAGTACAGTAAGCAATCTGTCATCTGTCAACCAAATATGGCAGAAAAGTTGCACACCAAACTGAAGCATGGAACAGTGTAAGAGGAGAAAGAGACATACTCTGCAATGATTATACGACAGATGAATATGTACAGTCGCGCTAATAAGTCATATCTCGGCACCAAGTATATTTTGATCAATAATTGGTATCAGCAATATCTAACTTTCATTTCTTCATATCGAGTGAAATATACAAACATGTTCCTACACTTACCCACCCTATTCAACATCTGACAGACATTAATAAGCACAGAGCAAGCCAAACGTAATGACAGCTGAGACATGACTTATTAGCGCGACCGTACAGTACAGTACGCTATTGTTTGTGGGTCTTAAAGGCATAGGCTGAATGATGATCGTGTTGAATGTTTATATAAGTGGGGATATTATCATCCAATGGTGTGCCAACAATCTGGATTAACAAATATCAATAAATAAATATATAAATAACGTAATGTATTTATTACATAATGACAGTATTGCATTTGGGTTACCACAAGGCAATATAAAGATGGGAAGTCTTGACACTTACGATGACTTAAAGTCCTTCCCGAAAATAGCTAACTGTTCTAATGATAAACCAAATTATAATCAATACTAAGTCTTCAATTTGCAGAAAATATGAAAATATTGGATTTCCTAATATTGGAAATTATTCATCATTATCATTATCATGCCTGGTTTGATTGGTTTACTATTGTGAAACAATGACATGGTCGTCGATAACTAAGGAGCCGTAAGGGAATATAGTGGAGGTTATATCGTTGTATTTATATGGTGTGACGTCTACCAGCGTTGGCAGAATCGCCTCTCGGTAGCCACTAGCGCTCGCCAGGGACATCGAAGTGGGCTACAGTTATCAGAGAATGTTGTTCTTTCTTTCCTAGCAATCGTATTGTTACAGACAGTCCAGTGGTGGTCTTTGTTTTCGTCTGTGACAACGGGAAGTATTTTATATCATTAATAGAATATAACATGCATTGTATAAAGTTAAGGAGAAAGAGCGATGTAGGCAGTGTGGTGGTAGTGTGTGTATGTGTGTGCTACCTCCCTTGCTCGGAGGAGTTTTCCCGCCCGCGCGCGGGCTTTCTCACGCCCTTGATTGGCCGGCGTGTCTGGCTGTGTTACGTGACACCTGCTGCCTTGTGACGTCTCGGCCTGTGATTGGCCGACCACCGCGTCTTTGTGGGCTCCTGTGTTCATGGGGGTCCCCAGGAGCTGTCCTCCTCAGGACAGGCTAGGCGTGCATGCATCTAACATCCCTTGCTTACTCTCTCCCCCGATCACCACCTTTAGAACTGTTTCTATCTCTGAACTTCTTCTTTTCCATTACTTCTCATCTTTATTCAATTACTTATCCCCTTGGGTTCTGCATACGGTTTCCATAGCCGGCCCATTGTATTGCATGCGCCGTCCTCTGAGATATTTACATGTACTTAGAATAGGTTTTTGAGGGTTCTTAGTTAGTATAGGTTATGAACTCTGTGTGTCTCCATTATTGATTTAGTGTTTCTGCTCTTTTATTTAATGCTAGACTGGGATAAGGTAACTGTAGTCGTTGTCATCGATGTGTGTATGGTTTGCTTATACCTACACGACTTCGACTGGTCCTGTGGTAGCCTGTGCTGTCTTTTCGGTTGTGTCCTTTGCGAGTGCAGCGTTGTGTTGACTGAGGGCTTTGGCCTGTGCCAGTTCCACACTTTGCTGCCTCTTTGCTTGTCTTTAGAGGGTCGCCAGGATAGAACCAGATACTTGTGATCTGGATCTATCGAGAGAGCACCCTAGTCAATTAACGTAACTTAAAGGATACAGTCTTAAGGACATCGCTAGGCTACGAGCCTGTCTTGCTCAACCCCAGTTCCTTACCTAGAGTATCCCAGCTAGACATTATTAATTGAGTAGACACTTATTAGTATTTAATATAAGCTCTTTGATATGTATGCATTATTATTCACAGCATTTATTAGTCTAGGTTGTTGCTGAGCCGCACAACCATAGTAGACTGTTTCGTTAATGAGGAAGTACTTCTTTTAGTGTCGAGCATTACTACCGTTGCGCATTTATAGTATTCTCGTGTCAGTTAACATTATATGTCCTATCTTTTTGTGTATTCCATTTACATGTGTGGTGTCCTGCCTCCTGCCTTTATATAGTTTAAGATACGAGCATCTTATGAGCATCAGACTTTCTTCAGAAGTTTCCAGGTCTATGCTGTAGGACTATACTTCACTTTCTTTCAGATAGGAGTGAAGAGTTTATTGTTGTTTAGAGTAACTGTATTGAAGCATCTTTTTATTGTATTAAATCTTGCAGTGATTTAATTGATCTTTCCCTAGATTCCTGTTTATGCATTTTAACGTAACTTGCATCCTGTGTGTTATCAGGCTATACCAGTGTGGGTTAGCCTGAAGTAGAGTACATTTATGCCCAGTTAACCCCTAAAAGTCGGGGCGCAACTTAAGTCGTATTTAATAAAGCTGGACTATGTGGCGGCGCTCGACATAGGTCGAGTGGCAATTTCAGCACGTAATGTTGCTGAGAGAGAGAGACAAGTGGTGGCAGGAGACTAGCGAGCGTATGACTGCTCCAGACCACCGCGGCGAACCTACTGACACGAATCTCAGCTCCCTCCTCCCTCTCTCACTCGCTATATACGGAATTGTATCGGGAAAGTGGCTAATTACCTGCTTTTTGCACTCGCGTTGCACGGTTATTGCAAGAAAACTAGCCATCATAAAAGGATCGTTATGGTGTCATTCGAAAGCTCTGTTTATGCCCTTTCAGGGATAGATACTTGTTTTACGTTCTGGGTCTTATTTAGGCATGAAAATGATCACGTAAACAGCCCTATTTTGGCTAAAAACACCCCGCTGGGCGGTACATATAAATAAACCGCATGGTGTGGTGAGGGAGATGAACATGAGAACTATGGGAAGAGGATTGGGTTTAGTAGGAAAGAATGGTAGAGATTGGGAGTTGAATCATGTGCTGTTAGCTGATGACACAGCGTTGGTGGCAGATTCTGAGGAGAAATTGAAGCGGGTAGTCAAAGAGTTTGGAGTGGTTTGTGGGAGGAGGAAACTGAAGGTGAACGTCAATAAAAGTAAAGTAATGATGTGTAATAGGGTTGATCATAGGGTGAATCTAGATGTGAGGCTGGATGGGGAAATATGGGAACAAGTAGAGTGTCTTAAATATCTAGGAGGAACGATAAGCAGGAGTGGGGGTATGAAAATGGAGGTAAAACAGAGAGTGTGTGAAGGAAGGAAAGTTTTCGGAGCAATGGGAAGTATGTGGAAGACGAGAAATCTCGGAATGAAAGTAAAAAGTGCAATGTATCAAGGAATTGTTGTGCCAACAGTGATGTATGGGGCTGAGACATGGGCTCTGAAGAAAAAGGAGAGAAGAAAGCTGGATGTGATGGAGATGAGCTGCTTGAGGAGTATGTGTGGAGTTACTCGTAGAGACGGATTGAGGAATGAAGAAATACGTAGGAGACTTGGGGCAGCAGGAACGTTTGTCAGCCAGAGTGGACAGAAGGGTGCTGAGCTGGTATGGTCATGTTGAACGAATGGGAGATGAAAGGCTTACATAGAGAATATATGAGTCAGATACAAGGGGAGATAGAAGGGCAGTATACTGTATATACTGTAGATACATGAACACAAAATAAGGTAATACAACAGCTGGGTAGCTCTCTCTGCCACAGTGGCGTTTGTTTATTTTGATCAGCTGATATTAATGTCCCGTGATTGGTTGATCCACCCAAGCAATGGGATATAAGGAGCCCCGTGATTGGCTGAACAACATAGGGCACTTTAGATGATTTAGGACAATTTAAGAGTTCCTAACCATTTAGGAACAGGATAGGACATCCTAAATTGTGTTGGAGTATACAACTTAAGACACAAGATAAGTTGTCCTAACCTGTTATTATCTTAGGGCGCCCTAAGTCAGTTAGGAAGTCCTAAGTGCCCCAAGTTATGACAGTTTTGAATATCCGGCCCCAGATCTACTGTAGTCTGATATGGGATAGCAATGCAATCTCTCTCACTCTCACGCTCTCAATATCTACAACATTTTAGTGTGATTATATAATACTGTAATAGTTTTATCTGCGGTTCACTATATGGTTTACACTCTGCAGTAAGTATTTTGTGTATAATTTACAGTCTATGTTACCATCCCTGCTCTTTATCACAGCGTCTAAACAGCTGACTAAGGACACTGTTAACCCATGGAGCCCCGGCTAGTTTTGTAATGTTTGTTCACCAGAACCCGGCCGGTTTTCAAAAAATGGTTTTATTCCAAAAACAATAGAGAATGGGTTAGGAATGAAGGAAAAACCACGAAAAACCGCTCAAAAAGCTTAAAGAATGGTCCTACAGAGCCCCCGAAAACGTATTTTACAAGAGTAAAAAATTGAAGGCAATTACCCCAAAAAAACAGGTTATTGCGCGCTCACGCACACGCACGTGGACTTTGAGAGTTTTCAACCATCGGCACGGTTGCGTGGGATACGTACACAGTTCCCATACAAATCTGAGCCCTCTCGAGTGGCTACACCTGAGGTTACGGTCTGAGCAATTAGGGTGACTCGTCAGACGCGTCGCTGGGGCTGTACGGGTTAAGGGGATACCGTTTGTTTTTATTTAATATATTAATTGATATAGTTATTTTTTAGTTTCCTCGCTAGACCTCCATCAAGCTTTTAAAAAAAAAAAAAAAAAAAAAAAAAAAAAAAATCAAGATGAATTTGTACATTTTTTCGGTTGCAAAATGCCCCGGCCAAAGGCCGGTTACTACTAGAATTACAGGCTCGCTATCGTCACCTAAATGGCACTAAAGGTATATTGACAAAGAAATGGCACGAAAGGTCTCAAAATTGCCAAACTAACGGAACGAACGTCTATAATTTCAAAACTAATATGCTATGAGGGAGAAGGAGGTCCATAAAAAGCGACTATCTTCCCCTTATGTTGTAAGTATCGCCTCAATTCCACCCTTGATAATAACATACATTTCAACTGGAAGCTATGTTTATAATTATAGTTGTTACCAGTTTACCTCAACATGCTGGTCCTTACTCAAAGCTTTCAGGCAGAGTTCACAGCTGCTAGTTTGACGACTTGGGTAAGTGTGTGTGTGTGTTTTTTGTTGTGTTTTTGTTTGTGTGTTTTTAGTGCGTGTGAGCATGTTTAAATAAATGCATGCTTTCAAATGTGTATATACGAATATGTATTCAAATGTGTGCAAGCATATAGGTGTTAAGGTGTAAATACGTGTATTGCATATTTATTTGTATGTACGAGTGTGTGTATGTGTGTATTGCAGGTGTGCACGTTTTTGTTTTCAGTGTATATGCGACATTTCTGTATATGGTGAATGAAAAGTTATCAAGATAATTTGAGAGAGAGAGAGAGGGGGGGGGGGGGGCAGAGAGCGGGTAGTAATTAAGGTTGTATGAATGGACCTAAACGACCAGTGGAAGTTGGGTACAAAGGAACACGGTGGAAGGTCTTTCTACTCACAGTCATTGCCTCTACAGTCACTTTACTTACATTCACCTCACCTACAGTCACGACACGCACAATCACAATACGCAGTCACTTAATTCACTGTTAGATCACTGATAGTCGCTTCAACTGCAGATAATTCAACTACAGTCCCTCCTGCTACATCTACAACAGCCATTGCGACCAACACCATAGCTCAGCCACATTGACCATACTCATTTATCCCATAGTTGTGTTTACCCACAATCACTTTCATCAGTCATTTAGAACTTCAACACTCACTTCGTTCACATTCAGAATAAATTCATTCACACCAAATTTACTTCAAGCAATCTTAACCCAATTCACCATTATCTAACCCAATGCTAACTTATTTTAACCCTTAGCTTAACGACTTCCAACCCAATCTAACTAACTTTAAGGAGAGCGTCATATAACTCGAGAGTGGGGTTAAAGGAGCCAATGGTTTATGAGTAAACACACAACATATTTTGTTGGTAGAAATGTTCGTATAATACAAATAATTACAATGTAATCTATAACCGCACTTTGCAGTCTAAACACATAGCACATTTTACTATTTCAACGCATTCTCTAATTGTTCCTTGATCGTTCCTTAGTGTAAGTTCGTATTATATGTTTTCCATTTGATTCACCATAACATGTCAAACATTAAATTGGTTTATTGACAATAATATTAGTTGTACACTGCTACATCACTAATTATGCCACGGAAAACTACAGCTATGTAGCAACGTCTGGCACAATCTGGTCAATAGATATATAACACAAGTTGAATTTGTCTATAATGTTCACCTATATACTCATGTGATTACACTTACCACCATATCTAATTAATAGGTGCATAACGTAGCTTTGTTTAAAAAGAATTAGAACAGCAACTAACAATAAGTTTGAGGTTGTTGTTTTGTTCTACTCTTTTTCTATGTGATCGTATATAAACACGGTCCAGCATTATTTAAGCAACCTTTCGCGGCGATTCGCATGCTCTGGGTTACGACCGTTAAGTTTGCTTCTAATTTGACCAATTTTTATGATGAGGGGGGCCTTACGCTCCTAAGAATTATTATCATCAATATATATTTTGTCTGCAAGGGAGCAAATAACTACTATTTTAGGATACTGAAAAGCGGTAAATTAGATGCATAACGACTGTGATTGCGAGCATGCGAATATTGTTGCGAAAGGTTGCTTAAATTTTACCAAGAATATACTGAAACAGCCTAGTTTCAATCTTGAATTACCTGTGGGCCATGAACTGCAATTTTACGCAAATTGGGCCTAGCTCAAATAAGGGCTAGCTGTTAAACTTTTGCCTTAGGCTAAGGCTAAATAGAGAACATAAAGAAGCTTAAGGTAGTATTTGAACTTGGCAGACCAGAATATGCCATACTAAAATGTCTAAATACATCTTGCTCTCCATGAGCGGCTAGGTCGGTAACTTCTACTACCTGCCAAGCGGGAGGTTTTACCCTAAACTAGCCTATTTTCCGTGCTCTTTTTCATGCATAAACAAGAGCCAGAGCGTAATACAATTATGTATCAGTGAAAGGGCGATAATTGAGCTTTCCAATGACAGCAGAACCATCCTTCTACGACCACGGATTATTTTGCAACGATCGTGCAACACGAACGAAAAATCCCTAAAATACGGTAATTTCCTTACATAATTCCCTGTCTAGCGAGGTAGTGGGTGTGGATGTGTGAGGAGGGGAGGTTAGTTGTGGCACGGGAGCCGTGCCGAACGGTCAGAGTCAACCTACGCTCCTCCCACCACTCATCTCTCTCTCAGAGCCAATTATGTGCTCTAAATTGCATACCGCCTTAAGTCGGGCCCCGCCATATAGTCCTTGGTTCTCTAGACCGCCTTAAGTCGGGCCCTGCTAATAGGGGGTTAATAGATGTATTTATATCTGTATATACTCTTATACATACCTCATAATTGTGGGTGGCGGACTCGAAACAGAGCTTGAACAAAAGCAACAAAATAATATATAAAACATATATTCACACACATCTAGTCCATCCAAGAGAAGACTCAGAGACCAAGGCCTATTTGGAATATGGGTTGTTGGTGTACAATTACGAGAACAAAATCCAACATCATTACATCACTACATGTACCATACCAATACCAACACAAATTTATCCCAAAAGCTGAGAACAGTGAAGGTGCAAAAATAATCCTTCAAATATTACAGGTCAGCTAAAGAGAAATTGCAGCTTTTACTGGTATGATAACTCGGTCACAGGGAGTCTGTTAGGTTAGATTAGATTTGTTATGCCTGGTTGTTGTTGTTGTTGTTGTTGTTGTTGTTCCCCAGGCTGTCTGGCCGAACAGCCTTAAGGTCTCGAGCAAGGCCAAGGCCATAAACGAGCGCCCCCACAAAACCCTCCCTCCCTACCACTAACAAAGCCCGGGTGACCGAAGCCACTCCAAGGCAAGGAGCTGAGGAGGGTGCGGAAACGCCCGGGAAACCAAAGCCCCACCCAAGGCCCTGTGCCACTCAGCAATTATGAAGGGAAAGTTGAGGGGCAAGGGAAAAATGTGACACTTTGGCTCCCAATCTGCCTACTTCTAGGTTGGCAGTAGGGAGGTCAATCCACAGAAAAGACGCCGTCACTTGAGATCTAGAAGATATAAAAGTAAAGGGAACAGTCAGAGTAAGCTATGGGTATGGCAGAGATCGCTCAGCTCTCACTCTGATAGACAAGCCCATCACCAATATGCCGGGTTGTAATCCAAATCGCTTCAGTATTATCTATTTATCAATCCGGGTTTCGGATATTTAGATTTGGAATATGCTCAACAGGAACACATCGAGCTTAGTGAATATGATAAGTATTTACTCAATCAGGCAATGATAACACAATAAACACACAGGTTAGATTACACTCTTATTTATTCAATGGCATAGCATATAGGTTAAGTGGTTATATACTCGACTAGTTTAACTAGTTTTACTCTCTAATGAAGGTCAGTTTGTCACTTACATAGTAATTGAAGAGTGAAAGTACACAATGATAGACAGATACATATATACACAAACAAGAATCATTGACAATAATACATATGCGAGTAAACTGTCTAACGCGAATTATTTTGACAAAGACAAGGTACAATGTGGAACATATCGCTCAGCTGCGCCTGAGTCTACGTGGTGGGCAAAGGGGAATTTGGCCGCGCTCATGCGAGCCCATCAAAGGTGCCGCCCTGAGGACTCCATGTCAGATGGACTGGGATCCTTGAAAATAACAATTCACTTTAATGTGATAGAAAATCAAGTATTAAAGATATGAATTATAATTTACTCTAGGAAGGAAGATAGTTTAAATCCGAATTCAATTATCTAAGAGTTATTGCGAATAATCTCTCACACGAGACATGACAAATATTATTCGATCCTAGATGCGGTCAAATCACACAGGTTTAGGAACTCAGATTCACAGTAAATATAGTGACTGAATCGGAATAGATCAAATATAATTTAATATAGATTGGAATGAATTAACCAACTAATTAAGAAATGCAAATGAAAGAGCGTGGTAATATAGCTTAACAAAGAGCTATCTTGAATGGGCGTACACAACGAAGTTGCACTTATGAAATACCATATATGATGGAGTTCTGAATAAATTAACAAATTCCTAAAAGAACGCAGAACTACTGTAGCGTTATATTATAACGTAAATACAATTATAATCAATGGATTACTAGATGAAGTAATAAATAGAATAAATAGCCAATTAATAGGCAGAATCGATCAAGGAATGTACAATCTGAATTCCTAGATTGGTGTGGAAAGAATTACATGACCTGAGTAACGTATATTATCAGATTATTCACAAGAACTAATAGAGATTAGGTATCTTGATAAAGAATTAATTCTAACTCAACGGAAAGGGTTCTTGACTTTCAAAAAGGGATATAGTAGTATAAGTATTCTCTGGCGATAATTACGCGGATAAAAGGATCCTGAATTGTGCGTAGGTTCTAGGTATATATTGGATTTAAGAAGGGAATACTTTCACGTTATACACTTTCACTTAGACTTGGATACACAACGAATAATAAACACATACGAATAAAATCTGAGAGTATTCTTGCTAAGTAACACGTGTACAAATGACCATATAACGTACATACAATTACATTTTTCGGACAGTATACAATCTCTAAAGCTATGAATATTTAATTTAGGTAACATGGCGTATTGCCAAATGTCGTAAGGGTACGAAAATAGCTTCTCTCTCCTTCCTGTCAAAAAAAAACTCAGACATTCATTATATACTTCTGCAGTTTATATTTTGCCCTTTGCATGGGCTTTGTTTTGATTCTAAGTTAACTTAGGATTGCCAGTTTAAATTCGGCGATTACACTTGTCTGGGTATTATACATAGCGGAGCGATAACACTTTAAAATTTCCTACAACACTTCAAAGATAAACGTCAACAAATAATACACTTGGGTATTGACTCACAGAACTAGACATCATACAAAGATTGAAAGAAAAACATATCTCCAGCAAGAATATTATTTTTCAGTCGAAGCAAGTCATGAAATAACGATGCAAGAAAAATAATGAAACGGTAGAGGGTGCATATGAAAGGGGAGAGGGGCAGAAAAGAGAATTACAAAATATTAGCTGCAGAAGTATATAATGAATGTCTGAGTTTTGTTTTACAGGAAGGAGAGAGAAGCTATTTTCGTACCTTTACGACATTAGGCAATACTCCATATTACGTAAATTAAATATTCACAGTTTTAGATATTGTATACTGTCCGAATAATTTAATCACAGTCAAAACACACATCAAGGTCATCAACAACATGATTAAGGGGGGAAATTATTATTTATTGGTCCATATAATGACTTATTTGTTATTGTTTTAGCTTCCTCCCTAAACTCCCATCAAGCTTAAAAAAAACATCCCCAAGAACCCCCTTCTAGATAAATGTATGCATATTTTTTGGTAAACAAATGTCCCGGCAGAAGGCTGGTTTCTCCTAAAATACAGGCCCGCTATCGCTCAAAAGGAAACAATCGACACCTAAATGACACACACGGTCTTGATATTGAAAAGTTTTAAAATCGTCAAACTAATGGGCCTAAAGTTTTATAATCTGAAAATCAATGGGGCTACACATAAGGGAGAAATGGGGGGGGGGGGGGAATAAAATCAACCATCCCCCCTTACTGCTGACCAAGGCCACCCGAGACCGACATGTGCTAACGACCCGGATGTTGGAGTATACCAGCGACGTCTGTTTTATCTGTTATTAGCTATATTTAGAAGATTTAATTAAGCTTAGCAAAGATATATGGTAGCTAAAAGGATTAATTGAGATAGTTTGTAGCGCTTTAATGGGTAGACGTCCTTCCTAAGCTGCATTATTATTGTTTGTAATTCCTGGCTAATAATGCAACGGTCCTACACAAATCAGGTAAGTAAAAGCAAGCATAGATATATGATGAATATGTTACCCAGAATTGTTTTTAAACTAAAAATAAAACTGACCGTGTGACGCTGCCTTCCTAGTTCACCTACATAGTAGCTAGAAAAAGGTACCTTGATATGAGTAACTGGTTTCAATTAATAATTTTAAATAAAACAAAATGTATTTTGTATATCAGTTTGTTCACTGACAAGTGCATTCAACGACAGACCTGTTCGGCCAGGCAGCCTAGGGAACGACTACTACTACTACTACTACTACTACTACTACTACTACTACTACTACTACTACTACTACTACTACTACTACTACTACTACTACAGACCTCTGCAATCAAGTGAAGAGCTGCACCCTAAAATGGAAACAGTTGTCAGGGAAATTAAAACAGTAGGTGGATGCACTTAGGTCACAAACGAATATCCGGGTACGTGTTGTCGGTTGTTAATGGTGTGTGTGTGTGTGTGTGTGTGTGTGAAAGGAATGGTATGTGTTGGTGTGTTAGTGAGGTTATGATGCGGGTTGGCGAGGAAAAGAGAGAGGGTGATTGATTGACTCTGAGAGGGATTGCATGCATGTTGTAAAACACTTTTCTTACTGGAAGGAATCTGTTAACCTTTCTCTGCATAAAAGTAAATCCACCGTGAACAAATATGATTGGGTGAATGGCAGGGTGAACACATATTCTGAACAGGGGCAAAGTAAATTAATATTGCATGAGAGTGAATGCAAATAATTTTAACTGTTTGTATGTGTATTATATAAATGTCAAACAGCAGGGCTGTGTAAAGACTGTTATTCCAACGTGTCCAACTTTGAATGTTTGTATATAGTATATTCATATATATATCCGAAAATAAATGTATGGTCAATTCGTTAAATCCAATTAACCAGTTAAAGTGTGACCACCCAGGTCTCTTAATAAGGAGCCAAATTATATATTGATATTAGTAAAATGTCAAGGTCAAATGAAAAGGTAAATATATTACCTTCGTTACAGTTTACTGATAATTCACCAAATCGTCTATAATGGTTGACCTGGGAATAAGAATTATAACTGCAAACTATACCCATTCCATAAACATCATAATACAGGTCATTATATATACACACATATATATATATATATATATGGGTGTGTGTGTGTGTCTGTGTATTGTTTTGTTATACTTCCAGCTGGACTCGAACCACCGACAATAAATGCTTTACTCAACTACACCATAGAGTCATAGAGGACTGTCAGAGGTTCGAGTCCAGCTGGGAGTAGTAACTAATAGACTCTGGAACTCCATCCTTCAATCAATCTTTCCTTCATCCTATGACTTAAGCTGCTTTAAAATGAGTGTGTCCAGGCATTTTAACCACAATGTCTCTTGAATTTGGCTCTGTCACTCTTTTGACTCTGTAGGAAACACTCGTTACTGGCAACATGCCTTTTATCTCCTTCATCCACATAGAACAAAAATAAGTCAAATCATATATATATATATATATATATATATATGAGAGAGAGAGAGAGAGAGAGAGAGATGGATGTATAACACTGAAAATGGTATATATGATAGCCACTGCAGACAGTAACTGTAACAATCATGTAAATTGCAAAATAGTAGGTTCCAACAATAGTGGCTACAACAGCTTAGTCGTCCACTCTGCATCTATCTTTTAACTTTTATGTTTTAAATGTATTTTCGTAAACCTTTCCATACTGAATGTTTCGCCTTAATGAAGTTATTATATACACAAACTATTTTATATCATTTCAAACTTATCAGTGTTTGGAAATACCTCTGACAATCAAAAATGAAACATAGATTTCAATGAACCCTTTAACCCGGGAACAGCGAGAACACTCTTAAGAGGTTTTGGTGGGCAAGGGCGAGGACCCTCTTAAGAGGTAATTAAGGCCTAAAAAAAAACGTTTAAAAGGCCCCAGTAGCACTTAAAACAAGTGAAATGTTTATTAAATGAGATAATTCCCCTCCATACCTCCTATCACTACTCCACATCTGTCAAAATCCCCTCCTCCCCCCCCCCCCTTCAATTATCACCTATTTTCCCTGTTATTCCCTTATTCATTGGTATATTTTTGTGTAAACATCTCCAAACCGATCCTAGGCTGTGGTCTTGTGTGTGTCTATGCGTGGGAAAGAGAGAGAGAGAGAGAGAGAGAGAGAGAGAGAGAGAGAGAGAGAGAGAGAGAGACAGGCCTCAGTCACTCTCCAGGTTTCGAGAGAGGAGGGTGTGGGCCTCCCCTGTCTCTCACCTCATGAATGAACGCTCGACAATAATTCGCGATTTTCACGATCCAAACAATATTCCCACTTGTTTTATTGTTGTTACATGTTACTATCTTCATATTAAACATAAAATAGGCGCATATGATCGTAAAATGACGATTATAGGCGGGAATGGAGCTTAACCCTCTCCGACATATGACGCGATTTTGAGGCTATTGGGGATACTTTAAAGCCTTTGTTACCATCAGGGGTATTTAGAAACCTTTAGTTTAGTTACTTCAACCTCTGCAGTTGTCATTGAGTTAGCTGTGGGCAGAAAACTAATTTTGGAGAGGTAATTGTAAGAGTGAGAGAACTCTATTTCTTACTGCTAATCAGGCAACCTCTGCGTCATAAATGCGGTAAAGGGTTATATTGCCGCCCAGAAGTGTGGTGTTCACTACACCCTGCGCGCGCGCGCGCCGGGTTAATTCTACCAGACCATTTATCACCATAAAATTATGTACAACTATGCATATGTATTGGTGAAAGGAATGTGTTTGAGATAAATATTTTCCCAATCTTTCACATTTCTGCCAAAATATAGATAGGCAAGGAATATTTGTTTGAAATGTATTTTATCATAAAAGAGAAAGATAGAAAGATATACATAATTACACTGGCCACACAGATCTTACGATCCCAGCGAAGTGGCCAGGATTTAGTGTTAGTAGAGATAGCAACCCTTAGAGTAAGGGAAAGTGGAAGGAAAGGATAGCAGATATGAAGGTTCTCTCCCTACCCTTGAGCAACTTGCTGTGCGTGAACACAGAAGAGAACAAATCTTGCAGGGTTTGGAAATCGCCTGAAGGAATTTACAGAATAGTTAGAAATGGAAAGGTAATGTCATGCATACCTTCATTTTTGTTCTGCTCTCTTCATATGAAAACAGTGTTCATTTCTGCCAGGTTCTCTTGTCAGAAAGCATTATCTACTCCAGACCAATTTTTCTATGGAATGAATCTAACCTCTTTTTAACCCGGGAAGCGCGGAGCTATGGTATTTGAAACGTTCCGCCAGGCGAAGGTATTTTGGTTCATTCCTGATGAAAATATCATATTTACCATAAATATCATTATTACTTATCCATATGCTCCTTTTTTTTGTTTAATATGAATATATTAACATTTAAGAGCAATAAAATTTGTGGGAATAGCATTTGGGGGGTGAAAAAGACGTATTATTGCCGCCCGGTCGTATCATGAGGCGAGAGCCGGGGCGACGTATATCCTCCCTGTCCAAGCTCCAAAGCGGCACTGACGCCTTGCAAAACAAGTCTCTGTGTTGCAAGGATCTCTAGCTGCCTCGCCCGTGTTATAGAGACCGTGTAAGTGAAATTACCGCGGAAAATTACCCGGTAAAAGGGGGAAAATGAGGAAAAATAGGTGATAATTGAGGAGAGGGGGAAGGAAGGGCAAGGGGGGGGGGGGCACGTATGTAGGAGTGGTATAATGTAATGGAAAGGAATGATCTCACCTAATCACATATTGCTTTGTTTTGAGTGCCAGTGGGGTGTTTTGAATACATTTATTTAGGCCTTGACTCTTAAGAGGACCTTCGCCTTTGCCCACCAAACCTCTTATGAGGTAGTTCGCTTTTCCTAGGTTAAATGGGTCTATTGAGCCACTGTCAATAACTTCAATTGGGAGCTTACGTTCAATAATTATATTGTGGGTGAAGATATTTAGTTCTGCCTTGGTTCGATATCCTGCCAATTAGTTTCAATTTGTCTTCTCTCGTGGTACTCTCCTCGTCTATCTTAAATAGATTATTGTAATTTACGTTACTAAATCCTTTTGGAATCGTAATACACTCTATCAGGTGCCCATTTATTCTCCATTGTTCAAGTGAAAACAGATTGAATTTTCTTAATCTCTCCTTGTATGGTATATTTCTACAGGGATTGGATTGATTGTGTTGCTCTACACTGAACCGACTCGAGTTTTCTATGTCTTGTATTAAATAGGAAGACCAAAACACAGCATACTCTAGACGTGACCTCACAGTACTTTTGTATAATGGTATGATTATGTCTTTGCTATGATAATGAAAATTTCTTCTATTGAATCCTAGAGTTCTCTTAGCATTGCTAGTTGTTGCTGTACATTGGCTTGTAAATTTAGATAACAAGTAAGAGAGAGCGCCGCTCCTCCATCGTGCCTCCATCCAGGGACCCCTTAAATCTTTTGTTTTATGAAGAGTGTGAAGGTTGTCAAACAAAGGGCTCCTAGATCCCCCCATCCCCACCCCTGCCTCACGTTTGTGAGTGCCGATGTCTGCAATTCTCTCTCATTCTATCCTGTTTCAATGTTCTGCCCACCCCCTCCTTTCACTCTCACTCTCTCTCTCTCTCCAATACTGTGCCCACTATAATAATCTAAGATCTCTCTCGATTGTGCCTTCTGTTAACGTTAAATATCTCCCTAAAAAAATATCTCGCTCTCTTTATCTCTATCTCTCTCTCTGTCTCTCACTCAACGCTTTTGGGTCCCCTCATAACTGTCATGGCCCGCCCCCACCCCCACCCCACGTTTGTGAGTGCCGATGTCTGCAATTCTTTCTCATTCTCTCCTGTTTAAATTCTCTGCCCACCCCTTTCTCTCTCTCTCTCTCTCTCTCTCTCTCTCTCTCTCTCTCTCTCTCTCTCTCTCTCTCTCTCTCTCCAATACTGTGCCCACTATAGTAATCTAAAATCTCTCTCGATTTTGCCTTCCGTTAACGTTAAATATTTCCATTTTTTTTTTTTTCTACCTCTCTCACTCACCACTTTTGGGTCCCCTCACAACTGTCGTGCTCAATTGTAATACCCCGCTCCCCAGTGTTTGTGAAGTGCCGCAGCACCCTCAAATCCTTTAATTCTCTCTAACCCACGTCCTGCGGTCACCTCAAACTTACCAGCCACCGTGCAAAAGCCCTGCATTATCGATTACGAAAGGGCCAATAAGAGGGAAGTGACCTTTCTGTTTTTCTTTAATTCTTTTTGTTTTAGTCTCTGCTCAATTAACCTTAATCATGTGATGCCTCGCTCTCATTTCTTGCATCTCTAAAGTTTTTAAAACTATTCTTTATTCAAAATGTCTTAAGTATTTAACCTCCCATAAACTACTTTCAGTCGCCAGTATGGTTTCCTTAAGGGCCGCTCTACTGGTGATCTGCTTGCTTATCTTACTAACTCATGGTCATCCTCCCTTCGGAACTTCGGTGAGACTTTTTCTATTGCGCTAGACGTATCGAAGGCTTTCGATAGAGTCTGGCACAAATCACAAATTTCCAAACTAACATCCTTCCGTTTCTGTCCCTGTATATGTGCCTTTGTCTCTAACTTCCGTTCTGACCGTTCCAAAGCTGCAGTTGTAGAGGGCCTGTCTCCAGTTCTCTTTCTAAATATTCATTAATGATCTCCTCAATTGTAGCTCTAGTCCTATCCACTCATATGCTGATGACTCTACCATACACTATTCAAATCAATTTTCACATCAACCCAACATGCACTCACTCCAAAGGTCACATAATGAGACCATTGAACACGTATCTTCTGATCTATAAATTATTTCTGATTGGGGCAGAGAAAATCTTGTTACTTGCAATGCCTCCAAGACCCAATTTCTCCATTTAATTAACCATCGCAATCTTCCACAAGATAATCAAATATTCTTCAACAAAACACAAATCAATCCTTCATCTTCTCTCAATATTCTTGGTGTATCTTATTTGTTCAACCTTTCATAGAAAAATCATATTACCACCCTTGCTAAGACAGCTTCCCAGAAGTTAGGTGTGCTCAACTGTCTCTGTGGGTTCTTCTTACCAATACAGCTTCTTGCTCTGAATAGAGGCACGGTGCGCCCATGTATCAAGTATTGTTTGCATGTGTGGGGAGGTTCCACCCATGCCGCACAGAGCCAAAAGAGTAGAGTCAAAATATTTTCTCCTCATCGACTCACTTCCTCTTACTAGTACCCTCTACAATCTGTTTGTACGCGCCGCAATGTTGCATCTCTTTCACTCTTTTATCGCTATACCAAAAATCAGTGTTCATCAAACCTTACATAGTGGATACCCCCTCCCTTGCGGCGAGTGCAAGTGCGAGACATCTGCCTTTCAAGACAGTCCCACCCCTATTCTGTTCAGCTCCAACCCAGGAATTGGCAAATTTTCCCAGTCTTTTTTCTACCCAACATGTAAACTCTGGAACTCCCTCCCTCAATTAATCTTTCCTTCATCCTATGAATTAGACTGCTTTAAACTTCGAGTGTCCGGGCATTTTGACCCCAACGTCCCTTGAATTTGGCTCTCTGTCATTCTTTTGGCTTTGAGGGAGACACTATTACATCCCTCATACACATAACAAAACAAAGAAAAAAACAAGTATTTCTACAATGTGTGGTTCCCGAGTTATGAATTCCCGGATGCCAGGTGCTATATGTGTGACCATTGAGGCTTATGAATTCCTGGTAGACGAAATAAGGCTAAAAAATGTCATGCCCAAGGAGAAGGTAGGCATCTTGGAGAGGAAGCTAATTGAAGCTATTAAAGGTACATCAAATGAACACCTATTAAATCATGAATTTCAGGTACTAGGCAAATGGAGAAATATATACAAAAACAAAATAGGAATATGACACTAGGCAGGTGCTAAAGCCCGAGGATTTGTAATGGAAAATAAAGGAAGCCTCAGGGTCAGCAACAGGGAATCACAGACTCTCGTGTACAGTGACAGTCTCCTGCGGGGCCAAGGGACGGCTTTTGCCACGAAAAACAGTGGCAAAAGATCAATAAAGGAAGTTGACCATATTGTAACCGACGTAACATACTCCACCATACCAGGGAGCGCCTGTGTAGTGGTAAATGTTGGCTCAAACGACTGCTTTGATGTAGGAAGGAGGAGGAAATGCATAGTAAATGGCATCGTACCATGAATGAAAGCGAGTTCATATGGGCAAAACAGAACCTTGGAAGTAATATTGCAAAACTAGAAACTTATGTAGATCATACTCCCTCAGGACATTTGATTGGGTTGTATGTACCTTTCCACTCATACAATAGCCAAATTTAGTGGGGATTAGTATTACTCCACACATCTTCTTAAACCCTGGGTATACTATATCATAATAATAATCAACACCGAGCAGAAGACCTCTGATAGATCTCCCACGGGGTCTGACAGATGAATACCTTTGTGGTGCAGGACTTGTTCTGCCTTCATCACCCCCACAGACTTATATTCCGGTAGAGTGTCTACTACGATACATTTCATGAAGTATCTTTGCCTACAGTAGATATAAGAAACCTCTGCTACCTCATATTCCTGTTTGTCGGTAACTCCCGCAAAGCCCTGCAATCGTAGAGTATCAGCCCTCACGATTATAGGTTTGATTCCCGAAGGGAAGTAGTGAACACCTAATATTTAGTAGGGCCCCGTAATCATTGACGACTTCGCCTATTAATAATAATAGTTTCCATTCAACATCATGCGCCAGCATTTTGAATAGCCCGCGCGGAAGCATCATGGAGTACTCATCATAAGTGCACGCTTAATTCCCTTATGGGATCGTCATTTTGATCGGGTACCCTACAGAAAAAAACTCCTTAAAAAATAAAAAAGAAGAATTAATATAATATCTGTTATCTTATGACTTGCCATATTCGTGGATTTCTCATGCTTTGTTTCCCCAACACCAGGCCCCTAGCGGCCATCTTCGTCCTTTACTGATATCCCAAGAATAAACTATAGAAATCAGCGAATGGGAAGTGGGATGGTAGGGAGGGCCCGAGTCATCAATGATTACGGCGCCCTACTAAATATTAGGTTTTCACTACTTCCCTTCGGGAATCAAACCTATAATTTAATAGGGCCCCTCCATCACTGACGACTTTGCCTGAATATCAAGACTGGAGGCGATACATTTGCAAAATATCCTAACCTTAGGGAAGAAGAATCCAGATAACATTTTATCAAGATTTATTGTATGTAATACAAAAATATAAAAAAGGTATAAAAGATTTGCTAGCAGTGCGTGGCATTAAGAAACTGCTCGCTCATGGTCAGACCATTGCAATCGATCGTATGCATGAAAAGATGTGACACGCATGTGCCCAGTAGAACTATAACTCAGCGGTAGTTATGTGTTCTGTCCTTAAAATAATTGTACAGTAATATTGTTTTTTGTACACTTTGGTAAAACAGACATAGTTGCAACTATGCGATAAATTTCTTAGAATCTAAGTAACTAATACTGGACTGTAGAACCCGTCCTATCACCACTCGTGATATATCACAATCTCCAAGGGTACAGGGAGGATATGGACTATGCCGCACCCCCCCCCCCCTTTTTGACACTCAACATATAATATAACATAAACTACTGTACCCGTTGCCGTAAAACTACACAGGTACGCTTTGGTTTATCTAGAGCAACAGACAGGTAGCGTGTAAGGAATGTATGATTGGACGCCCAAAGTTGGGTTTGAGCAATATCATCAATGAAAAATGTTGCAAAAATCTGAGGGACACCGCCCATTTTCTAACATCGTGAGCCCTGCCCAACACGCCGGGATTGCTTTCCCTGATAACGTCGACAAGCAAGGAAGCTAGCTTCCGTTTCGTAAGACGCTTACCTGTCCGGTTAACCCATAAAGCACCTTGTTGGCGAGGTTGCGCAGCCCTCATAAACTTTGTGATTGCTTGCACAGGACATAAAATGTGATGAATAAGGCCTCTCTTTAGGGCCGGGACGGAAAATTCAGAAAAAACATGGTCTGAATGTTCATTCTTAGCAATAAAGGAGGGAGACAGCGCGATTTGAACATGGTCGTGCAGTCTCCCAAACCTGAGAGAGTTTGGTTCGTTGATCATCGCCGCCAGCTCAGACACCCGGTTTCCGGTGGCAAGGGCCATGAGAAAGACAGCCTTCTTTAAAAGTGAGTCAAAGTCCGGCGCATAATTATACTTGCGCGATTGAAGCAATTCTAAGGCTTTATCAAGGGACCAGGTGGGCATGAGCCGGCGGGGAGGAGGACAAAGCTGTTACGACCGGGACTGCGAAAAAAACAAGGGCACTTAATGATTGGACTAGTAATAGGGCAATATGCAACAACGGTACGCTAGATCCAAACCCTCGAACTTATATGCCGGCGAACAAAACACCTATACCCTCCAGAGTTAATCTGCGATAACGGGGTATCCTTAACTGGGCATAAATGTACTCTACTTCAGGCTAACCCACACTGGTATAGCCTGATAACACACAGGATGCAAGTTACGTTAAAATGCATAAACAAGAATCTATGGAAAGATCAATTAAATCACTGAAAGATTTAATACAATAAAAAGATGCTTCAATACAGTTACTCTAAACAACAATAAACTCTTCACTCCTATCTGAAAGAAAGTGAAGTATAGTCCTACAGCATAGACCTGGAAACTTCTGAAGAAAGTCTGATGCTCATAAGATGCTCGTATCTTAAACTATATAAAGGCAGGAGGCAGGACACCACACGTATAAAGCGAATACACAAAAAGATAGGACATATAATGTTAACTGACACGAGAATACTATAAATGCGCAACGGTAGTAATGCTCGCCACTAAAAGAAGTACTTCCTTATCAACGAAACAGTCTACTATGGTTGTGCGGCTCAGCAACAACCTAGACTAATAAATGCTGTGAATAATAATGCATACATATCAAAGAGCTTATATTAAATACTAATAAGTTTCTACTCAATTAATAATGTCTAGCTGGGATACTCTAGGTAAGGAACTGGGGTTGAGCAAGACAGGCTCGTAGCCTAGCGATGGCCTTAAGACTGTATCCCTTAAGTTATGTTAATTGACCAGGGTGCTCTCTTGATAGATCCAGATCACAAGTATCTGGTTCTATCATGGCGACCCTCTAAAGCCAAGCAAAGAGGCAGCAAAGTGTGGAACTGGCACAGGCCAAAACCCTCCGTCAACACAAAGCTGCACTCGCAAAGGACACAACCGAGAAGACAGCACAGGCAACCACAGGACCAGTCGAAGTTGTGTAGGTATAAGCAAACCATACACACATCGATGACAACGACTACAGTTGCCTTATCCCAGTCTAGAATTAAATAAAAGAGCAGAAACACTAAATCAATAATGGAGACACACAGAGTTCATAACCTATACTTACTAAGAACCCTCAAAAGACCTATTCTAAGTACATATAAATATCTCAATGGACGGCGCATGCAATACAATGGGCCGGCTATGGAAACCGTATGCAGAACCCAAGGGGATAAGTAATTGAATAAAGACGAGAAGTAATGGAAAAGAAGAAGTTCAGAGAGAGAAACAGTTCTAAAGGTGGTGATTGGGGGAGAGAGTAAGCAATATAATTTGAAATTATATTAAATAATTACATAATTAAGCATCTTGAGAATAATAAATTAATCAGTGATAGGCAATATGGTTTTAGACGATGTCGATCAACTGCAGACATGCTTTGCCTTCTTACGCATCAAATCAACCAAGCTACAGACCAACATGGTGAAACACATACAATAGCACTGGATATATCAAAGGCATTTGATAGAGTCTGGCATCAATCCTTATTGTCGAAGATGTCACACTACGGCCTTGCATCATTAGTTCCACTAATTTCTTCTTATCTTCATAACAGAAAAATACGTGTAATGGTAGATGGCCTTCATTCTCAATTTCACTCAATAAATGCTGGTGTTCCCCAGGGATCAGTTTTGGCCCCAATTCTGTTCCTCATTCATATCAATGATCTCATATCTACCACTCATAATCCAATACATTCCTACGCAGATGACTCAACACTCCACAGTTCCTTCACATTTACCAATTCTTTCACCCAACCCGATCTTATAAATTCAAAAATAAACACTGCAATTTCTCTGAACCAGGACCTTTCTAGAATTAATGGATGGGGACAAAAGAATCTAGTTTCCTTTAATGCACAGAAAACCAAGTACATTCAATTTTCTAACCGACAGAATCTCACTGACTCCCATATATTTTTTAATGATGTAAATATTCCCACTTCCCCTAGAATTGACATTCTCGGTGTAACATTAACTACTAACTTGAGCTGGACACATTATGTTAGAAGCATTGCTAAGAATGCCTCTAAAAAACTGGGACTCCTGTACAGAGTTCGAGAATTCTTCACTGACGAGCAGTTGGCCGTGATATATAAAAGTCATGTGCGTTCTCAGATGGATTACTGTTCACCTCTGTGGGGTGGAAGTGGAGTGGTTGCATTGAGGCAGTTGGACAAAATTCAAAATAAAGCTATTAGATTAATCAAAAACCCTGCAATCACACAGGACCTTCCTACATTATCCATACGAAGAAACGTTGCATCCCTTGCATTATTCTACAGATATTTTCACAGCAATTGTTCGGAGGAACTTGCTTCAATTGTGCCGCCTCTCCACATCTTTCCCCGTAGAACTAGGGCAGCTGAGAGCGCCCATGAATTTACACTTTCTCCTCCACAATGCAGAACTTCTGCTTATCAGAATTCATTTATCCCCAGAGCTACTACTCTTTGGAATTCACTTCCCCCGAATTGCTTTCCACAAACTTACAATCTACAAATGTTTAAATCCAGTTGTTACAAACATTTTATGAATGGAGGATGCCTTTAGGCACATGGACCTTTTTGTTTTATCTGTGTTTTTCCTTCCTCCGTTCATTGTCTCTTAAAAAAAAAAAAAAAAAAAAGGGATGTTAGATGCATGCACGCCTAGCCTGTCCTGAGGAGGACAGCTCCTGGGGACCCCCATGAACGCAGGAGCCCACAAAGACGCGGTGGTCGGCCAATCACAGGCCGAGACGTCACAAGGCAGCAGGTGTCACGTGACACAGCCAGACACGCCGGCCAATCAAGGGCGTGAGAAAGCCCGCGTGTGATGTCACCGCTTCCCCCAGAACCGCATGGCTTACGCGTTAGGACTCACCAGGGCAGAGAATGTAGCTACAGTCTACCTATCATTGTGTAGTTTCCTTCTCGAGAAAGCTTGTGTTGCAGACAGTTCATAACTGTTCTTTATTTTCATCTGTCACAATCCTTTCTATTTTATTTAGTCAATTGAAAGCATTGTGTTAAGTAGTTGAATTATGGGAAGGGGAGCGGGAGAGAGAGACCAGGTGGTGTGACTTGGTGGTGAGTGTGGCGCGTGGCTGGCCCCCTTACATAGGCCTCGCGGGATTCGTTGCCTCCTGCCTAACACTGCCTACTAGGCGGCTGCTTACTGGGCGACTGTCGCGCGCCCTCATGCCATTCCTGCGAACTGGGACTCCAGCGAGGCGGTCCCTGGGAATATCCTTGTCAGATCCTTCCCAGACAGCATACTCTAAGCATCTCCCATGAACTGTTCCACACTCTTGTCTTAGAATCTTTCTCTCCTACTGCCTCTATCATTTCCACTACTTCCTCACCTTTTATTAATATCAATCCCCCTCTGGTTCCCTGCATCCACACCTTGAATTGGTGGCCAGACTGTATTATATGCTGGATCTCACATTTCTTATGTACTAGGCTAAGGTTGAAGAGAGTCGTTGTCTTTTTGGGAGATTGTATTGCTCGGACTGTCTCCATCAATCACTAATGTTTCTACAGGGTTAAATAATGCTAGACTAGGGATCAGGTACCTTGCTGTTGGTGTTTTCACTGTGTGTAGGCTACTTTTGAGCTGCACGACACTACGGATTCTGTGGGTTACCTGGGTGGATCTTTTGTCTGTGTACCTTGGAGTTTAGACTGTGTAGTGCGTGAGGGCTGCTTGCCTAATCCACCCAACACTGTTCTAACTCTATTTGCTTTTACTTTTGAGGGTCGCCAGGAGGATACTCGATACTTGTGATCGAGAATCCTCAAGAGAGCACCCCTTCATATTAACGTAATCAGGCCGCACAGACCCAAGGTCCACACTAGGCTAGGAGCTGCCTTGCTCCACCAGAATTCTGTACCTTTGCGCATCACAGCAAGACTTTATTAACCCGGGTAGACATTAGCTGGATTAGATCATATCCTCTTTTATGCATACCCATTATTTCTACACAAGCATTTTGAGGTCTAGGTTGCTGTAGAGAGACACAACCAGCATAGACCGGTTTTGTTAAGAGGAGTACTACTTTTTCGTGGCGAGCATTATTACTGTTGCACCGCTTATAATATTCTTGTGTCCAATAACATTATAGGTCCAGCCTTTTTGTGTATTTAGCCTACACGTGCATTGTCCTGCCTCCTGCTATTTTGTGGTTCCATTTCCGATACGTTCTGCTTAGTAGCATCCGACATTATTCAGAAGATTCCTTGTTCGGTGCTTGAGGACTTTACAACACTTTCTTTCATAAAGGAGTGACAGATATTATTGATTAAAGTAACGTTAAGTAAACCTTCTTCTTGTTTGCATTAGATCACTCTTGTGATTTAATTAAGTTAACTATCTTTTCCTTGTGTACCATAACTAAGCAACCATATGTTATAGGTAATAGGCTGTTTCAGAGAACATCAGTCTATAGTAGAAGCACATAGATACTGAGAGTTAAGATACCCCGCTATCGCAGATATAACTCTGGAGGGTATATATGTTCTTTGTTCGACGGGATTTTATATCAGGGGTTGGAGCTAGCGTTTCCGTTGTTGCATTTATGCCAGTCTAGTCCAATGTATAAGAGCCACTGATTTATACAAGACCCGATCGTAACAAATGGCGACCTAGCTCAGGATTTGGTGAACTGACATATAATTTCAGGTTATTGTGCAGATTTTTCTCACAGTTTAGGCAGTGAACATTTGTTGATTTTGTGGAATATTTTTTGAGGACATGCAAGAATTATTTTTTTTAGCAAAGTAATATAGCACTTAAGCGGTCTCCGAGAATTTTTTATTGTGAATATTGTGGTATAAGAGTTTGGGGTACTTCTTTTTTGTGTATCAAAGTGAAAAATCTTCAGTGAGCATCATGTCTTATAGCGGATCAGTGCAGGATAAAGACACAGTACGTGATGTAGAAGCTGAGGAGCAGCAGCATGGGCAGGTTGTTAACTTTATGAACAGTGAGGAGGATGCAAGGTATTTTTTACAATGGCCTATTACTTCCGGCCGGTTGGTGGGTATGAATCGGTACGGTCTCCAGTGCTTAGCCACAGCTATCGGTCATGTATGTACTAGTGGCATGACCAAGGATGACCTGATGACGTGTGTGCTGTGTGGGGTGACTGGCGTACGAGGTAGGGTGAGTGCTCAGAGCCCTTTGGCCGAGCCTCCCCTTCACTCGACTCCCAGTCCTCCTATTGGAGTACCGACACTGAGCACGCTTCCGCAGGTGGGTAGTGACTGGCAGGGTGGTTTGCCCCTGGGGGGATCACCGGGTATTTCTAACATCATTGCATCTCCTCCTCCTCCTCAAGGTTTGACCCCGGAGATGCTCTTTCAGCTCGAGCTAGCTAAGATAGAAGAGAGAAAAGAGCTAGCTAAGATAGAAGAGAGAAAAGAGCTGGCTAGGATGCAGTAACAGACGAGGGAAGTTGAGCTTAGGACTGAACTAGAATCTACAAGATACTGTGCCGACATGGATTTAGAGAAGTCTCGTGTTGAGATGACGGGACAGCGACTCGGTACTGGAAACCGTGCGCATGATCAGTCTCTGTCGCACCTTCTCAAACTGGTCCCTGTATTTGACGAGTCTGGTGTCACAGAGTTTTTCAATAGATTTGAGAAGAAGTGCCGGGAGCATCAGTGGCCTGAAGTTAAGTGGGCGGCCCTTGTGTCCTCTAGACTCGTAGGTAAGGGGCTCAAGGCTTACGATGCACTGCCTTTGGAGTCCTGCGTTGTTTATGAGGAGCTCAAGGAGGCTGTCCTGCGGGCATACGAGCTACAACCCGAGACATATAGGTTAAAGTTCCGGGATGTGACTAAGGGGCGAGACAGTACCTTCTTGGAGCACGCCCGGGACCTGTCCGACGCTATGGGAAACTGGCTCAGATCAGAGAAGACAACTACGTTTGATGAGATGAAACAGTTGATGCTTCTAGAGCAGTTTTATAAGTGTACGGGCGGCGACTTGACTTTAAACCTTAAAGAGAAGAACCCAAGAACTCTCGTAGAAGCAGCAGAGATGGCTGATCGTCGGTTGTCACTAATTCGGGGGTGCGGCTCTGCACAGAGAAACGATGTAGGCGTTAAGGAGCGTTACCCTCCCCCTTCCCGGAATATGGACACACATAAATTTAAAAGCAATGACACCAAGACTGATCACAAACCTAGCACCGCCCCGTTTAAGAAGAGTCAGGGGACTTTTACACCTCAGTATAAGTCCAAGGGGAAATTTGAGTGTTATCACTGTCACAAAGAGGGGCACATGGCAAAAGCTTGTCCGAGTAGACCTCCCACGGCGGCTGTGTCATTGGCTCGCAACATTGGGGTGTTCCAGAAGTCTTCTGTGTTTGCTGGAGGCATAAGATCAGAGGATGGACCACCGCCAGTGAAGAAGGATCCGGAAGGCTCGAACCCTGTCCGCGATGCCTTTTGCGACCATAGAGGGCATGGCTGCGTGAAGTGGGGGGGCAAGAAGCACACCGTACAGCTTTTGCATGACACAGGTGCCCCTCAGACACTCTTGAAGAATTTCACTGGTAGACCCATAAACGCGGCGCGGGTAGTTGTGCTGCAGGGAGTTAATGCAACTAGGTCATACCCGCTTGTTAGAATGGAGCTTGAAGTTGACGGTGTGACTCGCGAACTGGATGTGGGAATCGTGGAGAAATTGCCTGTTGGGGGCGTCGACCTCCTTCTCGGCAATGACTTTGCGGTGCCTGTTTCTAAGGTTTCACCCTTAGTCGTTGCTCAGGAGCCGGCCGACGTGAGTAGGGAGGAACAGGAGTGGGTTGAGAAGTGTCAGGTGCAACCAATGGCGTGTGTTGTAACCAGATCTCTCGCATTCAGGGAGTCACAGCCTAACCAACAGTCTTCAAATAAGCGGAGGAACGGTCACGAGAAGGTGCTGAAAGCTGATACGGTGGAGAGTCTAGTACCAGCAGCGCTTCTCGGGGACTCAGTATTAGCACCGTTATCAGAGTCTGGAGAAGCACCACCACTCGTCACTGAGAGTGTAGAGGCAGGGCTTAAAGAGACTCAGAGGCAGCAACGGCATACACGGAGAGAGCAACGGGATGCAAAGTTCGATGTTGGGGGAGGGCATGAGTTGTTTTGCAAACACTTAGACAGGCTAGCTCCCTCAGATATTCGCAAATTGCAGCTAGAAGACCCGGAGGTTCTAAAGTGTAGTGACGGTGCTGTCGAACTTGAGAGTAGAGAACGAATGTTGCGTAGTCTGGAGTTGGCTGGCCGCAATCTGGTAGGCTCTCAGGCCCTCATGAAGGACAGGTACGACCACAAGGTGAAACTCAGGGAGTTTCACGTGGGTCCGGAGGTTTCGATACTACTCCCTCTTGTAGGTCACCCCTTATCCGCAAAGTACGCTGGTCCTTATAGGGTAGCAGAGAAGCTCTCGGACTTAGATTACCTGGTGGCCACTCCAGACAGGCGTAAGAGGAATCAGTTATGTCATGTCAACCTGATGAAGGAGTATGTGAGGCGCCCACCTGAGCCTCTGACTGTCCCCGTGATGACTTTCAGCAGTCAAGGTGGAGAAAGAGAACGGGACAGTCATGCGCAGATGGATGACAACTGGGATTATCATGTTTCTGCAGATCAGTGGGCGGGAAACACGAGACAGGCGGCTCATGAGGCTTTGCAACACCTACCTGAGCAACAGCGTGTGGCTGTCGAGCGCCTATTCTGTTTATACCCTACTGTATTTGCGGAACACCCAGGCCTCACTACTCATGAGGTGCACGACGTTGACGTCGGAGACCACCCACCCTTCAAATCAGTGCCCTATAGGGTGCCCCCTGTTAAACTTCCGGCCCTTCGGGCGGAGTTGGAGTATATGTTGCAACAGGGACTGATCGAGAAGGGGGCGGTAAAGTGGACATCTCCCGTAACGCTGCAACCTAAGCCGGATGGCAAGGTGCGCTTCTGTGTTGATTACCGCAGGCTAAACGGCTTGACTCCCACCAACCCATATCCTCTTCCCCGGGTCGATGACTGTGTAGACAAGATTGGCAGGGCCAAGTTCTTGACCAAGGTGGACCTGATAAAAGGTTACTGGCAGGTGCCTTTGTCTGAACGGGCGAAAGAGGTGTGTGGTTTTGTGGTGGATGGTGCTGCATATCGTTGTAATGTCATGCCGTACGGTCTAAAGAACGCACCAGCGACCTTCCAAAGCTTGATGAACGAGTTAGTGGCTGACATTCCGAACTGTACCGTGTACCTGGACGACGTCATTATCTACGATGACGATTTCAAGAGCCACTGTGAACATGTAGAATCCCTATTTAAGAAATTAAGCGAGGCAAACTTGGTGGTCAACCTGGGCAAGTGTGATTTTGTGAGGGCTACCGTGCAGTATATGGGGTTCATGGTGGGTTTGGGCCAGGTGTGCCCCCCACAGAACAAGATATTGTCTATTAACCACTTCCCCAGGCCGTCCACCAAGAAGCAGATAATGAGGTTTTTGGGCATGATTGGTTACTACCGCCGCTTTATAAAGGGCTATTCTACTGTGCTGGCTCCTCTGACGGACCTATTGGCCAAAGATAGAAAGTTTAAGTGGGCGCCTGAGTGTGAGAGGGCTTTTTTGCTAGTAAAACACCTGTTGTGTACTCACCCAATCCTTCGATGTCCGACCATCACCCCCTCAAGTTCCTGAATCAATTCCATAATCGGAATATGAGGCTGACCAGGTGGTCATTAATGTTGCAGGAATACAACCTAGACATACGCCATATTGCCGGTTCTGAGAATGTGATTGCAGATTGCTTGTCGAGGGTAGAAGACCCGGGGTAGATCATCACAAGGGTAGCCTCCTACTTTGGTTTGATTAGTATGTTTACGCCTGGTGCTTGTTGGCTCGCGTGTGTAGCCCAGCGTATTGGGTCGTAAAGTAGGAGTTGCTGTGTTGGTATAGAAAAAAAACTAGGCTTGCCCCTGTAGTGCAGCCGCCATAAACATATTAAAAATATAAAAATCCTATAAAAACTCTTTCTTTGATAGTTACATTTTTTTTAAGTATGTTATAGCAGAAATTCTGAGTTGTACTCCTCTCAGAAGGCTGGGCTAGTGAAGCTCGCTCTTATGAGCATAACTATGTAATTTAATCTATTGTGTTGGGAAGGGTTGTTCATTTTTATAATGTGTTATTTTGAAGAGAACTGTGCTTTACATTTCATTGTCGCTGGGTGGCTAGGAGTGGCGAATTTTGTATGGGTTCTGCGCGTCAGATTTAGAGCTCATAGTTGAATCCTCTTAAAAATCTTGGGTGGGGTGTGACGCTCACCGCTTCCCCCAGAACCGCATGGCTTACTCGCTAGGACTCGCCAGGGCTGAGAATGTAGCTACAGTCTACCTATTAATGTGTACTTTCCTTCTCGAGAAAGCTTGTGTGCAGACAGTTCAGAACTGTTCTTTATTTTCGTCTGTCACAATCCTTTCTATTTTATTTAGTCAATTGAAATCATTGTGTTAAGTAGTTGAATGATGGGAAGGTGAGCGGGAGAGAGAAGGAGAGAGAGACCAGGTGGTGTGACTTGGTGGTGAGTGTGGCGCGTGGCGGGCCCCCTTACATAGGCCTCGCGGGATTCGTTGCCTCCTGCCTAACACTGCCTACTAGGCGGCTGATTACTGGGCGACTGTCGCACACCCTCATGCCATTCCTGCGAACTGGGACTCCAGCGAGGCGGTCCCTGGGAATATCCTTGTCAGATCCTTCCCAGACAGCATACTCTAAGCATCTCCCATGAACTGTTCCACACTCTTGTCTTAGAATCTTTCTCTCCTACTGCCTCTATCATTTCCACTACTTCCTCACCTTTTATTAATATCAATCCCCCTCTGGTTCCCTGCATCCACACCTTGAATTGGTGGCCAGACTGTATTATATGCTGGATCTCACATTTCTTATGTACTAGGCTAAGGTTGAAGAGAGTCGTTGTTTTTTGGGGGAGATTGTATTGCTCGGACTGTCTCCATCAGTCACTAATGTTTCTACAGGGTTAAATAATGCTAGACTAGGGATCAGGTACCTTGCTGTTGGTGTTTTCACTGTGTGTAGGCTACCTTTGAGCTGCACGACACTACGGATTCTGTGGGTTACCTGGGTGGATCTTTTGTCTGTGTACCTTGGAGTTTAGACTGTGTAGTGCGTGAGGGCTGCTTGCCTAATCCACCCAACACTGTTCTAACTCTATTTGCTTTTACTTTTGAGGGTCGCCAGGAGGATACTCGATACTTGTGATCGAGAATCCTCAAGAGAGCACCCCTTCATATTAACGTAATCAGGCCGCACAGACCCAAGGTCCACACTAGGCTAGGAGCTGCCTTGCTCCACCAGAATTCTGTACCTTTGCATATCCCAGCTAGACTTTATTAACCCGGGTAGACATCAGCTGGATTAGATCATATACTCTTTTATGCATACCCATTATTTCTACACAAGCATTTTGAGGTCTAGGTTGCTGTAGAGAGACACAACCAGCATAGACCGGTTTTGTTAATAGGAGTACTACTTTTTCGTGGCGAGCATTATTACTGTTGCACTGCTTATAATATTCTTGTGTCCAATAACATTATAGGTCCAGCCTTTTTGTGTATTTAGCCTACACATGCATTGTCCTGCCTCCTGCTATTTTGTGGTTCCATTTCCGATACGTTCTTCTTAGTAGCATCCGACATTATTCAGAAGATTCCTTGTTCGGTGCTTGAGGACTTTACAACACTTTCTTTCATAAAGGAGTGACAGATATTATTGATTAAAGTAACGTTAAGTAAACCTTCTTCTTGTTTGCATTACATCACTCTTGTGATTTAATTAAGTTAACTATCTTTTCCTTGTGTACCATAACTAAGCAACCATATGTTATAGGTAATAGGCTGTTTCAGAGAACATCAGCCTATAGTAGAAGCACATAGATACTGAGAGTTAAGATACCCCGCTATCGCAGATATAACTCTGGAGGGTATATGTGTTCTTTGTTCGACGGGATTATATATCAGGGGTTGGATCTAGCGTTTCCGTTGTTGCATTTATGCCAGTCTAGTCCAATGTATAAGAGCCACTGATTTATACGAGACCCGATCGTAACACGCGCGCGGGCGGGAAAACTCCTCCGAGCGAGGGAGATAGCACACACATACACACGCACACACTACCACCCAGTGGCGGATCGAGCTCAGGCTTAAGGGGGGGGCTGATATACATGAAGGGCGCCATAATTCACACCCTCTTGATTCTTGGCAGCAACACCATCCAATTGCAGGAGGTCACGTTGTTGAGGACTATTGATAGCCCATTCTCTGAGATATAAATGTGCTTGAGACATTATTCTTTGGGCATCCCAGTAACGCTTAACGACAGTCTCTTCATCACTGCCTGTACCCTGGGGGTTGTCAATGTACAAACCTTCCTTAATAGCCTCCACAACTTTGGGATCCTCTTTAACTCCCCAAGACATGTATGACGCGATCGCGTCATATGGACTTATCTCTATACCTCTCCAATAAGTTTATGATGCGATTTTGCGTCATATGAGCTCAGTAAGTCCGATAAGTTACCATACAATAAAACCGTTGGTGGCAACCTCATTCACCTCCGATAATTCTAACGGCCGCAGTGTTGTTGTGAGTGTAGTGCGGGGCAGTGGAAATGATCCCGGGGCTCCCGCCTCCTCGGACTTATTGGAACATAATATGTCGGAGGGAGTTAATAATGGAAAGATGTTTTAAGATCGTGGCATTAAGAAGAAACTGTGAGCAAGTCGCCCCGAACAACACTACCTTAAATCGGTAGCAAAGTAAGGGTGAAGATAAGTCCAAGGGATCCTTTGGCCACAGAAATCAGGTGTAGTCACGATCTTCTTCATGAAGTCTCAACATGAGAAAGGCCTTCTCGATGTCACTTATCCAGGCATATTTGTGTACCCTGAATCGCAGCAATATTTTTGCTAGGTTCCGGCACTAGTGATGGCCCTGTGTAAAGGCAGTCATTAAGACTTGGTCTGCCCTTGCCAATACTAGCGGAACAGTCGTACACAATACGAACGGGTGTCGTTGTGCTATTCTTGGTGACCCCGTGATGTGCCAAATAATTACTGTTTTCAGTAACACCCAAAGGAACCTCTTCAATAAAATCACGATGAAGTTGATCTTGGATAACGTTGGTGTAGTGACTACAATGGACAGGTTCTTGGTTGAAACGCTTCTGCAGACCCCTCAGGCGACCCGCTGCTAAACTGTAATTAGAAGGCTGCTTCTCTTTATGTCGGTTCCATGGCAGTCTGACTTCATATTGCTGATTCTGTGCAGAGTATGTTACTGTCTCCTTGTATATGTCCAACGCAGTCATGTTTACTTTGAATCTTCATTTGGAGAAATACCTAGATGGTCCAGTTCCCACATACATTTTAATTCATTATGACATGGATTACTTGATTCCGTGGATATATATTGATCCATCGGGGTGACCGCAACTTTCAAAATTGTAACTACCTCTACTTGGGCGCTAGACTTGTCATTATGGCAGGAGCCACTTAGTGCATAACCAAATTTAGTGGGCAAGAGAATTATGTCACCCTCTTTCTTGTACCCTGGCCGCACTAAGTCATACGGTAATAATAATCGGCACCAACCAACAAGTCCAGTCGAGATGTCTGTGTCATTAGAGGATCAGCTAATTTGTAACCCTTGTTTTGCAAAACTCTCATGTCTGCTTCAAGGCATTCTGATCATTTGTGATCTGGGAGAGTTTCTACCACAACTGCTTGTAGAGGATAGTTTCTGCCCTGGAACTTGTATTTGAAGGACACTACTGGGTACTTTCTGCTCTCACATGCTCCGGTAAACCCTCTCAACTCTAGCTCTTCATCACCCACCTTTATATAATGGATCGAGTCTAGAGCGGAATTTAAGATGAAGGTGCGCTGTGAGCACTGATCCAGCAGTGTTCTCATCTTGACTGTTCCTCTTGATTCCTTAACTGTTGGCAGCATAACAGTTGGGAGGATAACACTAGTCATCTTAGACGACACAGACATGGTGGTAGTTTGCGTCTTGGTCTTTGTTACCTGTTGAGGTTTTTGCTCCTTCTTTGCACCGTCCCAATGAGATATGGACTGACAGAGGATATGGTAGTGTCTGTTTTGACAGAACTTGCAGCTACGGATGTCAGGGTTCACACAACCATTGCTCCCGTGGGTTGAAGATAAGCACCCGGTGCAAAGGTTGAGTTGCTTTGCGCGTTTTACTTTCAGAGCACTGGTTTTGAATTTGATACACTTAAACCATGCATGTGCCCCTTCGCACAACTTGCAACCCCTCCTTCGCACCGAGGCCTCCTGCACCGCAAAGGATGCTGAAGCAACTGGTATGTGTGGTGTAGTCTGTTCCGCAACACTTTCCATGTTAAACACTTCTGTCTGGTAAGCCTGGACAAACCTTTCTAGGTCCAGACCTTCTTCACCTAAAGTTCTCTTTAATGTTTCCTTTAACGGGGATGGCAATTTATTCATGAGAATCACAACACTAGCTTCATTAAGGGTAATTTGTAGGGTCTCTATTGACCTCAGTGTACTTTCAAAACTAGCATAGAAACCCTTAGTTCCTCGACATTGTAAGAGGGAGGATTCAACGTAGTAAGGTTAGTTATATGTGCCACCTTAATTCTATCCCTGTGCCCATAGGTTTTCTGTAGAAGGGCAACCGCTGTTTGGTAGCTGGCTCCCTCAATTGCGAAACCTTCAATGAGTTGTTTTGCCTCGCCATTCAGTTGACCTCTTAAGTAGGTGAATTTTTGGATGTCACTGAGCTCCGCATTGCTGTGGACACTACAGTGGAACATATCCCAGAATCCCAGCCATAGAGTGGGATCACTGTCAAACACAGGAAGGGCTATTTTCGGCAATCATATACCGGCATTTTTGTTAATTGCAGCACGATTTGGCTCCTTGTGTTTTAGCTTACCTTTGAGGAGGATGATAACTTTATCAAGACACTCTATATAATCCACGTCTGTTTCTATGTCCGCGAAATACTCGGCGTCATCTTCATAGAGCGTTTCCATTTCGTGGCGACATAAATTTAAATCTTCGAGCTGTTGTAATACCGAAGCCAATTTAGCCTCAATCGCATCATTATCTGCATTAACTAAAAATGTAGTAATATCTTTGGTGATCCTAGTCAAACCACTCTTGATACCCCCCTTGCGTCGCTTGTACTGGGATAGTGTCAACGACATGATGGCAATACACAGGCAATAGAATAGAATAATACTATATCTTACCTATATGGACGTAAAGCGCACTCAGAAAGTTAGCCGACGCCAATAAAGGCAAGATATAGGGAACCCCGACTTAAACATAAATTAATTAAACGTAGGATACCAGGGTAGGGCAATAAGCGGGAAATATGATGCGGAATGCAATAATAAAAGTAAACGAACGCATAAATATCTCCACACTTAAATTTAAAAGGTAAACCTTATATTAAATGCGGCAAATTTGTTGATAGAGCACACTAAGGAAGGGTAGGCCAAAAGGTGTATAACAAGCCAATTTAAATTTAAACATATAATAAACTAGGCTAGCCCAACATTTTTTTTTTTGTTTTTTTTTTTTTTTTTTCTATATTCCAACTTACTTCCTCTCGGGCATAGGCTGAGAGCCTTAACATTCACCGCTTTACAATGAACAGTGAAGCCTGTGAGGTCTTGTTCCAGTCTAGGGAGTGAGACAAGTGAAGCACGTAGAGTACAACGAGCACCTGCCATCTTGCCTTCACATGAGGCACGGTGCTCGCTCATGGCCCGAAACGACCCCATCTCTGAAGCCACCTCGTTCCCGTGCTTCACTGTCTCACTCCCTACACTCGGAATCTCACACTTACACACACACAACGCCACCTGTTGAGCAGATAACTCACCAATGAGTTATGGTATCTAATGGTATCCACAAATGTTTGTGGTAATTACCCCCTTTAAATTTAGTTAAGACCAAACAAATTCAATTTAACCTGTATAATACTACTTTACATCAATTTAAGCGTTGAAATTATATAGGCCTACCTAGCCTATAGCCTACCACCTAATTATTGATGACGTGGCTCTCCCAGGCCGCAGAGGACTTGAAAGTGTCCACCCTAGCACCCCCTTGGGTAAAAGTGTCCACATGGAATAATGGGTGGGACACCGGCTTGCCCACATAAATATCCCTGACATAGCTATTGCCCAAAGGTGAAACTTACCTAATATGCTTGGGGCAAAAAGCGATCACACGCCCATAGTCCTCCCCCCCCCCCCCCCACCAAAGGCGCCGGTCGGAAACACATGGCAGCGGCCCATACGGTCGGGCAAAACAAGCGGGATCCGGTGGAAATTAGGCCATAGACAAGAAACACTAGCCCACAAGCCAACAGGGAACACCTGGGAAGCGGAAACATGGGACAGAAAGAAGGAACAGCTAGGAAATAGTAGACTATAGGAAAGCAGAAGAAAGAAAAGACAAAGAAGAAAAGACAGCATAAGGCAAAGGTCAGAGGTATCGAAGGACCATATTGTGAGAATTCGATAGTAAATAAAGCGGAATTTACCTATAAACTCACAAGAGTTAACTTACTTTTATTGGTTGATAGGGATAGATAGCTCAATGATAGTGGTAGGAATAGATGGAAGATATAGTGGCCACTAAGAAATAAGAATTAGGATGACTTAGCAGGAAACAGGTGGTTGTATTGGAGCGGCTAGAAGGAGATGTTCTTGAGGTCGTAGCGAAAGAGATTCTGAGGTTTGTGGCGATGAACCCGCCAGTTCCGAGAATGACGTATGCGCAGTTATATTCCACCAATGCGTCATTTAACTAACTAAAAGGATATACCGGATTGATTATAATGATAACCCGATATATTTATGGATAATAAACCCATATAAACTTAATACGAAATAGTATATATCTTTTATATAGATATATAACTTAGCCTAATACTGGCGCCTAATTTGAACTTCCAGTATGTTTACTTAACCTAAACTGTCGAGTTACTTACGAGTCTCGACACCCAAAATTGTTATGCGGATTTAATTATTTCAATATTCTTGTCATCCTCTACATCAATGGTTATGTCAATGGGAGTATCGGGGTAACCGCGCGGGATGGATGTAGTGTCAGGGCGTACGGTCATCATGTTTACATAGTTCGATCGTCGCAGTTAAGTTCGCGTATATTATGACGGCAATTTTTTCGGATATTTGCACCCTGCTGGCAATTTATATGATGATGACAATATGACATGGGGGGGGGGGGTGAGGGGGGCAACATATTATTGTATCCAATGGCAGTCAAAATAGATGGGAACATGATCGCAAGCGTCCGACGCCACCGCCATGTTTACATGGTCGATCGCCGCGGTTAAGTTCGCGTCTATTTTGACGGCGATTTTTGTTCAGTTATTTGCCCCCTGCTGGCAATATATATGATGATGACAATATGTCATGGGGGGGTGAGGGGGTAAAGCTCCCCTCAACATATTATTGTATCCAACGGCAGTCAAAATAGACGGGAACATGATGGCAAGCGTCCGCCGCCGCTCCATGTAGTGTAAACATGGCGGTACGCCCGAACTCTACATTCTACCCGATCGCGCACCGTAACAATAGAAAACGAGGGTAAACTCGTACGCGAGATCGTCAATGCCCACACATAATGTACTGTATCATAAATTCAGCGTTTCCATTCCGAATTTTAGGATTGTATGGGTCTCAAATGCCATCCCATATAATCTGGAATCATTTTTAAAACAAGGAAGCGGAAGGCCCCAAGCTAAAGAATTACGATTAAAGTTTAAGCTGAAAACTATAGGCCTATTAGTGTTTGAGAATGATTAAATAAAGATACTGTATTATGGTATTTTTAATAAGTGTCCCATAATTTATTCAGAAATGTAAACAGGCTTTTCTGATGTGATTATAATTTGACTTTAATTTCTGCCAGAACTAACTTGTTACCTAAGCCTAACTGATAAGGGTGGTGATAGCGGTTGTACACGTCGCCTTGTATACATAAGTCATAGGATCGCAGTTACATTCGCGTCTAATCATGACTGTTTGTTTTACAAAATTGTCCCCACAGCCAGCTGTTATTTGCCCCCTGCTGGTATTATATATGCCGATGACAATAAGTAATGGGGGGGGGGGGGTTGATGGGACAAAGTCCCTTAAACCCACGGTCAGTTGTTTAGAAAACAAAATTGTTACTGACCATGGGATATATATATTAGCATATATTACGGGAAGGATGTAGTATCCGGGTGTATGGTCAGACGGTCGTCATGTTTACATAGGTCGATCGCTCGCGGTTAAGGGGACCGACTGGTTTATTTAGGCTTAAAAAACTCTAAATCCTGAAAATACCAATAGGTGTTTACTCAACAAGAGTCAACATCCCTTCATAAGCCAGTGAAATGTTATTAGTGAAAACCTATTGGAAATGTTTTTTTTTTTATGTTTTCCAAACTTTTCCTGTAATTCTAAAAACGTTATAAGCGAACTTTGAAATTAAAATGCTCAGTAACTAATGGTCGTACGAGGAGCATACCTATATAAATGGAAAGAGCGTAAGCTACTCTACAACCTCCCATAAGCTTTTCTTCTACTTCGCCGTGTTCCTGTGTAAAATATTGTAAAACTAAAAAAAAAAAAAAAAAAATCACCTAATTACCTTAGACTTTCACGTTTTTCTCAGAACCTATATTGTCGCACTTTCGGATGTTACTCTAAAATGTTTATTGGACCTATAGGAATGGTGTATATACCATTGGAAAGGTAATTAACTCTCCCAGACATATATGACGCGATCGCGTCATATGGCAGAGTGAACCAAAAACACATATGACGCGATCGCGTCATATTG
>CM064531.1:34745571-34778071 GCA_032716605.1 Paralithodes platypus | reverse complement strand
TCATTAGCCAAATTCAAGACCCAAAATACTTGTCAAGTGCCTCCTTGGACTTACTGGAACATAATATGTCTGAGGGAGTTAAAAACACTACAAGTCCTATAAAGCCAATTTACTCTATCCAACTTTGTTTGGTTGCAGCATGTTGTCACAGTCGTAAAATTCTACAAAATAATTTCACCTTAATTCATAATCACCTAAATCCTAAAATACTCAAAATATATAAAATGTTCTTTATAGCAACTACAGACACACCTATTGTGAGTTGTTTGATCACATACAGCACGTGCTATAGGGATTTCTGTAGGAGTAGAATGGGTCGTAGTAGTGCTATAGTTTGCAACCTTTTGTTACCTAAATTGTAAGAAAAAAAGCAAAAAAAAACAAAAAAAAAAACAGTTTTTGACCTAGTTTTATGGTCACATACACCTGTGCCAAATTGCATTTACATTGGAAGTTAGTAAATAACCGGTCGGTCCCCTTAAGCTCCCGTCGATTTGTTCTGTTATTTGCCCCCTGCTGGCTGCTGGCAATATATATGATGATGACAATAAGTCAATGGGGGGGGGGGGTGAGGGGAGAGCTTATTATTGTATTCCACAGCTGTCAAAATAGACAGGAACATTATTGCGAGCGTCCGCGTAGTGTAAACAAGGCAGGCGGTATACCCGGTAACTACATTTTTGCCTATAATACCAGCAGGGGGCAAATTACAGCTAGCCGTGGGATAATTTCGGAAAAAAAAAAATTAAATTAAAGTAAGAGTTGTGTTACAGGCGTACCATCTGCATTCTTGTTCTTGTCGTTCCCTAAGCTGCCTGGCCGAACAGCCCGGGCAGGGGTTTGTTTACATAGTTACACCCTTGTAATTACATTCGCATTTTAATTTGACTGCTGTTATTTGCCCCTGCTGGTAATATATATGATGATGACAATAAGTCATGGGGGGGTGAGGGAGGCAAAGCCCCCATCAACCCATTTTATTGAATCCCACGGCCAGGTGTTGGGTAGGCCTAAATTGTTTTGTTACCGGCCGTGGGATACATTAATGGCTTGAGGGGGGCTTTGCCCCTTCATCCCCTCATTACTTATTGTTATCATCTCATCATAATACCGTATATATTACCAGCAGGGGCAAATAACACCAGTCAGACGCGAATATTACTGGGAGCGTGCGACTATGTAAACAAAGCGGGCGTACACTACTGTACGTTTTGTTTACATAGTCGCATGCTCGCAGTTACATTCGCGTCTAATGCTGTTATTTACCCCTGCTGGTAATATATATGATAATGACAAGAAGTCATGGGGGCAAAGCCCCACCCTGACCCATTATTTTATCCCACGGCCGGTAAAAAAAAAAAAAAAATTACCCAGCACCTGGCCGTGAGATACAATAATGAGTTGAGGGGGGCTTTGCTGCCCTCACCCCCCATGACTTATTGTCATCATCATCTATATATATTACCAGTAGGGGTAAATATCAGGAATAAATAAGCAGTCTAATTAGACGCCAATGTAACTTCGAGCGTGCGAACATGTAAACAAAGCGGGCGGTACTCCCGCTATCACAACTCTTACAAAAAACAAAAAAACAAAAAAACATTCAAATTAGACGCAAATTAAGGTAACCGAGATTGTACAACTTATGTAAACAAGGCGACAACGACGCTTAACTTAACCTAAACTTACCTATTATAGCCTAAAACCATAATTTACCTAATCTCTCCTAGGCTACTCGACCTAACCGATTGCAACCATGTTTATGTAAATCGATAATCTAACCTAGATGGATGATTAGCCTAGCTACTGTATAATTTTGAATTGAATAGGCAATAGAGAAGGGCAATTGGTGGCGAACTTGGAAATTATGGGAGACTTGCAAGATAATTCATAATACTCCACTTTAATGTTAGGCTAGCCTACTCTGAAGAGTATCATCAAATAGTTAAGAGGACATTTCAGTTCTCGTTGTCATAGCCTATGCCTATTTCTTCTTGCTTAGTGAAATTGTTCACAAGCCTCGGTGTCCATCCTGGGCAGTCTCACACAGAGCGACTGACGAGCTCATGAATCCCTGAACACTTTGACTGCATGAACTTTGCCATCCGCCAACTCCACCTCCCCTTCGTGTAGAAAAGCACGCCCCAGGACTGCGAACCCTCCGGTCCGGCACCAGCAATACCTGATGAGTCCCCATCCCGGCATTCAGCACCTCGATCTGGGAGGATCACTAATCCAGATACCTCCACAGACCTGACACAGGCGCTGCCCTAGTAGTCCTCCAAAGAGTTGAAGCTCCCCACAGCCAGGGCACCCATCACAAAAGCAAATGGCTTTATTCCTGACTGTTTCCACTTAGGGCAGTTGAGTTTTATATGGCCCCTCTGCTTGCAAAAGTAGCATATAACATGAGGAGAATCTGACTTATTAGATTTATGAACATGTGTTACATCTGCGCCCGTCTTCTCTCCTCCTGCCCTGGGAGCGGACGGTGCACCAGCAGGCCCACCACCTCCTGTGCTTTGGCGAATAGAGCCTGAGGAAATGCCTGAGCTCTGGCCCCCAGTGCCGTGCAAGGCCAGCATACGGTCGTCAGCCCAAACTGCTGCTGCTCGGGCCATTCTGATGCGTTTCTCTCTTATCTTGATATTTCTCGAACTCAACATGGGTGGCATGAGGGCGCTTGCGAGCATTGCGAAACAGGAGAGGATAGGCCTCTGGACGTAGTTCGTAGGCCTGCATTACTCGCCTTTTAAATGTATCGTAGTCAGATAACTCCTCATTTGTGAGAGGATCTTATGCCTCTAATAGCTTGACTTTTGAAACACTGACTGCAAGCGTCACCCACCAAGCAAACTCCTGAGTTTTGTTCTCAAAACAAAGAAAGCACTCCACCACCTTCGTTTTCTCAAAAACAGGAACCAACTTAAGAATCCGGACTAAACGGGCCTCGGCCGATTCTGTCCATCCAAATTCGCCCCATGCACCATCACCCTCTGTTACTCTCTCTTTCTCTATCCCATCTTTCCCTCTCAAACTGGCTGGCTCTCTCCTCTCTCTCCCACTCTCTCTTTCGCTCAAACTCTCTCTGAAACTCCAATTCCATTTCCCTCAGTCGCAACTGCACATTGAGGTCATGTACAAGCCCTACCGGGGCGAAAGCCCCATGAAAAGGTGACCCCACTGACTGCCCTACCTGGGCTAAAGATACTGATGAAGTTGTAGGTACCATCGGGCAGATAACTTGGCCAGGATGAAGAGGGGTAAACCCGGGGCGTGGAATTGGCCTACCATTCATATCCTTAATCAGCATAAATCTTTCGCTTCCATCAAACTTTTCCACCTTTTCCCTGAACTCTGCTTTCACTTTCGAATTCTTATCCTCAGTCAGTGCATACACACACACAAACGCCCACGTCTGTATTCCTACTTTCAGTGTTACCCACACAATCCTAGACCCAACTGTTCCGTGCTCTTATATCTTCTCCTTTCAACCCTTTTTAATCATCAGGCATGCACCTTCTTTGGCTCTTTCATTCTCATTTATTCCAGCACATATTCCCACACTCTACTCCAATTCTCTCATACATGTGCCGTTCCATTTAGTCTCAGTCAATCCACATACATATACTTCCGCATCCTCTAACACCTTTACAACTTCCCTCTCTTTCGTTTCATCATTCCTGCCTCCCACATTGCATGCAGCCAATCTCATTTCCCTTAACCGGTCTAATTTCATCAACGTAAATAAGGTCCGTCCCATTCCGAGACCTGTTCGTAACTTTTCACTGGGGGGGGGGGGGGTTGCTAACCCTCCACCTAAACCTCTGTATTTTAGTCAGGAAAGTACAGGGGTGGCCACATCCCTACCACTAATGAGGCGGGCGATGTGGTTGCCAATTAATGATAGAACGACAATCATATAATTGTTGAGTGGTACTTGAAAAGAAGACAGAATGGATAAAACACACCATCTGAGGAAGAACCACCTGCCACCTGTCATTACGGATATTTAAGGCCTCCTAGGTACCAGTATTTGTTAGTGTCCTGATGAAGATATCTGCGAAACGTTGTCAATAAAGTGCTCTTCCTCAGATGGTGTTTTTTATCCAATCATATAATTCTCGAATAAAATTAAATATTTTTGCGCAAGGAAGATATGTCCTAAAATGGAATTTAAACGTTATAAGCATTTAAGAAATCATTTATTTATTTATTTTTTTTTTTTTTTTGGTTAAGTCTTTATTTAGTTCTGGGGGAACATATGGCATAATGGGAATAGTTGGCTGTTTTGTACTTTTCTGTCGCGTAAAGCATGATTACTTAGTTGGTACTTTGGCCATTAATGAAAAGATTTATGCCAATCTATTCTTAGGATTTGTCATGTAATATGATGTTCTATCACGTAAATTTTGGCAGTCAATAAGGTTGGAGTGATGCAATACTCAATGGATATTTGATATACAACAAAAGTTAAGTTAATAGATTTCACAATTAATAATACCAGCAGTATGTATGGGTCTGTGGGTTCAAGGATTGTTTGAGTGAGCATGAAAGAAAAATACAAACGTGAGTGGTTGTGCGTGTGTATGCTCCGACAGAGGATACAACTGTGAGAGAGAAAGAGGAGTTCTGGGTGAATGTGGAAGCGTGCCTGGATAAGTTTGGCAAGAGCGAAAGAATATTCAAGATTGGGGATATGAATGGGAAGGTGGGTGATAAGAAAGTTGATGGAGTGGTGGGAGGGTGGGGTGTCCTGTCAGAGGTGAATGGAAATGATAGTGCACTTGTGGATATATGTGTGGGGAGGAGGCTGTGGATAGCCAACACCTTCCAACACAGAATGATACACAGGTACACATGGGAAGTGATGTGGAGGAAGAAGGATAAGACAGTGGTGGAACAAAAGGCACTGATTGTTTATATGTGTGGATGAAGGAATGAAGACATCTGTGCTGGATGCTAGGGTGTATAGGGGTATTGGAGGGGGTCTGTCTGATAATTATGTAGTAGTAGCTAATATTAGGATACAAAATAAGTGGGTCAGGAGAGTTGGAGGGAGGCGAGAGGAAGGTGGAAGGGGGAGGAGGATGGAGAGGTTGCAGGAGGAAGAAATCAAGGAAGAGTTCATGAGAGCAACAGAAAGACAACTAGGTAGGTTTGACCTGGAAGGTATGGAGGAAGTGGAGGAGTTGAGCAAAGTGTTTAACCCCTTCATTATCGGGCCGTCCTTTTAACTTTATTCTGGCTAGTATTAGACACATTCAGTTTTAAAAGGGCATCCAGCAATCAACAGGCTTTGAACTATCCCCCTTAACCCTTTTTTCTACCACAGATCCTTAAGCTGCACAAAATCGTATAAATATAGCTAGAATACACTTAAACAGACGTCGACGGTACAGCAGAGGTTAAGAACGAGATCTGTGCAGCATGTGAGGAGGTGTGTGGAGTAAGGAGAAGAGGGAGGGGAGTGAAGGGTACAGTATGGTGGACAGAAGAGGAACAAATAGTTGTGGAAGACAAGAAGAAAGCATATAGAATTAGGAAGGAATCTGAGTGTAAAATGGAAGAAGTGTAAGAAACTGTTCTGGAAAGAAGTCATAAAGTTAGGGAAGGTAGCAAGGGAAACAGTAAGGGTGTGAAAGATAAGAATGGCGAGTGCTAGCTGAGAAACAAGAGAGAGTCGAAAGATGGAGGGAGCACTTTAACGAATTGCTGAATGTAAGGAATGAAGTACCAGCAAACAGTTGGATTGGGTATGGGAGGGAGAAGAAGAGAAGTATTAGAGGAGGAGGCGGGGATCAGGAGGTCAGAAGTGTGTGAAGCTATGAAAAGAGTGAAGTTGGGGAAAGCACAAGGAATAATTGGAGTGTGTGGGGAAATGCTGAGTTATGGTGGTGAGATAGTGATCGAATGGGTATGGAAAATTTGCAAACTAGCATGGGCGAAGGGGAGTGCACCTGATGACTGGAAGACAGGCATAATAGTTCCCTTATATAAGGGTAAAAGGGAAAGAGGAGTGTGTGGCAATCACCAAGGGATATGTCTTCTAAGCATATTAGGGAAGGTGTATAGTAAGGTAGTGATTGAGAGAGTGAGAGCGAGACAGGATAAATGGATAGGTGACATGTAGGGCAGTTATAGGAAGGGAATATGATGTGTAGATCAGATTTTTACCTTGAAATGTGTTGTGAAGAAATACTTGGAGAAGCAACAGAAGCTGTATGTTGCCTTTATGGACTTGGAGAAGGCCTATGACAGAGTGAATAGAGAAAGTATGTGGAAAGTACTTAGAATATATGGAGTAGATGGCAAGTTGCTGAAAGCAGTGAAGAGCATGTATGAGGGTGCAAAGGCGGCAGTACGTGTGGAGAATGAGCAGAGCGAGTTCTTTGATCTGAATGTTGGGTTGAAACAGGTATGTGATGTCCCCGTGGTTGTTTACTGTATATATGGATGGAGTCATGAAAGAAATACAAGGTAGAGCAGTGGATGTTGGTGTATCGCTGATAAGGGAGGGAAACGATTGGAAGCTACCTGTACTGCTGTTTTCTGATGATACAGTTCTGATGAGCGATAATGAATGGGAGTTGCAGGGTCTGGTAAATATGTTTGGAACAATGTGCAGAAAACGGAATCTGAAGGTAAATGTGGGGAAGAGCATGGTTATGGTCTTCAAAAGGGATGAAGCCACAGAGTGTGAGGTGAAGTTGAATGGTCAGGCTATGGAGATTGTCAGCTCATTTAAGTATCTGGGCAGTGTGCTGAGTAAAGATAGGAGTATGGATGAAGAAGTGCGGGAGAGGGTGCAGCAGGGGAAGAGGGTTGTAGGAATGCTGAAAGCAGTAACAAGAAATAGGGTGGTCAGCATGGAAGTGAAGAAGTCCTTGCATGAGTGTGGTAATCCCGTCACTGACTTACGGAAGCGAAGCATGGACGTTGGTGGAGAAACTCAGACCAAGAGTGAGAGGGGTGGAAATGAGTTACTGGAGAAGTGTGTGCGGAGTTACATGGAGGGATAGACAGACGAATGAGGAAGTAAGAAGGAGGTGTGGTGTGGTGGTAGATGTGCTGGAAAGTGTGAAAAGGAACACCTAGAGATGGTTCGGTGATATGGAACGTATGGGAGGCGAGAGAATGACTAAGAGGGTGTACGAGAGTGAGGGGGAAGGACAGAGAGGGAGAGGTAAACCGAAAGAGAAGTGGAAGGATGGAGTGAAGAATTATATGGATGAAGGCGGTGCTGGTTGGGAGGAGGGGCGTTGACTGACTGGGGACAGAGGTGCATGGGGGCGTTTCGTTCGTTCCCACCCCTTCGGGGACCATGGCGTCAGGCATATATTCTGTCAATATATTAAGATGTAATACAAGTGGGCTAATACTCAGGTATATGGGTAATAGGCGAGTAAGTGTGTCTCTCGTGAATATAAAAGGAGTCCACAACTTGACAATAATACAGTATGGGAATGAGAATATGGCAATCAAATAATTACCCGCCTTAAGGTGTTCTCTTGAAGGTAATTTAACCTATACTTACGAGTCAGCAGTGAATGTATGTGTGACATATTGGTAATAATGAGTTCTAAAGAACTCTATATTGTGAGTTTAGTAGCCGTGATAAAGGAGTAAGGTGGCCTAAGGGCGGTGTGTTGCCCTGGCCACTGTCAGTGATGAAGTGAGTTGTACACTTCTCAGTTACTGTGAGGTGTGGTATATCAGGAAGTAATATAATAACAAGCTAACGGAACAGAAGTGGTTCTTTAATGTCTGATGCCCTACATAGTGTACATTTGAGCAGGGTGGATTTTAGACAAAGCACATTGTATAAACAAAATGAGATAATATTATAAACATAGAGTGTACGTCATGTGTAGTAAGATATTGACAGTTAAAGATGGCAAAGTGAGGGAGGAGTTATGGCCTACAGTATATCAGGTAGCTAGATTTGATATATATATATATATATATATATATATATATATATATATACCGGTATATAGATACTGTAGTTGCTGGTGGAAGTACTGTATATAGGATTAATGCAGGCAAAATTAGGGTAAAAACTACAGGGTTATAGATGTGATTGTTTCATTGTGGCAAGAACTTGTCAAGGAATTATCTTGAAGTATCATATTTAGGAGAAACAGACATAAGAACAATAATTCAAATTAATATAATACATGCAATGGATCCCAGACTCCGTTACTAATATGTCTCTAAAATTATTCGTGATCATTTTTGTATTTGTCTAGGGAAAGTTTCGAATGCAACTTTGTTCTGGTAGCATTTGGATTAACTCTCGCATGAATTTGGGATAAGAATGGATATATATTTATGCATAGGCCTGGATTTCAATAGCACTTTAGTTCAAAAGTCTCTTGACGAAAATAGGTATATGTTTCAAAGTATAGAGCTAGTGTGACGTGTATGATAATCCCCCAATTAACCAAAGCTTAACTTTGCCAAGCTTCCATTATCAAGTTGGGCTTATGTGAAGAGCCGGAGTGTGATATTAGAGCCCTTTGATAGTGGGATTATACACCAATCTCCATTACACACAACCCTCGCTCACAAATACATTTACCAACACACAGGCAACAGCACTCACATACATACCATCCTACACGGATGTGTGCAAATATCATGATGATAAACAGACACAATTTCGTGATATCTCTCTTACACACGCGCGCATTCAAGATCATAATTATAACCACTCCGAAATTTTTCAGTGGTATGGAATTTTCGCAATGCGTATTTGTTTCCACATTTAAACTTATAGGTCACATATGCGTGAACTGAAATTCATACTAAGTGAGCAAAAATACTTTGAATGTGGTGTAAAACCATAACAAAGCAAAACAAAAAAAATCTTGGAATAATGCAACTTACCTGTAGTAGCCATAATTCAGTGTCGGTATGCAATTACTATCAATATAATGTAAACATGTCAACTAAAAAGTGTCTGGAAGGTATTTAACCCTTATTTAGCGGGTGGTAAGGTATTTTACACTGTACCGCTCAGCGGGCATAATCCCGAAATATTCGCTCAATTTCACTCGCCCTAGCGCTGTTACTCTGGCTCCAATGCGAACGAAACGATCATTTTTGGAAAGAGCAACTCTTCGTCTCCCCATATAAGTCTATGAATGAATGTTATGAATGAGTGTGGAGGGTGGGAAGAGGTGAGGAAGAGGAGGTACTTTTTGGTCTATTTCCCGGGCGCGTTCGGATGCGTTCGCTTTGGCCTGACTTCGGCCTCTCGCGCGTCTACTATTCCTTCGGTAATCGGTCTTATTTTTCTCTTATTTCTCCTTATTTCTGTATTCTCTGAATTATCTCTCTCTCTCTCTCTCTCTCTCTCTTTCTTTCTCTCTCTCACTCCTGTCTGTCTGTCTCTCTCTCTCTCTCTCTCTGGCTCACTCGCTTTCCCTCTCTCGCGTTCCCTTTCTCTCTTCCTCATCCGTATATGTAATTCTCATTATTATTTTCTCTAACTAATGCCTCTATTTCATTTATTTGCTTGTAATATTTCTGTATTATTATATCTTGTTCACTCTTTCTTCAGTTCAGTTTCTGTATTCTCTCTTTCTCTTCTCATCCGTATATGTAATTCTCATTATTATTTTCTCTAACTAATCCCTCTATTTCATTTATTTGCTTGTAATATTTCTGTATTATTATATCGTTTTCACTCTTTCTTCAGTTCAGTTTCTGTATTCTCTCTCTTTCTCTTCTCATCCGTATATGTAATTCTCATTATTATTTTCTCTAACTAATCCCTCTATTTCATTTATTTGCTTGTAATATTTCTGTATTATATCTTTTTCACTCTTTCTTCAGTTCAGTTTCTGCATTCTCTCTCTCTCTCTCTCTCTCTCTCTCTCTCTCTCTCTCTCTCTCTCTCTCTCTCTCTCTCTCTCGCTTGCTTTGCAGGTTTTTGTTTTTGTTTTATATATAATATTATTTCACAACACATTTCCAAATCACCCTATGGGGTAGTGTTGAAGACTCATTTTTTGTTTGTTGTGTTCCCAGGAGGTGTTATCCACATGTGATTGAGGTAGGCAAAAGGCAGTTATGTGATTGAGGTAGGGAAAAGGCAGAACTGCCTATAGCGAGTGTATGAATGGGATTGAGGTAGACAAAAGGCAGAACTGCCTATAGCGAGTGTATGAATGTGATTGAGGTAGACAAAAGGCAGAACTGCCTATAGCGGGTGTATGAATGTATGTATGAATGAATGACATGGATGTATGAGGTGGACCAAGAACCAGATGGATGGATGAAATTCGAAACTTTGATAGACGTATATATCACGGTATACGGTAGAAGTAATTCCTTACAATGTACCGTACATCGTGATATATACGCCTATCAAATGATTGCAATCAATATACGGTATATATATAAATATATATATATATATATATATATATATATATATATATATATATATATATATATATATATATATATATATATATATATATATATATATATATATATATATATATATATATATATATATATATATATATATATATATACTGTATATTGGTGTATATTGTTTGCAATCATTTGATAGGCGTATATATCACGGTGTATATATACCGTATATTGATGGCAATCATTTGATAGGCGTATATATCACGATGTACGGTACATTGTAAGGAATTACTTCTACCGTATACCGTGATATATACGTCTATCAAAGTTTCGAATCTCATCCATCCATCTGGTTCTTGGTCCACCTCATACATCCATGTCATTCATTCATACATACATTCATACACTCGCTATAGACAGTTCTGCCTTTTGTCTACCTCAATCACATTCATACACTCGCTAATAGGCAGTTCTGCCTTTTGTCTACCTCAATCCCATTCATACACTCGCTATAGGCAGTTCTGCCTTTTCCCTACCTCAATCTCATAACTGCCTTTTGCCTACCTTACCGTAAGAAATTTACTGAACGCCTGCAAATAATACGCTAAAAAATGCTTGCAATCAAAATTTCAAACAATTTGAAGGTCACATGCAATTATATATGTATAGGTAGACCCAGAGAGGAAGAGACAAGAGAGAGAGAGAGAGTGTCGTGATAATAACAATGTTACATATGTATCGTATATATGACAAAATAATATATACGGTAGGCCTACATATGTTCCCCACAATCATATAATGCCAAGCACAAATATTCAATCTTTCGTTGTTTGTATTACCGTAAGAAATTTACTGATCACCTGCAAATAATACGCTATAAAATGCTTGCAATCTCTCTATTTTCTCTAATCTCTCTCACGCCTCCTGTCTCTCTCTCTCTCTCTCTTTGGCTCGCTCGCTTTCCCTCTTCCTCATCCGTATATGTATTTCTCATTATTATTTTCTCTAACTAATCCGTCTATTTAATTTATTTGCTTGTAATATTTCTGTACTATTATATTTGTTTCACTCTCTTTCTTCAGTTCAGTTTCTGTATTCTCTCTCTTTCTCTCTCTCTCTCTTCCTCATCCGTATATGTAATTCTCATTATTATTTTCTATAATCCCTTTCTTTATTTGCTTGTAAAAATGTCTGTATTATTATATCTTTTTCACTCTTTCTTCAGTTCAGTTTCTGCATTGTCTCTCTCTCTCTCTCTCTCTCTCTGTTTCGCTTGCTTTGCAGGAATTTTGTTTTTGTTTATATATAATATATAATAATTTACTTATCATTACTTACTATATCGTATAAACAATAGTAGGTAGCCAACTTACCATAATACCGATACACCAAACCGATACGCATGCGGTTATGTTTATCACCTGTTTACTAAAGTGCCACCATTATCGATTTTCTTCGAGCCGAATGGAGCGGGAGGGTTACCAATTGAAGTTAAATCCGCTAGCATATATTGTTAGATGTAAGACATGATAAATACCACTAGAAATATGAATTGGCAAAATCCATATAATATCACTTCGAAATTGTTCTGAAATTTCAAAACAAAACCGCTAGTGTAAGTCATTGCTGCTAGATCGAAGTAAAGGTCTCTAGATCTAGCGGAAGTCGCTATACGTATTGGCAGTACTGCACACTGCCGACTGCGATACGTTGTTGACATTGTTGTTGATGTTCCAGTGGAGGGATGAACAAAATATTTTCCTTGTCCAATAATAGCTATTTCATAGTCCCACAGGACTTATTTTGATATATTTATCAAATTTACTGAACGCCTGCAAATGATATGCTATCAAATGCTTGCAATCAAACTCTCAAGCACTTTCAATGTCACATGCAATTATACAAGTATATATAGGTAGACCCAGAGAGGATTAGACAGACAGAGAGAGAGTGTTGTGATAATATAACAATGTTACATATGTATCATATATATGACAAAATAATATATACGGTAGGCCTACATCTGTTCCCCACAATCATATAATGCCAAGCACAAATATTACATTTTTCGTTGTTTGTATTACCGTAAGAATTACTTGCAATCAAACTCTCAAGCAATTTCAATGTCACATGCAATTATAAAAAGGTATATTGTAGACCACAATCTTCGCCAAGCTTCGTTGTTGCTTATATTATCGTGAAAAATTTACCGTATACCCTGGTTATCGTGAGAAATTTACCGAACGCCTGCAAATAATACGCTATAAAATGCTTGCAATCAAACTCTCAAGCAATTTCAATGTCACATGCAATTATAAATGTATATATAGGTAGAGAGACAGACAGAGAGAGAGAGGTCAAGAACATCTGCTAGGTGTGATTTTTCCCTGGGAGGGAAGAGAAGATTAGTTAGGGCGTGCCCTGGCCTACATCAGAGAAAGAGTACCAAGGAGTACAAAGGTGTAGAAACAAAGAGAGTGAGACAGAGAGAGAGAGAGAGTGTCGTGATAATATAACAATGTTACATATGTATCATATATTATGATAAAATAATATATACGGCGGCCTACATCTGTTCCCCACAATCATATAATGCCAAGCACAAATATTCAATCTTTCGTTGTTTTGTATTACCGTAAGAAATGTACTGAACGCCTGCAAATAATACGTATAAAATGCTTGCAATCAAACTTTCAAGCAATTACAAGGTCACATGCAATTATAAAAAGGTATATTGTAGACCACAATCTTCGCCAAGCGTTGTTGCTTATATTATCGTGAGAAATGTACCGTATACCCTGGTTATCGTGAGAAATTTACCGAACGCCTGCAAATAATACGCTATAAAATGCAAAGGACATTTCTTGTAGAGTGCAATTTTGAGGACGTAATGTGCTCTGAGAGAGAGCGGAGCGGTGATTAGAGCATAATGTACCTCCTGACCGCTCGTCACAGCCGCCGTGGACCTACTACAGGGAATTATATAAGGAAATTACCGTAGTTTAGGGTTTTGCACTCGTGTTGCACGATCGTTGAAAGACAACCAATGATCGTAGAAGGATGGTTCGGGTGTCATTGTAAAGCTCAATTTACGCACTTTCAGGGATACATACTTGTAATTACGCTCTGGGTCTTGTTTATGCATGAAAAAGAGCACGAAACAACCCCATTTAGGGTAAAAAAAACCCCGCTGGGCGGCACAGGGAAATATACTCCACCACCCGCTCGTAAGGTGATAAAATGCTTGCAATCAAACTTTCAAGCAATTATAAAATATAAATTGTACTTACCAACACCCACACCAGTATGTTCTTCGTCAGGAACGTCTTCAATATGGTCAACGGTCTGTCCAACATCAACCTCAACATCAACCCCACGCAAATTATGCTTGGGATGAAAGCCTATGATCGGGTTATTTCGTCTTCCGAGTCATCCACACTACCAAAACTCTCACCCAGACATTCGACGGTTTTCATCCAACAGCTTATTAGAAAGTTCTGAAGAGTTCAGCATGATATCTAGTTCCTGGGTGGTAAGCCGGGCGTGGTTAGTAGGGTGGCGCGACGCACTAGGGATGGCGGCCACCGAATCGAACACGGGCAAATCTTGACCTTCCATTATGGCTGCTTGAGGGTCACTGAGTCACGGTCACGCAGTGGGGATATGTGGGTGGGCCCTTGTAGTATACCGCCTGACCACCAGGTTCCGCTTTCCACCTAAATTAGGGTGGGAATACACCCACGGACTTAAGTCCGACCCCGCCATTTAGTCCAATTATCTCGTACCGGACTTAAGTCCGACCCCGCTAATAAAGGGTTAATATATATAATTATACTGTAGTTAATATATATATATTGGTGACCCTGGTCACTGTGTATTCTCCTGGGTGACCTGGATGTGTGTGAATTTTGTGTTTTGTCTGTGTTTGTTCGCTGTTGTTCGAAAGGGGGAACCGCTTCACGCATGCGCACTGGATGCGGGATGGTGGGGTCGAAGCTGATTGGCTGCGTGTCTTACATCCCAACATCAACATCAACAACCAAACTCTGGACCTTCAGATCCTTCCTTCTGCCAAAAGGCACTTTCCGACAGGACCTAACACCCCCCCTCGCCCCCCGGTGCCCTTGATGCAGCCCCCCGCGCTACCTCCTTCAGCTTCGTCTTCCGCAGACGCCACACAACTTAGGCCACGCCCCTCGACACGCAGCCAACCAGCTTCGACCCACCCAACCAACCATCCCGCATCCAGTGCGCATGCGTGAAGCGGATCCCCTTTTCTCTTTTCCAGAACCCCCTCCACCAATTGTAGGTTTTTGCCCCATGGTTTCCGCCTCCTCTGATCCTCCACCCTCTATATATACCCTTCCTGTTTACCTTTTATATCATTCCATCCTTACTTGATAATGCTGGTTGTCCAGTGAAACGCGTCGTATATCCTGTATCATCATTTACATTTATGTAACCCTGTACCACCATGAATTTTGCTCATCTCCTTCATCTACTTCCTGCCACCCAGCGAAAACTCATCAGAGACCTGGAAACTTTGAATAATCAAATTTCCAACGCAGAAATTGCCATTTCTTTCAACCTTGTATGTATTAAAGAAAATATATATATATATATATATATATATATATATACCGGTATATATATATATATATATATATATATATATAATATATATAAATATGTATTTATATTCTTTCTTCAATTCAACAGCTAAGCTCTGGAGCTCTCCCAGAATCAGTCTTTCCCTCCTCCTATGACTTAAATTGCTTCAAACTCCGTTTTTCCAGGCATTTTGGCTCGAACGTCCCTTGATTTTGGCCCTGTCACTCTTTCAACTATGGGGGAGACACTCGCTACAGGCAATTCTGCCTTTTATCTCCCTCACTCACATAGAAAAAAATATATACTGTATATATATATATATATATATAAATATATATATATATATATATATATATATATATATATAGTATATATACTGTATATATTATATATATAATATATATATATATACTATATATATATATTATATATATATATATATATATATATATATATATATATATATATATATATATTTACGGAATTATTCGTTAATTGCACCTACCTGTATACGAGCTAAACAAATTATTATTGTATTTATCAGGAAGGTACGACGAGGTAAGTGATGTGATATAGGTGGCAATATGCAGAAATGAATTATAAGGGCATTCCGCCCCCTCTCACCCCCTTACGAAAATCTACGGCTACTCACTCCACCCCAGCTTGATTTCTACCGTTTTACCCAACCAGCGGGGGTGTGGGGGCAGCAGCCCCAACTCATAATACTAGGATAGGTTAGGTAAGGTTTTTAGGTTAGGCTAATGTCTCTCTGAAACATTGTAAATTCCATGTCACATCTAGATTGATAGACTTTTGTCAAAGGGGGCGGAATGTCCTTATAATCCATTTTCGCATATTGCCACCTATACCACATCACTTACCTCGTCGGACCTTCCTGTTAAATACAATAATAATTTGTTTAGTTCGTATAGGTGCAATTATCGAAATTTACCATATATACAGTATATATATATATATATATATATATATATATATATATATATATATATATATTGTCACAATGACCAAGGTCTATAGGGTCTTTTAGGAGTAGCTAGACTTTAGTGGCTCCTAGCTGTCTATATGCAGCTGTGCCAAGTCTATTAGAAAGACCTGGCATTGTAAGTTTCACTCCAATACCCTTCTAATTGCACATGTCTAGTTTTGTCGTACCTCTAAAAAATTTTGTCTCAATAAACTTTTGTGTAGAATGAGCCAATAGAGTGTCATCAGTTTCGGGTTAAAATTGCCCGTGGCAACGTCGGCTTGCAAGTTGGGAGGGAGGGGAGTGAGGAATGTTGCTCTTGTCTCGGGAGGAGGCGATTTTGCTGGCACCACGAGTTTATTTAATTACGTGACCATTGCAAGTTTAGTTGTGTTACAATATCAAGATATACTTTATTTTATCTGCCACGTTGTTTTAGCCAATATGTTAACAATATGTTTTGTAGGTAGTAGGGGTAGGCAGCCCCGCCCAGGGAAGTACTACCGCCAAGGTTTCGGGAGACTCAGGGAATAGCCTGAATTCCATTTTCTCTCCCAGGCCTTGGTAGCTGGATACATATCTTTCTGCCTCACACATCAGGGGTATCAGGAAAACCCTCTTTATATAACATACACATCCAACTTCACGACTTGCCCTACATTGCTATCCTCTATCCATAAAACACTACTCTTCCCACTACATATCATACATGTAACACCATACACCTTACCCAATAAACATGGCAGTACAATTGTTAAGAGCAAACCTGGTGGTCCCTCGGATATCCACCCCCGGCAGGGTTGGGTCATTGACACAGGGCCCTCCCGGTCGTCATCATGCGACTGTGTCAAGAGCATTGCAACGTCCCAAAGCTGCTCGTCGGTGCAGCTTTTTCTTTAGCAATATAAGGGGACTTCACTCTAACATCAATTCTGTACACCAATTTCTTCAAGCAGAATCCCCTACTCTCCTTTTTTTGACAGAGACTCAAGTAACATCCACATCTGACACGTCTAGATTTAATTTTCCAGGTTATCAACTGCTCCAAAATTTCAGACCTAAAGGAGGTGTATGTTGCTTCACAAAATCTGAAATTGCCCTGGAGGAGGTTACTAGTTTCAATTGTCCCTATTTTGATTATTCTATATACAAATTAATTTCTGCTGGTAAATTTAAATACATATGTTGCATCTACCGTTCCCCAAATACTCCTCCAGAGCAAAGTCTTTTTGATTCTCTGTCCTCACAACTCAGTGTCCTCAACTTAAATTCTTCTTCTGAAATCACTGTGTTGGGTGATTTTAATGTCCATAATGTTGAATGGCTCACTTATTCAGCCAGGACTGATGATGCTGGTCTTGAATGTGAGCTATTTGCAGACTCATTTAATCTCACTAAACTAGTCAACCAACCCACCCGTGTACCAGATAATCCTAATCATAATTCCCACCTACTGGACTTATTTTTAACAACCAATTCAGAAAATGATGATGTTACAGTGAGGTCCCCGCTTGGATCTTCTGATCACTGTCTGATACAGGCCACCTGTCTATCACCTACCACACCTTCCCACTCTGAACCTGTTTTGGTGACTAAATGGCATTACGATAGGGCAGACTGGGAGGGTCTTCAAGGTTTCTGTATTGATATTCCCTGGACCTCTTTCTTTTCTAATGATGCACACTCCACCTTGAGCCACATACAAGATTTTGTAAAAATTGGAATGGAAACTTTTATTCCTCATCAAAAGTACAGTAAAATGATCTAATTCACCTAAATGGTTTGACCATAATTGTGCTAGAGTAACTGAACAAAAAGCAATAGCCTACAATGCATACACAAGATCAAAAACACATGAAGCCTTTAATTACTTTAGAAACATCAGAAATCATGCCAAAACTGTATTAAACCTAACTAAATCAAACTTTCTCCACAAGCAGGCAAATAAACTTCTAAATAATCCAAATGGTAACAAAATATTTTGGTCTACTCTTAACTCATTTAAATCCAACTTCACTACTGCTTCATCCATTCCACCATTAAAATCTCCGACTGGCAATCTTGTAAGTGACCCACGAGGTAAAGCTAACCTTCTTGCGGATATTTTCTCCACCAACTCAACCTTAGATGAAATAAATCAAGATGTCCCTGTACTTAATTTTAATTCGCCTGAAATTCCCTCACTTAAGATCCACACCAGACATGTCAAAACTATTTTGCAGAATCTCTCGGTAGATAAGGCTCCTGGTCCAGATGAAATTCCTTCAATAGTACTTAAGAATTGCTCCTTGGTGCTCGCTCCTGTATTGGCAAAAAATTTCCGTCTGTGTACTCATACCTCATGCTTCCCAGTACCCTGGAAAGAAGCAAACATCCATCCAGTTCCTAAAAAAGGTGCCTCTTCAGATCCATCAAACTACAGACCAATAGCTATAACTTCCACTCTTGGTAAAGTCTTTGAAATTATATTAAATAATCACATAATTAAGCATCTTGAGAATAATAAATTAATCAGTGATAGGCAATATGGTTTTAGACGATGTCGATCAACTGCAGACATGCTTTGCCTTCTTACGCATCAAATCAACCAAGCTACAGACCAACATGGTGAAACACATACAATAGCACTGGATATATCAAAGGCATTGATAGAGTATCAATCCTTATTGTCGAAGATGTCACACTACGGCCTTGCATCATTAGTTCCACTAATTTCTTTTTATCTTCATAACAGAAAAATATGTGTAATGGTTTATTCTCAATTTCACTCAATAAATGCTGGTTCCCCAGCCTCCCCACAATTCCCCAATTCATATCAATGGCCATTCCCCCTACGCAGATGACCCTCCACAGTTCCTTCACATTTACCAATTCTGTCACCCAACCCGATCTTATAAATTCAAAAATAAACACTGCAATTTCTCTGAACCAGGACCTTTCTAGAATTAATGGATGGGGACAAAAGAATCTAGTTTCCTTTAATGCACAGAAAACCAAGTACATTCAATTTTCTAACCGACAGAATCTACTGACTCCCATATATTTTTTAATGATGTAAATATTCCCACTTCCCCTAGTATTGACATTCTCGGTGTAACATTAACTACTAACTTGAGCTGGACACTTCTATGTTAGAAGCATTGGTAAGAATGCCTCTAAAAAACTGGGGCTCCTGTACAGAGTTCGAGAATTCTTCACTGACGAGCAGTTGGCCGTGATATATAAAAGTCATGTGCGTTCTCAGATGGATTACTGTTCCACACTCTGTGGGGTGGAAGTGGAGTGGTTGCATTGAGGCAGTTGGACAAAATTCAAAATAAAGCTATTAGATTAATCAATAACCCTGCAATCACACAGGACCTTCCTACATTATCCATACGAAGAAATCCTTGCATTCATTCTACAGATTTCACAGCATTGTTCCGAGGAACTTGCTTCAATTGTGCCGCCTCTCCACATCTTTCCCCGTAGAACTCGGGCAGCTGAGAGCGCCCATGAATTTACACTTTCTCCTCCACAATGCAGAACTTCTGCTTATCAGAATTCATTTATCCCCAGAGCTACTACTCTTTGGAATTCACTTCCCTCGAATTGCTTTCCACAAACTTACAATCTACAAATGTTTAAATCCAGTTGTTACAAACATTTTATGAATGGAGGATGCCTTTAGGCACATGGACCTTTTTGTTTTATCTGTGTTTTTCCTTCCTCCGTTCATTGTCTCTTAAAACAAAAACAAAAAACAAAAACAAAACACAGGAATACGTTAGTATAAGTTATTCTTGTGAAGTGTCTTAGTGTTATCATATCGTGTGGTGATATATTGCAACCCCTTAGTTTGAGGCTGGCTCCCGCTAGCCACCCCAGGCTTCGCCATTCTCTGCTCGGCGGTCAGACTAGATAGGTGGTGTCCTCTCTCTCTTGTGACCCATCAGTCTGCCCCTTTGGTCTGTCTTTGCTTGCACAGATATTAACGTAACGTAATTAACAAAGAATCCTAGGCCTTTATTTCTTCTTTTCCTCTGATCAGCATTTTATAATATTTCAATTTTTTTTTTATATATTCTGTACCTCCGGTGGCTTACTTCGGGATCCTTAATAGGGAGAGCTGGGAGGCTTGCCGGGGTCCTTAATAATAAGCACTGTTAATCCCATAGACAGTCCACACACACACACACATCCATAACCCTACATATTATTGCCAGTGTTTGTGCTTAGGACCCGGTAACAACCTTGACGGTTCTGTCCCAGCGATTGTTTGTTCCCTATCTCGGGTTTCGAACTGAGGCAACGGAGTGTTTAATATTAATTAGAAATCCAGCTTCAGTCTGGACCCCCCCCCCCATAGTTAAGGGAGTGTGGGAGGTGGACTCTCTAAGAGTTCCTTGTTTTCGGGTGGTATCTCACTGGGGGGCCCAGGTTGAAGTAGGATATATTGGTGGGATATTAGAGGTGGTCAGGGCAACCTGCTTCCACTTATATCACCCCGAGGTTAGTAGTCATATTAGGACACTGCCTTGTATTGTTAGTTCATTATTATATTTATACAATGTTATTATGTGCAAGTCTGTTGGGTTGAGAGTGGATTACCGTTGGCTGGTTTGCGCACGGTTTAGTATTGTCGAGGGTGCGCATAGCCTGTTATGCTCGAAGTACATCAGATCTGCACTCTTCTTTCTTTGATGTCTGCTGGTAGCCTATGTATTTAACTGTTTTGATTATCCAACCTAGCATTGCTACTCCCGGTGTTGGTTTGGAGTTCTCGTAGCTAGTAAGTTACATGATTATTTCTGTTCTACATATTATTCAGAATAGGAGCAGGGCAGTGTGCACCTTAAGCCCTGAGAAGAGCCTGGAAGCGTTTATAGTGCTCTTACCTGTTGCGTCGTGGTGTTGCTTGGCAGAGAGACAAGGTACATTTGCTTTAGTAATTATTTTCGTATACCGTCTCTAAGCAACTGAGGTCCAGATTCGTAACAATATATATAGAATATATATATATATATATATATATATATATATATATATATATATATATATATATATATATATATACCGGTATATATATATACAGTATAATGTATATATATATATATATATATATATATATATATATATATATATACCAATAAACAATATATATTATATATAATGCAGTACTTACGTCACAGAAACACGCCAATTATTGATGGTACTACATGTTCTATGTGTTGTTCTACTTTTAATTCTTTGGGGAAGCAACAGTTTTCTAGTTAATTCACATTCCTGCAATATTGTTCATGTAGATAGACAGCGTACAATGGCCATTGACATTTTGATGGGTAAAACGCTTGTAGGACCAACATTGTGAACTATTTGAATCCCTAGGAGGTGTCGGTTTCACTTGTGCTCAACCTCTTCCAGGTCCTGCACAGCTTTTTGCTCTGTACAGGGGCATAGTGCGTCCATGTATTGCATATTGTTTGCATATGTGGGGAGGATCCTCTCACATAGCACTTCTTGGCAAAGTAGAAAAGAAAACCTTTCGTCTCATTAACTCATGTCCACTCACCAACTTTTTTAAATCTCTCTCTCTTTACCACAATGTTGCATCTCTCTCGCTATTCTACCGCTATTACAATAATCAGTGTTCCTCAGAGCTATTTCAGTGTATATCACCTCCACGTAGAGTACGTAGCAACACAATCCCAACCCTAGTCTGTGCAACTCTCCAACCCAAGAGTGGAACGATATTCCTAATCTTTCTTCTATTCAACAGATGAGCTCTGGAACTCTCTCCCTGAATCCATTTTCCCCTCATCCTGACTAAAATTGCTTTAAACTCTGTGTGTCCAGGCATTTTGACTCAAACATTTCTTAATTTTTGTTCTATCACTTTTTCAACTCTGGGTGAGGCACTCGTCACAGGAAATTCTGCCTTTTGTCTCCCTCATCCACATAGAAAAAATGCTTACTGCTCCGAGGAAATGCACGGGGACAAATATGTTAGTACATAGGATGACGAATTGCTATCTGTAATCATGGAAAACATCTTCAGCAACAGAAACCAAACAAATGGCCTCCGACACGGTCAGACCTACTGTTGACGAACTTCGACCAGACATGAACTGCCTAAGGATTTCTACTTGGGATGTAAGAGGCGTGGATGATAATACATAAGAGAGAGAGGTTCTGGAAGTGTTAGTGAATGCCAGGCTGGATGTATGCGGAATGACTGAGACCGATTGGAAGGGTACATGTGCGAAAGAATGGGAATGTGGAATAGGGGTGTGTACTGAAGTGAATGAGAATGAGGGAGCGAAAGAAGGTTTTGTGTTTGTTTGTAAGTAACACATAGAAGGAGCGTGTAAGGGACTATGGTTATGTGGGTGCAAGGATTGTGAGGGTAAGAATGAAAGTAGGAAGACAAACGTGAGTGGTTGTATATGTGTATGCACCGACTGAGGATAAACATGTAAGAGAGAAAGAGGAGTTCTGTGTAAATGTTGAGGTGTGCCTGGATAAGTTTGGTGCGAGCAAAATAATATTTCTGATTGGGGATATGAATGGGAAGGTGGGTGATAGTAAAGTTGATGGAGTGGTGGGATGGTGGGGTATACCGCCAGAGGAAAATGGGAATGGCAGTGCACTTGTGGACGTATATGTGGGTAGGAGGCTGTGGATAGCCAACACCTTCTGACACAGAATGATACACAGGTACACATGGAAAGTGGAGTGGATGAGGGAAAAAAGACAGTGGAGCGGAAGGGATTGATTGATTATATATGTGTGGATGAACGAATGAAAAATTATGTGTTAGATGCTAGGCTATATAGGGGAATTGGGGAGGGGGTTTGTCTGACCATTATGTAGTAGTAGCCAAAATTATGATACAGAAGAAGTGACTAAAGAGGGTGACCGGTCACTTCAATTAGTAGACCATTTCAACCAGTAGCTCTCAACCAGTACCAAATCAACCAATACGGTTAAGTTAGGTTAGGTTAGGTTAGTACTATATTTTGGCACTGGTTTGGTTGGTCTGGGTTAATTTGGCACTGGTTGAGAGCTACTGGTTGAAATGGTCTACTGGTTGAAGTGACATGGAACCACTAAAGAGAGTTAGAGGGAGGCGTGATGCAGAGGGTGGTGAGGTTACAGGAGGAGGAGATCTGGGAAGATTTCAAGAGAGCAGTAGAAAGACGACTAGGTAGGTTTGATTTGGAGGGTATGGAGGAAGAGGAAGAGGTGAGCAAAGTGTTTAAGGAAGAGATGTGTGCAGCATGTGAGTAGGTATGTGGAGTTAGGAGAAAAGGGAGGGGAGTAAAGGGTACAGTATGGTGGACAGAAGAGGTAAAATTAGCTGTTGAAGATAAAAAAGAAAGCATTATAGAGAGTGGTTGTTTAGTAGAAGGAATGAAGATTTGGAGAGACAGAACAGAGAGAGGTACTTGCAGAAAAAGAGAGTGGTGAAGAGAGTAGCGAAGGAAGGTAAGAGAAGAGTGGATGAGGAATTTGAAATGAATTTAAGTGTAAACTGGAGGGAGTGTAAAAAATTGTTCTGGAAAGGGGTCAAGAAAGTTAGGGAGGGTAGCAAGGGAAATAGTAAGGGTGTGAAAGATAAGAATGGGCGACCTTTAGCCGAAAAGCAGCAGGGAGTCGAGAGATGGAGGGAGTACTTCAACGAATTGTTGACCATAATGAATGAAACGCCAGCAAAGAATAGTTGGATGGGATATGAGAGGGAGAAGAAGAGAAGTAGTGGAGGAGGAGGTGGGGATCAGGAGGTCAGAAGTGTGTGAAGCCATGCAAAGAGTGAAAATGGGGAAAGCATCAGGAATAGATGGAGTGTGTGGGGAAATACTGAGGTATAGTGGTGAGCTAGTGATCGAACGGGTATGGAAAATGTGTAATCTTGCATGGGAAAAGGGAACTGCGCCTGATGACTGGAAGACAGGCATAATAGTCCCGCTGCATAAGTGTAAAGGGGAAAGAGGAGTGTGTGGTAATCACCGGGGGATATGTCTTTTAAGCGTAGTAAGGAATATATACAGTAGGATAGTGATCGGAAGAGTGAGAGCAAGAATGGATAAATGGGTAGGTGACGAGCAGGGCGGGTTTAGGAAGGGAAGAAGATGTGTAGACCAGAGGGTTTAGGAAGGGAAGAAGATGTGTAGACCAGATTTTTGCCCTGAAATGTGCTGTGGAGAAATATCTGAAGAAGGGAACAAAATTGTATACTGCCTTTATGGACTATGGCCTATGACAGAGTTGATAGAGAAGGTCTTTGGAGAGTACTGAGAATATACGAAGTAGATAGCAAGTTGCTGAAAGCAGTGAAAAACATGTATAAGAAGGCATAACTGCCTATTGTGGATGAAAGGTAGGAAAATCAGACGTTTTGATCTGACGGAGTTTGAAGTGATTCTCTGTTGAGTAAAGCAAGTTTGAGAGTAACGTTTCACTCTTGTGAGGTACAATATGTGGGATTGAGTTGCAGTACCATGTACGTAAGATTGTATTACTGGGATAGCTCTGAGTGATTTTGCGATAGAATAGCGAGAGAATGCAAGATTGCAGAGTAGAGAGTTGTTTTAATGGAGTTTGTCTTGAGGAAGGTACTCAATAGGGCGCACTATGCCCCTGTATAGAGCAAGGTAATGATAGTATGTGTAGTGCACAGAACAATGGGGTTAAAGCAATAATCTGTTAATATATGTTTGCAGTGGATGATAACCCGCTGATAAGGGATGAATTGTCGATGATACATGATGAGTAATGAGGGTCTGGTAAAAGTGTGTGAAAAACAGAATCTGAAGGTAAATGCCGGGAAGAGTAAAGTTATGGTCATTGAAAGGGGTGCAGCCACAGAGTGTGAGGTGAGGTTGAATGGTCAGGCTATGGAGAATGTCAGTTCATTTAAATATACTGAGTAAGGATGGGAGTATGGATGAAGAAGTGCGGGTGAGGGTGCAACAAGGGAAGAGGGTTGTAGGAACGCTGAAACCAGTAACAAGAAATAGGATGGTCAGCATAGAAGTAAAGAAGTCCTTGCGTGGCAGTGTGGTAATCCCGACATTGACATACAGGAGCAAAGCATGGACGTTGTTGGAGAGACAATAACCAAGTGAGAGGGGTGAAAATTAGTTACTTGTGAAGCGCATGCAGAGTTACATGGAGGGATAGACAGATGAATGACGGAGTAGATCTGTGTGGTGTGGATGTAGATGTGCTGGAAAGTGTGAAAAAGAACGCCTTGAGATGATTCGGCCATGTGGAACGTATTAGAAGCAAGAGAATGACAAAGAGAGTGTATGAGAGCGAGGTGGAAGAATGGAGTTAAGTATATACGTGAAAGCTGTGCTGGATGGGAGGAGGGTCGTCGACTGACTGTAGACAGAGGTGCATGGGGGCATTTCACTTGTGGCTACCCTTTCGGGGATCACGGCGTCCGACAATAAATAGATAGAATGAATAATGGAAAACATTCATTCATGGGTAGACCTAGAAAGATGTAGGATTAGGTTTTGCGATTTGATCACAAATATATATTCTTGTCCAGCGATGCAGCTTGTATTAGGATTAGAGACTGAAACAGTATTTCTCACGAATCACTCAATCTTTACGATGCATGTATGTATAAGAAGATATTATGCTGTGAAATGTAGTTATAAAGGTTGTACACGAGTGATAATAGAGCATCATGTATCACGTCTTTTCTATCATTAATGACCTAGAGCAGCTGCTCCAGCAACTCACCCATATCCAGGATCGCTTCGGAGATCGGCCCAACATTCTTGACTTATTTCTGACTTCTAACCCTTCTTCTTATACTGTCAATCTGTTCTCTCCTTTGGGCTACTCCGACCATAAACTTATCTCTGTCACCTGTCCTATCTCTTCAGTACGGCCACCCGATCCTCCCAACCGGCGGCGCTTGTGGGACTTTGGCGCTGCCGACTGGGAGGCTCTCCGGCAGTATTTCTTTGATTTTCCATGGAATGACTTCTGCTTCCGTGGCCGAAGACCCTCGGAGAGTGCTGAACGCATTACCGAGGTAATCTTCTCAGGCATGGAAGCGTACATCCCATTTTCTTTCTCTCAGTCTAATGCCAAAAAATCTTAGTTTACTCGCACTTGTTCTACTGCTGTCCACATCAAGGAGGAAGCATTCAAACGGTATCGACGCCTTAAAAATCAAGAATCTCATTCTTCCTATGTTTCTGCCTGGAATCAAGCCAAATCTGTTCTTTGACTTGCCAAGCACTCTTTCATCAATAATAAATGCACTGAACTATCCAACTCTAGCTCTTCCCAAGCTTTCTGGCATCTAGCCAAAAACCTCTCCAACAATTTTTCTTCCTCGTCTTTCCCTCCCCTTTTCCATACTGATGGCACAACCATCTCTTCTTCCTCTGACAAAGCTGAACTCTTCGCTCAAACTTTTGCTAGAAACTCCCCATTGGATGATTCCGGTGCTATTCCTCCCTCTCTCCTACTTATGCCAAATATTCTAATCTCTTCTGAAGATGTACTTTCTACCCTTTCTGGGCTTAATACTAAGAAGGAGTACGGTCCGGACGGTGTTCCTCCTGTTGTACTAAAAAACTGTGCTTCCGTGCTGACCCCCTGCCTAGGCAAACTCTTTCGTCTCTGTCTCTCCTCTAATGTCTTCCCTTCTTGCTGGAAGTTTGCTCTCATTCAACCTGTCCCAAAGAAGGGTGACCGCTCTTAACCCTCCAACTATCGTCCAATTGCCTCTCATCTCTTGTATCTCTAAAACTTTTGAAACTATTCCTGCTTCCAAATTTAATTTCTCTTCTCATAATCTGCTCTCAGATCGCCAGTATGGCTTCGTTAATGGTCGCTCTACTGGTGATCTTTTTTCATATTTTGCTATCTCTTGGTCATCCAACTTTCGGGACTTTGGTGTGACTTTTTCTGTTGCACTAGACATATCTAAGGTCTTCGATAGAGTCTGGCACAAATATATAATTTCCAAACTACCTTCCTTCGGTCTCTATCCCTCCATCTGTGCCTCTGTCTCTAATTTCCTTTACGGCCGTTCCATAGCTGCGGTTGTGGATGGCCATCGTTCATTTCCTCATCCTATCAACTTCGGTGTTCATGAGGGTTCTGTCTTATCTCCTACTCTCTTTCTAATTTTCATAAATTATCTTATCAATTGTACATCCAGTCCCATCCATTCATATGCAGACAATTCTACCTTACCCTGCCCAATTAATTTTCCTAAACGCCCCAGCCAGCAGTCCCTCAAAAACAAACGTAATGAAGCCATAAAACACTTATCTTCTAATCTAGCTACTATTTCCAATTGGGGTAGAGAAAACCTTGTTGCATTTAATGCTTCCAAGACCTAATTTATCCATCTTACTACCCGTCAGGAACCTCCAGAGGAGGTTCCTGCCCCTTATTCTTCAACAATACTAAAATCAATCCTTCATCTTCTCACAATATTCTCAGTGTCTCTTTTTCTTCTGCTCTCACTTGGAAGGACCATATTACCAGTCTTGCTAAGGCAGCCTCCCAGAAGCTGGGTGTGCTCAACCGTCTCAAGGGGTTCTTTACCCCTGTGCAGCTTCTTGCTCTGTACAGGGGCACAGTGCGTCCTTGTATTGAGTATTGTTCACATGTGTGGGGAGACTCCTTGCACACCGCACTCCTAGACAAAGTAGAAAGGAAAGCCTATCGTATCATTAACTCCCGTTCACTCACCAACTCTCTGCAATCTCTCTCTCTTCGCCGCAATGTTGCATCTCTCTCGTTATTCTATCGCTACTACAATAATCAGTGTTCCTCGGAGCTTTCCCATTGTATACCACCTCTTCTACACAATGCAACACAATCCCACCCCTACTCTGTGCAACTGTCCAACCCAAAAGACTTTCTTCTATTCAACTGCTGAGCTCTGGAACTCTCTCCCAGAATCAGTTTTTGCCTCTTCCTATGATTTAAATTGCTTCAAACTTCGTGTGTCCAGGTATTTTAGCTCGAATGTCCTTTGATTTTGGCCCTGTCACTCTTTCAACTCTGGGGGAGGCACTCGCTGCAGGCAGTTATGCCTTTTGTCCCCTCATTCACATAACAAAACAAATGTCAAGTACTCAGTCTCATGTATTATAGGCAAAGCTAATGTTACAACAGCCTTTACTTACTTTAATACCAGTTCCAGAACGCTCAGACCTTTTGATATTTATATGTTGATAGTGAAGATAGGTGGTTGGAGAGGTTTAGTTAAGGAGAGGTTTGTTTTTCTAGACCCGCTTCTCCCTCATGCTTTACCTCTTTTGTTTTGAGATTTAAAGACGTTTGCCCCATTGGTTTGGCAATTTTAAGACCTTTTGTACCATTTTGGAGTCTATTATTGTTCTGGCGAGTAAGAAAAAGGAAAACCATGAAAAAGACAAACCACATGATAGATAACAGGAAGGAGAACATAAAAAGAAGAAAAAGTATTAAGAAAAAGGAAAAGAAGGAATACATAAGCATCAATTATGTGAACGAACAAGAACTATTTTATGAGCAAGAAACAGGAGAAACATATAAAACCACAGAAAATACAATAACTAGAATGTAGAGCCGGTATTGCAAAGGATTAGCCTATCAGTAAACGTATGTGCACATCCAGCCCGCACGCACAATAGTGTATTCGTACCTTCCACTACTACAGTATTACCGGACTTTCCAACAAACACAAGATCTGCCGTTTTGACCCCAAAAGCCTGTGTTCTATTATGCTGAGATGGATATTGTGTTAAGAATGATATGAAATGCATCTTATCAGTAAAATAAATCAAACACTTCCCCGTACATTACGATTTTTGATAAATTGTGTATGGTGAAATATGAGTTTAGGGGCTTGCAAGATAGACATGGCACATTTAGCGTTGACATTTTGTGTAGTTCCAGCTTCCTCGTTTTATATGTTAAACTTCGCATTATGTACTGTATAATTATATCAAGCATACTGTAGGTACATATTTGTTTTGTGTGTGAGTTTGTATTCGTGGGCAGCTATGTATGCATGTGTTTGTAGGCAGGTGTATTCTTTCGTAGCTATCACTTAGCCTAGTCTGCTTTGAGTGTGCATTTAATTTAATTCCTTATGCTTGCACTTGTAAATGTTTGTATATGTTAGGTGCGGTTCATTATACATGTTTAGCTCAGTTTATGTAAACCCATCTGCGAATTTAAACTTACAATACAAAGGAATACAAAAAAAAAACAGCAACAACATACCTAATGATCCTTACTAGGCTACTTGTTTAAAAACAAATAATTATTGCCACAGCAATCAACTAGAGGTCTTCAGCTCCAGAAACAACTGTAAACGTCCATGTAACTTTGCTCTGTCCCTGTTAATCCCTCTTCTAATCCCACCTCCTCGATTTCCCCCCATCTCTCTCTCTCTCTCTCTCTCTCTCTCTCTCTCTCTCTCTCTCTCTCTCTCTCTCTCTCTCTCTCCCTCTCTCTCTCTTCTCTCTCTCATTTTATTCCACTTACTATTAAAATTAGTATAGTTATTATTGTATTGTATTTCTAATGTTACATAGTTTATTAATTACATTGCAAATTTAGACTTTTATTATCACTTCCCACCAATGCCACTAAAATACTAATACTGATAATTAAAATTATAATAGTAATAATAATACTGATAATAATAATGATAATACAACTATAATAATTACGATTATAATTATAATTAAGGAAAGGCTAAATGAAAAGTGGATGGAGTTGCGAGAGATGGAAGAGAGAGAAGTAGAGGTTGAATGGCAACAGTTTAAGGAAGGAGTGAAAGCAAGTGCAGAGGAAGTATGCGGTAAAAGGAAGTAGTAGGCAGAGGTATCAGGAAGGGAAGCGAGTGGTGGAACGATACGGTGAGAAAGGCAGTTGAGGAGAAGAGACAGTGTTTAGAGTGGGTTTTACAGGATGGTAGTGTTGAGGTATGGGAGAGGTACAAGAAGACAAGGAGAGAGGCAAAACGGAAAATTAGAGAAGCGAAAAAAGATGCACACGAAAATGGGGTCAAATGTTGAGTGAGAAATTTGAAGAACGAAAGATGTTCTGGAAGGAGGTAAATAGAGTAAGGAAAGGAGGACAAAAGAGGGAAGAGTCAGTGAGAGATGCAAATGGAGTATTACTAGTGGAACCAGTTGAAGTGAGGAAAAGTTATGCCGAGTATTTTGAATCTATGTTAAATGCAAGAGATGGAAGAGAAGCAGTGATTGAAGCAGTGGTGAATGGAGATAGGTTACCCATGCCACCCAGTGGCAGGGAATGAATGAAAGGATTGAGGAAAATGAGGTGAAAGAAGCAGTGAAACAAATGAGAGCGGGAAAAGCAGAAGGTTTGGTTGGTATTGCTGTAGAGTGTATAAAGAAGGGTGGAGATGTGATAATAGATTAGTTGGTGAGACTTTTCAATGGTGCTTTGCTATGTCAATAGACTAGAATATGCATGTATTGTGCCGTTGTACAAGGGGAAGGGAGATCGGCAGGAGTGTTCAAGTTATAGAGTAATTTGTTTATTGTCAGGGTTGGAAAGCTGTATGGCAGGGTGTTCATAGAGAGGATAATAAAGTGAACGGAAGTGGCAATAGGAGAAGAAAGTGCGGTTTTAGAGGGGAAGAGGGTGCGTGGATCAGATGTTTGGCAGTAAGACAGTTATACGAGAATATTTAGAGACGCATAAGGAGATATTTTGGGCTTTTATGGATTTGGAAAAAGCGTATGATCGTGTGGATCGTGAAGCAATGTGGAAAGTGTTAAGGATTTATGAAATTGGAGGAAATTTGTTAGAAGCAGTTGAGAGTTTTTATGAAGGGAGCAGAGCATGTGTTAGAGTAGGAAATGGTGAGTTGAGTGAATGGTTTGAGGTAAAGGTAGGTTTGCGACAGGGTTGTATAATGTCACCATGGCTGTTTAATATGTTTATGGATGGTGTGGTTAGGGAGGTGAAAATGAGAACTATGGGAGGAGGATTGGGTTTAGTAGGAAAGAATGGTAGATATATGGGTAGTTAAATCACGTTGCTGTGTGCTGATGACAAACAGCGTTGGTGGCGGACTTCTGAGGAGAAACTGCCGCGGGTAGTCAAAGAGTTTGGTGTGGTTGTAGGTAGGAGGAAACTGAAGGTGAACGTCAATAAATGGTGTGTAATATGGCGTGATCATAGGGTGAATCTAGATGTGCAGGCTGGATGGGGAAATATTGGAACAAGTAGAGTGTGTTTTTTTTAAAAAAAAAAAAAAATCTCTAGAAGAAACAATACCAAGGAGTGGAGGTATGGAAATGGAGGTACAACAGAGATTGTGTGAAGGAAGGAAGGTTTTCGGAGCAATGGGAAGTATGTGGAAGAACGAGAAATCTGGTATGAAAGTTATAAACACGTGCAATGTAATCAAAGGAATGTTGTGCCAACAAGTGATGTGTGGGGGCTGAGGATGTTGGGACTTGAAGGGAACGGGGAAGAGAAGAAAGATGGATGTGATGGAGATGAGCTGCTTGAGAAGTATGTGTGGATGTTACTAGTAGAGACAGATTGAGGAATGAAGAGATACGTACGGAGAGGTGGGGCAGTAGGAACATTTGTCAGCTAGAGGGGACGGAAGGGTGCTGAGCTGGTATGGTCATGTTGAACGAATGGGAGATTGAAAGGCTTACAAAGAGGAATATGTGAGTCAGATTACAAGGGGAGATAGAAGAGGCAGGCGAAGACCCCCATTGAGATGGAAGAGACTGTGTAAGACAACTATTGGATGATAGCGGAATTACTATAGAAATCAACGCAAAGGAAGTGGTATTTAATACAGTAATGAAGGTAGGCCTTGTCAAATGAGGTCTATTCTTGCAAGGTATCTCACATGTGCATTACATTTCTTCTCTTCTTAAGAAACCATTTGCGAATTTCGGAATTAGGGTCAAAAAAGATGCCATCTTGCAGTTTACCTGTATGAATATTACCAAAAATATCTCTCATTTGGCAGGGAGAGGTTGTTTGTCTAATTAAGAGTGGGTTCATTTTAAGGAAAGATTGGTTGTACCTGAACTGACTTTGAAATGTCTTTTGATTAATTGAGTGGAAATTGGTCTGACTGTTAGAGAAGGTAGTAAATATCAAAGGAGTGTTTTACATCCTGGTAAACAAGGAATGCTTAATTGTAACAGAATGATACAACACTAAGGTGTTAACTTTGAATCAATACATATATTGAAACATATTTTGGTGTATATTAGTTGTGTATCAATTAAGCATTCAATTTGTTCAGTATAGGCTCTGGTATGGGTGTTTCTTTGGCTTTTAGATGTGTAAATATTAATATGTTATTTATTATGGTAGGGCTTACTTTATGTTACCAAGCAATAACTGTTAATCTGAGGACTGTGGCAAGACCCACTTGAGGGATTTGCTGCGATGACTGTAACAACCCACACTTGAGGAATGGTAATAAAACATGTACAATAAATGAGGCAGTGACAGGATATTGTGCATAAATGGGCATCTCTCCATACCACC
>CM064531.1:34470409-34745471 GCA_032716605.1 Paralithodes platypus | reverse complement strand
TCTCTCTCTGTTTTTGTATGAGGGTAGGAGGGGGTGAGTAAAGTAGCGCCACTCGTGATTGTGTTGATGTTATTTGTTTGTGTGGGCACCATCTATTTCATACCCGATTGGTTCGTATGTGTTCGTGTTTGTGGTAATCCGAGTGCGTGTGATTTTCTTTCAGATGACCGTCTTGAGTCCATATTCGCGGTATTGAACGATGTGACGCCTCCCGGCGTTAGCAGAATGGTTGCGTGTGGCATTGCAGCTCGCTAGCACTCGCCAGAATGGGGGGATAGGCTACAGTTGTCCTAGAATGATCTGCTTTATTTATTAGTGTCGTGTTGCCACAGACAGTCTAGAAGTGGTCTGTGTTTTGGTCTGTGGCCGCGCCTTATATTTTATATTCGCTATAATATAAATGTTGCTTGTGTGGGAAGCGAGCAAGAGAGTGTGAAGGAGTACACCCAGCAGCGTTGTGAGCTATGACACGGCTCGCTTGGGCGCTGACGGCATTGGCGGCCGGGTGGTCAACTAGTCCCTTCCCGTCACTGCTCGTGTTCTGTACCAGCTCAGAGCTTGCCGGACACGTGTATCGCCTAAATCCTTTGCAATTCTGTACCCCATACTCGCTACTTTGCATACTATTTCTCTTTCTCGACTTCTCCTTTCTCATTCTCTAATCTTTATTAAACTCAACATCCCTTCTGGTTTCAGCATAGTCGTTCACCGTCGCCAGTCGTATTGTACGCGAAGCTCTCAGATATTTCCATGTATTAGGTTAAGGAGGTATAATGCTTAATTGAGATTTAGAGAGACGGACTTTCCGTATGTGTCCTCTCTCGGGAAGGTTGTAGACCGGTATATGTCACTCTTGCAAGGTGTAGAGTGATTCTTCTTGGTTATCTAAAGCTAAACTAGGGGTAATGTTACTGTGTCGTTGTCTCCGATGTGTGCAGTGTTAGCTAAGCTCTGCACGACATCGACAGGTACTGTGGGAGCCTAAGTTTTATTCGGGTTGGTTTACTTTGCGAGCACAGCGCTGTGGTGTGAGAGGGCCATAGCCTATCCCTCACAATATAAAGCTGCCTCTTTGTGTGGACTTCTGAGGGATCGCCAGGATAGAGCTAGGTACTAGAGACCTAGATTTATCAAGAGAGCATCCCCGTCATATACGTAATCTTCATTATACAGTAAAAGTCCGTTAATCCGACGACCGATGATTCGAATCTCCCAATAGTCCGAATTTTTCAATTTGAGGCCAAATCCGAATTCACCGATGGTCCGAATTTCAAGAAGTCCCAAAGTCCCCTTTTTGAGGCATTAGGCCACTCAAATGACACATAATGGAGCACACACATATCATATGTTCATGAATTCACTTTAAAAGTTTACCATTGTCATTGTAGCCTATTATCTACTTCAAAACATTCAGATTAATGGTCAAAGGAAGCTACTGATATAATCGTAAACACCTTCGTCTTCTTCTTCTTCCACATCGTCTGCTAGAGAGTTTGTTTTGCTCTTGAACGCATCCTTGGGACGCTCCGATGCGCTACTGGCTTGCACCGCATTTTCTGCAAGCGCATTCAGTCTTGAGCTTGAAAACGCACCTTTCAAGAAGTCCCAAAGTCCCCTTTTTGAGGCATTAGGCCACTCAAATGACACATAATGGAGCACACACATATCATATGTTCATGAATTCACTTTAAAAGTTTACCATTGTCATTGTAGCCTATTATCTACTTCAAAACATTCAGATTAATGGTCAAAGGAAGCTACTGATATAATCGTAAACACCTTCGTCTTCTTCTTCTTCCACATCGTCTGCTAGAGAGTTTGTTTTGCTCTTGAACGCATCCTTGGGACGCTCCGATGCGCTACTGGCTTGCACCGCATTTTCGGCAAGCGCATTCAGTCTTGAGCTTGAAAATGCACCTTTGGACGTATTAGTCTTGAGCTTGAAAACGCACCTTTGGATGTTCCGATACGCTACTATTTATAGTTCAGTGATCGGAGCATCCCAAGGGTGCTTTCAAGACAACAAGACAAGGGTGCTTTCAATACAATATAATATAACAGAGCACGTCACAAAAGGAAAATCACAAAAGGAAAATTACAAGAACCTCTCAGGGAAGTGCCGTTGTTAAGGCATTACTTCCCGAACCACATCTGATCTTCAAGAGCAAGACAAACTCGCTAGTAGACGGAAGAAGAAGAAGACGTTTATATCAGCAGATTCCTTTGGCCATTAATCTGAATGTTTTGAAGTAGTTAATAGGCTACAATGACAATGGTAAACTTTTGAAGTGATTTCATGAACATATGATATGTGTGTGTGCACCATTGTGTCATTTGGGTGGCCTAATGTCTCAATGTTTTCGTCATACACAGGTTCATAGGGGTAAAGTCCGATAATCCGAAAAATCCACTAATCCGAACGAGAGCCGGTCCGCTGCCCTTCGGATTAACGGAAGTTTACTGTACCACCCTTGGACAACGTTAGGCTACGAGCCGCATGCTCGCCCATTGTTGCCCTGCCTTGATACCCCAGCTAGACTTTATTAACTGAGCAGACACTGGTTAGAGATAAGCCCCATTATTATATGTATGCAGCATTATTATTCACTGCACTTTTGAGCCGAGGTTGTTGTTGAGTTGCACAACCCGAGTAGGCTGTTGCGGTGTGTCACAAAGCATTTCTTTAGTTGTCGAGCATTACTACCTTTGCGCAGTCTTTATTATTCGCCTGCCTATTATTACTATAATATGTCCTAGCATTTATTGTGACCCGTATTCTGCATTATAATTGTTCAAGATTCTTTACGAACATCTTCCCAGCATCAGACTTATTTCAGAAGTTTCCAGTTGATGTTGCAGGACTAGCATTGCACTTTCTTTAATACAGGAGTGCCAGTTATTTGAGTATCTACCGTAACGTTAATTAATCACGTTAACTATATTTTCTTTGTGTAACTTAATCGAGTAATCTTTTACTGTTTGAAAATAGGCTGTTTCATTGAGCGTCAGCCTAGTGTGTGTGCACCAGTTACCGAGTCATAGGATACCTCGTTGTCCAGGCACGACTCAGGGCGGTAATGGTGTTTTGTTTTCCAGTGTTTTTTTTTTTTTTTTTTTTTTTCTATGTGATTGAGGGAGGCAAAAGGCATAACTGCCTATAGCGAGTGCCTCCCCCATAGTTGAAAGAGTGACAGGGCCAAAATCAAGGGACGTTCGAGTCAAAATGCCTGGACACACGGAGTTTGAAGCAATTAATTCATAGGAAGAGGGAAAGACTGATTCTGGGAGAGAGTTCCAGAGCTCAGCTGTTGAGTAGAAGAAAGTTTGAGAGTAACGTTTCACTCTTGGGTGGAGAGTTGCACAGAGTAGGGGTGGGATTGAGTTGCAAGACGGGTACCACGTGCCTACGTAAAGGAGGTGGTATGCACTGGGATAGCTCTGAGGAACACTGAATTATAGTAGCGATAGAATAGCGAGAGAGATGCAACATTGCGGCGGAGAGAGAGAGATTGCAGAGAGTTGGTGAGTGGACGGGAGTTAATGATACGAAAGGCCTTCCTTTCAACTTTGTCTAGGAGAGCGGTGTGAGAGGAACCTCCCCACACATGTGAACAATACTCAATACAAGGGCGCACTATGCCCCTGTACAGAGCAAGAAGCTGTGCAGGGGAAAAGAACCCCCTAAGGCGGTTGAGCACACCCAGCTTCTGAGAGGCTGCCTTAGCAAGACAGGGGTTTAAGGCAGGGGTTGGATCTAGTGTTACCGTTGTTGCTTTTTGCCATTATCTAGTCCAATGTTGAAGAGCCCTGTGTCTTTGAGAACCTGGATCGTAACAAATGGCGACCTAGCTCAGGATCTTGTGAACTAAGAGATAATTGCAGGATTGTTGTGGTCATTTGTTTTATTGAGGAATATAGTGGGCACGTTAGATTTGTTTTGGTAAAGTAGTATAGCACTTGAGAGTCTTCAGACATTTTTGGCAAGTGAATAGTGCTACATAGGAGCTTGGGTACTTCTTCTATTTTTTTATAAACGTGAGAATTTTTGGTGGACACCATGGGAGACGAATCAGATCATACTGAGGGTTCAGGGAATGATGCAGGCTCTGATGGGCAGATGCCAGGGGGGTTAGTAACTAGTGAGGAGGCCGCAAAGAAGTTTTTGGAGGTGCCTATAACAGCTGATCGACTAGAGGGAATTAGCAAGTATGGTCTACAGTGTTTGGCTCACCTCATGGGGCTTAAGGTGGCTCATGGCATCAAGAAGAACGATTTGAGGGCTTGCGTACTGGGGGCGGCTAGTGAGATCCAGGGTGGAGAGGGTGCTCGGGGACTTCTGCTCGAGCCCCCCCTCCACTCTACTCCCATCGGGACCTCTAGGATGCCGGAGTTTAGTACGTTCCCGCAGGCCGATATCCGCTGGCAGCATGGTTTAGGATCGCTGGGTGGGCCTCCAATAGTTGCACCTCCTCCTCAAGGTTTCACTACAGAAATGCTCTTCCAGCTTGAGATGGCTAAGATGCAGGCTGAGCGTGAGGAACGTCTCGAACTCGCTAAGATAGAGGCTAAGCGACAGGCTGATCTCGAACTCGCTAAGGCTAAACAACAGACTGATCTCGAACTCGCGAGAATAATAGCCCAGTCGGAGGCTGAGTCTACCAGGTACCGTGCAGATATCGATCTTGAGAAGACTCGGGTGGAAACGACAGGGCACCGTCTCGGTGGTGGGAATCGTGGGCATGATCAGTCTTTGTCACACCTGTTGAAGCTAGTCCCTGTATTTGACGAGTCGGGTGTCACCGAATTTTTCATGAGATTCGAGAAGAAGTGCCAGGAACACCAGTGGCCTGGGGAAAAGTGGGCAGCCCTTGTTTCCTCTAGACTTGTGGGCAAGGGACTCAAGGCTTATGATGCATTGCCTATAGAGTCGTGTATTATCTATGAGGAACTCAAGGAGGCTGTCCCGAGAGCATACGAACTACAACCAGAGACGTACAGGTTGAAGTTCTGGGGTGTTACCAAGGGTCGGGAGTGCACCTTTTTGGAACATGCCCGGGAGCTGTCCGATGCTTTTGGGAATTGGCTGAGGGTCGGAGAAAGCTACTACGTTTGACGACATTAACTCCGCCAGACATATTATGTTTCAGTAAGTCCGAGGAGGCGGGAGCCCCAGGATCATTGCCACTGCCTCGCACTACACTCACAACAATACTGCAGCCGTTAGAATTATCGCAGGAGGCTGAAGTTGCCACCAACGGTTTTATCGTATGATAACTTATAGGACTTACTGAGCTCATATGACGCAAAATTGCGTCATAAACTTATTGGAGAGGTATAGAGATAAGTCCATATGACGCGATCGCGTCATATGAGTTTTTGGTGGACTTATTCATATGACACGATCGCGTCATATATGTCGCAAGGAGTTAAACAGTTGGTGCTTTTAGAGCAGTTTTTCAAATGCACGGGCGGCGACCTGACGTTAAACCGGAAAGAAAAGCAACCAAAAACTCTACAGGAGGCAGCTGAGATGGCTGACCTCCGGCTATCACTAATTCGTGGGTGCGGGTCTGCCCAGCATAATGAGGCAGGTAACAAGGGGCGTGACGCCCCACCCACCCGAGTTAGTGATATACCTTATGCAAACAAGTACAAGGGCCATGATACCAAGACTGACCACAAGACTAGCACCGTCCCGTTTAAGAAGGGGCCGGGCCCTTCCCAGTACCAAGGGAAGCCCAAAGGGGAGTTGGAGTGTTATCATTGTCATAAAAAGGGTCACTTTGCAAAAGTCTGTCCTAGCAAACCACCTACAGCAGCTGTGTCTTTGGCCTGCAACATTGGTGTGTCTCCGAAGTCGTCTGAGTTTGTCCAGGGCAGTTCGTCAGAGGCTGAGGCACAGCCAATGCAGAAGCACCTGGGAGGCTCGAACCCTGCTTGGGATGTTTTTTGCGACCATAGAGGGCGGGGTTGCGTGATGTGGGCGGGGCGCAAGCATGGAGTAGAGGTCTTGCATGATACAGGTGCTTCCCAGACTCTGATGAAAAACTTGACTGGCTACCCTATAAACGCGGCTCGGGTGGTAGTGGTGCAGGGTATTAATGCAACTCGGTCATACCCGCTGGTGCGGTTGGAGTTGAAGGTGGATGGTGTGGCACGTGAATTGGATGTCGGGATTGTGGAGAAACTGCCAGTGGAGGGCGTCGACCTTCTTCTTGGCAACGACTTTGCAATGCCCGCTTCTGAGGTTCTACCCTTAGTCGTTGCCGAGAGGCCGGCCGACGTGAGTAGGGAAGAGCAAGAGTGGGTCGAGTGGTGCCAGACACAACCCATGGTGTGTGTTGTCACCCGAGCTCGGGCAGCTAAAGTGTCACAGCCTAGTCCTCCGTCTTCAGACCAGCGGAGGAACGATCAACAGGAGGAGGCTAAAGCTGGAGTTGGTTTTAAGAGTTTTAACTCGGCGGCTCTCCTGGGTGATTCAGTATTAGCACCATTACTTAATTCTGGAGTAGCCCCTGGGCCTGTCATCGAGACTGACGAGGCTGGGCATGACGAGACTCCACGACAGCAACGTTATGTACATCAAGAGAGACAGAGGGAGCAGCCCAGTATCGGGGAAGGCCATGCATTGCTCCGGGAGCAGTTAGATCGTTTGGCACCCTCAGAAATATGTCGGTTGCAACTAGAGGACCCTGAGCTCCAAACGTGTGCTAATGGAGCTGTAGAGCTCGACGAGGACGGCGATGCACAGCCAGGAGATTTTTTTTATTTAGAAGGCATCCTCTATAGGCGTTTTCAAGACCCTAAACGTAGTTGGCAAGAGGGGTCCGGAGTAGTGGACCAGTTGGTGGTGCCACGGGAGTGCAGGGATAGCCTACTGAGGTTGGCGCATGCCTTACCACTGGCAGGACATCTAGGGGTGAGAAAAACGGTGGCGGCTTTAGAAAAATTGTTTTGGTGGCCGGGGTTGAAGGGGCAGGTAGTAACCTGGATAGAAATGTGTCATACGTGCCAGAGGGTTGGAAAACCTAACCAAACAATTCCGAGAGCCCCGTTACACCCCATTCCTGTCAGTGGACCGCCCTTCAGTAAGGTCATCATTGATATGGTCGGACCCCTACCCCCTACTAGTGCCGGTAATAAATTTCTATTAACTATCATGGATGTGGCCACTCGTTATCCTGATGCATATCCAATGAGAAATGGCACGGCAAAAACTGTTGTCCGGAACCTGCTCTTGTATTGCTCGCGGTATGGTTACCCGCAAGAGATGCAATCGGACAAAGGTTCTAATTTTACATCTAATCTGTTCAAACAAACTATGATTCAGCATTGCATCAGCACTGTCGTCTCTTTTGCGTATCACCCGGAGAGTCAAGGGGTGTTGGAGAGGTGGCACGCCACGCTGAAAAGCATGCTTCGATGTTACTGCGCAGAGAACGGAAAGGATTGGGACCTTGGTCTGCCGTATGTTTTGTTCGTGGCAAGAGAAGTACCTGGAGAGAGTCTCGGTTTCAGTCCGAATGAGCTTGTTTTCGGGCATCAGGTGAGGGGCCCTCTCCACATGGTGAAGGAGATTTGGGAGGGTACCGCTAAGCCATGTTCTATGTTGAGATACGTCCTCGAGAGCAGGGAGAGAATGCTTAGAAGTCTGGAGCTGGCAGGGCGTAATTTGGTGAGTTCGCAGGCCCGTATGAAGGACAGGTACGATACTAAGGCGAAACTCCGGGAGTTTCAGGTAGGTAAAGAGGTGTTGGTCCTGTTGCCTTTGTCAGGTCATCCTCTGGCTGCCAAGTACGCTGGGCCTTATCGGGTGGTGTCAAAGATCTCCGATCTAGATTACCTAGTTGCCACTCCAGACCGGAAGAAGCATAACCAACTATGCCACATTAATTTGTTGAAGGAGTATGTGAGGCGCCCACCTGAGTCACTAGCTGTCCCTGTGTTGACCTGCCGCGGTCATGGTGGAGAAGGAGAGGGGGCCAGCAATGATCAGGTGGATGATAACTGGGATTGTCATGTCTCGGCTGATCAGTGGGCGGGGAATTCGAGCCAATGTGCGCACGATGCTCTGGCGCACCTGCCGGAGGAACAGCAGGTGGCAGTGCAGCGCCTGTTCGATTCATACCCCACTGTATTTGCCAAGCACCCAGGCCTCACTACTCAAGCGGTGCATGATGTCGACGTAGGAGAGCACCCCCCCTTCAAGTTGCTACCTTATCGGGTGCCACCCATTAAACTCCCAGCGCTCAGGGACGAGCTGGAGTATATGCTGGCGAGAGGCTTGATCGAGAAGGGGGCAGTACGGTGGACTTCTCCTGTCACTCTGCAGCCCAAACCTGATGGAAAAGTTCGGTTCTGATTGACTTTAGGCGGTTGAATGGGTTGACCCCCACCAATGCATATCCTCTTCCCCGGGTGGATGACAGTGTGGATAAGATCGGGAAAGCAAGGTACTTGACCAAGGTAGACCTCGTCAAAGGCTACTGGCAAGTACCACTGTCTGAGCGGGCTAAAGAGGTGTGCGGGTTTGTGGTGGATGGCAGTACTTACCGTTGCAACGTGATGCCATATGGTCTGAAAGATGCACCGGCCACTTTCCAGAGCTTAACACCTTACGAGCGGCCTAGGCGGTTTATTTATATGTACCGCCCAGCGGGGTGTTTTTACCCAAAATAGGGCTGTTTACGTGATCATTTTCATGCCTAAATAAGACCCAGAGCGTAAAACAAGTATCTATCCCTGAAAGGGCATGAACAGAGCTTTCCAATGACACCATAACGATCCTTTTATGATGGCTAGTTTTCTTGCAACAACCGTGCAACGCGAGTGCAAAAAGCATGTAATTCGGCACTTTCCCCATACAATTCCGTATATAGCGAGTGAGAGAGGGAGGGAGGAGGTGGGATTCGTGTCAGTAGGTTCGCCGCGGTGGTCTGGAGCAGTCATACGCTCGCTACTCTCCTGCCACCACTTGTCTCTCTCTCTCAGCAACATTACGTGGTGAAATTGCCACACGACCTATGTCGAGCGCCGCCAGATAGTCCAGATTTATTATACTCGACTTATGTTGCGCCCCGACAGTTATGGGTTAATGAACGACATTGTAGCAGACATCCCAAACTGTACTGTCTACCTTGATGACGTGATTATTTATGACAACAATTTCCAAAGTCACTGTGAGCACATAGAAGCCTTATTTAGTCAACTTAGTAAAGCAGGCTTGGTGGTTAATCTGGGCAAGTGTGACTTTGTGCAAGCCACGGTGCAGTATCTGGGGTTTGTGGTTGGGTTAGGGCAGGTGAGCCTGCCCCAACAGAAGATACAGGCTATCGACTTGTTCCCCAGGCCGACCACCAAGCGGCAGATCATGAGATTTTTGGCCATGATTGGGTATTACCGCCGCTTTATAAGAGGCTATTCTACTGTGTTAGCTCCTTTGACAGATCTACTAGATAAAGATAAAAAGTTCCACTGGGCACCTGAGTGTGAGCAGGCGTTTCGAGTAGTTAAACACCTTTTATGCACTCACCCTATCCTCAGGGCCCCGGACTTTGAACGATGTTACAACTGGGGTTCAAATATATCAGGGCTCTTATTCATTGGACTAGTAATGGCATAAATGTTACAACGGAAAGCGCTAGCTCCAACCTCTGATGTATATTCCCAGTGAACAAAGAACACAAATACTCTACAGAGTTCTATATGCAATAATAGGCTATCAAACTCTCAATAAATGTGCGTCTACTCTAGGCTTAATGTTATGTGAAAACAGCCTATTACTACCTATAACCGAAGGTGCTTGGTTATGGTATGCAAAGTAAGGTGGTAAGAGAAGTTACAGCTTACGTTACTTTAATCAATAAATGTCAGGCACTCCTGCATGAAAGAAAGTGCACTAAAGTCCTTCAACACTAACAAGGAATCTTCTTTAAATGTTAGATGCTATAAAGATGCTCGTATCGGAAATGGAACCCAAAAAGGCAGGCAGCGGAACAATGCTCGTGCAGGCTATGCACACAAAAAGGCAGAATATATATAATGCCGTCGGAGCCAAGAATATCCTAAACACAACAACAATAATAATAATCGCCACGACAATGCAGTATTCCTATCAACAAAAAGAGCCTAAGTCGTTTGTGTCTCAATACATCAAACTAGGCAGCGAAATGTTTGTGTCATCATAAATGGGTATGCATAAAAAGAGTAATTGGTTTAATATACTTAATGTCTACTATGATTGATAAAGTCTAGCTAGAGTCAATGATACGAGATACTGGTGCGCATGGCATGCCGCATAGCCTAGTGCAAATCTCAAGTCTGTGCGTCAAATATTACGTTATATGGAAGGGTAGCTCTCTTGAGAAACCTTAATACCGAAGTATTAAGCGTTCTCCTGGCGTACCTCAAAGACAAACAACGAGCTTAGAACAGTGCAAAATGGTATAGGCAAAAAGCCCTCATTCGTGCATGCTCTACTCTCAATGGCACACAGACTAGAATTTACTCAATCAACTCCAGTTCTCAGGTATGTCGTGCAGCTTTTAACTAAAGCCAGCACTCATAGGAAACAATACCTTATAATATCAGACTCCTAGTCTAGCATTATCTAATCCAGCAGAACACTAATAATTAAAGGATGCAGTACTTAAACAATATAAATGCCAACCAATGCTTCGTGATCCACTTATCTTAACAACTAACATACATGGGTTATATCAGACCTTAACGCACAATACAACTGGCCAGCATGAAGCTGATTTTGCAGAGTTAACCAGAGGGGATATAATGTTAATAAAAGGTGGTGAAAGATATGGAAAATGAGAGAGATAGGCAGAGGAAAAGATTCTCAGGTACAGAGCAGGTGACAGGTAGCAAGGGAAAAAGATGGGTGCGTTCTAGAAACCAGATCTGAGGGAGAGAGTGGCGAGGAACTGTATATATACTCGCACCAGCTCGAGCCGCGTGGGAAAAAAGCGGTTACATGTCCTCTAGCCACTACCAAAGTAGCTAGCAAAACATTACGTCACCAAGCATGGTAAAGAACTCCCTCAACCAATCCCCACGAGGCCAGCCAGCTGTGACGTCATCGAGCGGGGCAAAAACACTACACGCCCCCTCTCACTCTGTTCTACTCTCTCTCTCTCTCTGACCTTATCATTACTAGTTAAGGATAAAACATATACTTTACAATTAAATATATAAAGCCTTGACATGGGCGAAAACAAAGAGCCTTTCTGGACTGCCCATGACACGAGCTTTCACATGAAATAAAGCACACTCTAATACACAAACTGTAGCCCCATCCACTGCCCTGGCGATCCTAGTCACTGTAGGACAAGCCATGCGGTTCTAACGGAGTGGTTAACGTCACACCCCCCCAAGATTTTTCTAAGAGGCCCAAAGGCTCACAAAATCTGATGGTTAGAACCCATGCTATATCTCCACTTCCCATCACCCAGCGGCAGTAAAATATCTGGCACAGTTCTTCAACAAAACATTTTTCAAAATTATAACCCTCCCCAACACCATAGGTTACATTATATGTAGTTATGCTCCTCAAGAGCGAGCTTCTCTAGCCCAGCATTCTGAGAGGAGTGCAACTCAGAATTACTGCTATAACATACTAAAAAAATTCAACTATCAAAGAAAGAGTTTTTATTTGATTTTTATGTTTATAATTTGTTTATTTCGGCTGCACTATAGGGGCAAGCCTAGTTTTTTCTTCTATACCAAACACTCAACTCCTGCTTTATGACCCAATACGCTGGGCTACAACCGCGAGCCAACAAGCACCAAGCGCAAAATACTATTCAAACTAAAGCAGGAGGCTACCCGTGTGTCAATCTACCCAGGATTATCTACCCTCGAAAGACAATCTGCAATCACGTTGTCACAACCGGCAATATGGCATATGTCCAGGTTATATTCCTGTAACATTAGCGACCACCTGGTCAGCCTCATATTCCGATTGTGAAACTGGTTAAAAAACTTGAGAGGGTGATGATCTGTGTAAATTACAACGACTGGACCATAGGCTGGAACATAGACCTCGAAATGCCTCAGTGCAAGTACAATTGCCAGCAGCTCTTTCTCGACAACAGAGTAGTTCTTTTGGGCTGAATTGAACTTCTTCGAGTAGAAACTAACAGGATGTTCCAGCCCATCATCGTCCTTTTGCATAAGGACGGCACCAGCCCCCACACCACTAGCATCTGTTGCTAGTTGGAAAGGTAGGCTAAAGTCAGGGGCCCTGAGGATCGGGTGAGTGCACAACAGGTGTTTTACTACGCTAAACGCCTTCTCACACTCAGGCGCCCATTTGAATTTCTTATCCTTCGCTAAAAGATCTGTCAGAGGTGCTAGCACGGTAGAGTACCCCTTAATGAAGCGTCTGTAGTATCCGATCATACCTAAGAACCTCATGATCTGCTTCTTGGTGGCCGGCCGGGGAAAGTGATCAATCGCAGCTATCTTGTTCTGTGGGGGGCACACCTGTCCCAACCCCACCATGAACCCAAGATACTGCACGGACGCCCGCACGAAATCACACTTTGCCAGGTTGACCACCAAGCAAGCCTCACTAAGCCTCTTGAACAGGAGTTCTACGTGCTCACAATGACTCGTAAAGCTGTTGCCATAGATAATAACATCGTCGAGGTATACTGTGCAATTAGGAATGTCTGCCGTTATATCATTCATCAAACTCTGAAAGGTAGCGGGTGCGTTCTTTAGGCCATAAGGCATAACGTTACAGCGGTAGGTAGCACCATCCACCACAAAACCACATACCTCTTTCGCTCGTTCGGACAAGGGCACCTGCCAGTATCCCTTAACCAAGTCCACCTTGGTTAGGTACTTTGCATTGCCTATCTTGTCCACACAGTCGTCGACCCGAGGAAGAGGGTATGGGTTGGTGGGCGTCAAACCATTTAACCGTCTGTAGTCTACACAGAATCGCACCTTACCATCCGGTTTTGGTTGCAGCATGACGGGAGATGTCCACTTCTCCACCCCCTTCTCAATCAGCCCCCTTGTTAACATATACTCCAACTCCGCCCGGAGGGCCGGCAGTTTAATAGTGGGCACCCTATAGGGAACTGACTTGAAAGGGGGGTGGTCTCCTACGTCCACGTCGTGCACCTCTAGGGTAGTGAGGCCTGGGTGCTCCGCGAAAACAGAGGGATATGAACCGAACAGGCGCTCCACAGCCACCCGCTGATGCTCAGGTAAGTGTTGCAACGCTTCCTGAGCCGCCTGGTTCGTGTTCCCCGCCCACTGGTTCGCAGAGACATGATGATCCCAGTTATCCTCCACCTGAGCTTGACTGTCCCGTTCTCCTTCTCCACCTTGACTGCTAAACGTCATCACAGGCACAGTGATAGGCTCAGGGGGGTGCCTCACATACTCCTTCATAAGATTAACGTGACATAACTGATTGCGCTTACGTCTGTCTGGAGTGGCTACCAAGTAATCCAGGTCCGATAGCTTCTCAACCACCCTATAAGGACCAGTGTACTTCGCGGATAAGGGGTGACCTACAAGGGGCAGTAGAATCAACACCTCCTGTCCCACGTGAAACTCCCTGAGTTTAACCTTGAGGTCGTACCTGTCCTTCATGAGGGCCTGAGAGCTAGTCAAATTACGGCCAGCCAACTCCAGACTGCGCAACATCCGTTCTCGACTGTTGAGGACACACTTGAGCATAGAACAAGGTTTTTCTGCGCCCTCCCATACTTTTTCAACCATATGGAGAGGCCCTCTGACACGGTGTCCAAAGACGAGCTCATTAGGGCTGAATCCCAAACTCTCCCCAGGTACCTCCCACACAGCAAACAAAACACATGGCAGGCCAAGATCCCAATCCCTCCCACTCTCAAAGCAACAACAACGAAACACAGATTTCAAGGCTGAGTGCCATCGCTCTAACACACCCTGGCTCTCCGGATGATATGCAGATGACACAACCCCAACAATCTCATGCTGCGGCATTGCTTGGACAAAGAGGCTAGAAGTGAAGTTGGGTCCCTGGACTGACTGAAATCCCTGCTGGTAACCATACCGGGAAAAATACACTTCAGGAAAAATACACTTCAGGAACAGTTACTGGGTCTTCTCCAGACTCGAAATGTGGTCCTAATAATGAGTCCCCGAGAAGGTCCGTTGACACTAAACTCTCAACCGCACCAACTTCCAACCCCTTCTCGGTACCCTTCCTCCGCTGATCTAAAGATTGTTGACCAGAATGTGACTCCCTGGATGCAGAATCTCCGGTGACAACACACTCCATAGGCTGTCCCGGACACTACCCAACCCACTCCTGCTCCTCCCTACTCACGTCGGCCGGCTTCTCGACAACGACTATGGGTGGAGCCTCAGAAGTAAGCCCCGCAAAGTCGTTGCCAAGAAGGAGGTCGACGCCCCCAACAGGTAACTTCTCCACAATTCCTACATCCAGGTCACGAGTCACACCATCAACTTCCACCTTCATTCTTACAAGCGGGTATGACCTTGTCGCATTAACTCCCTGAACCACAACCAGCCGCACCGTATTGACAGGTTTACCAGTGAAATTTCTCAACAGTGTTTGCGATGCCCCAGTGTCACGCAAAATTCTCACCTCATGTCTTCTACCCCCCCACTCCACACAACCGAATCCCCTGTGGTCACTAAAGGCATCACGGACAGGGAATAAGCCTTCTGGATCCTTCTGCACTGGCAGTGTATTTACCTCGGAAGAAATGCCTCTAACAAACTCCGATGTCCTCTTGAACACTCCAATGCCGTGAGCAAAAGACACGGCTGCCGGAGGAGGTCGACTAGGGCACTCATTTGCCTTATGACCCTCCTGGTGGCAACTAAAACACATAAATTTTGGTTTCGGCTTATACTGTGATGTAAAAGGCCCCTGACTTTTCACATACGGTGTGGTGTAAGGTTTGGATTCAGTTTTAGTTTCATGGCTCTTCTGTTTAAATGTGTCATTGTTACGGGGAGGGGGAGGATAACGGTCCTTAGCACTTACATCGTACTTCTGTGAGGACCCGCAACCCCGAATCAACGACAGCCATCGATCAGCCATTTCTGCTGCTTCGACTAGAGTTCTTGGGTTTTTCTCCTTCAAGTTCAAAGTTAGATCACCGCCCGTGCTCTTAAAGAACTGCTCCAACATCATTAACTGCTTAATTTCATCATATGTTGTGACCTTCTCAGATCGGAGCCAGTTCCCCATAGCATCGGACAAGTCCCGGGCGTGTTCCAAAAAGGTGCTATCTCTTCCCTTAGTTACACCCCGGAACTTCAAACGGTACGTTTCTGGTTGCAGTTCGTAAGCCCTCAGGACAGCCTCCTTGAGATCCTCGTACACAATACATAACTCCAAAGGTAACGCATCGTAGGCTTGAAGACCCTTGCCTATTAATCTAGAGGATACAAGTGCTGCCCATTTATTCTCTGGCCACTGGTGTTCCTGGCACTTCTTCTCAAAGCGTGTGAAAAATTCTGTTACACCACTCTCATCAAACACCGGAACCAGTTTCAATAAGTGCGAGAGAGACTGCTCATGAACACGGTTACCAGCCCCAAGTCGCTGTCCCGTTGTCTCTACTCGCGACTTCTCTACGTCCATGTCGGCACAGTACCTAGTCGACTCAGCTTGGATTTTTGCTAGCTCTATTTGCTGCTGACTGATAGTTTTTCTCTCTTCTATCTTGGCTCTCTCTTCTATCTTGGCTAATTCTATTTGCTGCTCACCTGCCCTGATAGCCTTTCTCTCTTCGATCCTAGCTAATTCGAGCTGAAGCAATAATTCTGGAGATAACCCTTGAGGAGGTGAAGGTGCTACAATGTTTGAAATTACCGGTGGTCCCCCCAGGGGCAACCCACCCTGCCAGTCACCACCCACCTGTGGAAGCGTACCCGGGGTCAGCAAACCACTGGGATGGCTGGGAGTCGAGTGTAGGGGAAGCATGGCCGAAGGGCTCTGAGCACTCAACCCATCTCGCTCACCGGTCACCCTGCCCAGTACACACGTTATCAAGTTATCCTTGGTCATGCTGCTAGTAACCGCATGACCGATAGCTGTGGCCAGGCATTGAAGACCGTACCGATCCATACCCTCCAACCGCTCGGCAGTAACAGGCCATTGCAAAAATATCCTAGCATCCTCCTCACAGTTCACCCGATTAACCCTTTCATCATGCTGCTGTTCCTCAGTTTCGACATTACGTACTGTGTCTCCATTCTCCTCTGATCCGGTATAAGACATGATGCTCACAAAAATTTCTCACCACAATATTCAGAAAAGAAGCACCCCAAACTCTTATACCTCGATATACACACAAAAATTCTCGGAAATACTCAAGGGCTATACTATGTTCCAAAAAAAAAATATTCTTGCTGATCCCCGCAAAATATTCTCCAAAACAACAAATGTTCCCTGCTAATAAATGTAGGTTCACCAAATCCTAGGTAAGGTCGCCATTTGTTACGACTGGGGTTCAAATATATCAGGGCTCTTATTCATTGGACTAGTAATGGCATAAATGTTACAACGGAAAGCGCTAGCTCCAACCTCTGATGTATATTCCCAGTGAACAAAGAACACAAATACTCTACAGAGTTCTATATGCAATAATAGGCTATCAAACTCTCAATAAATGTGCGTGTACTCTAGGCTTAATGTTATGTGAAAACAGCCTATTACTACCTATAACCGAAGGTGCTTGGTTATGGTATGCAAAGTAAGGTGGTAAGAGAAGTTACAGCTTACGTTACTTTAATCAATAAATGTCAGGCACTCCTGCATGAAAGAAAGTGCACTAAAGTCCTTCAACACTAACAAGGAATCTTCTTTAAATGTTAGATGCTACAAAGATGCTCGTATCGGAAATGGAACCCAAAAAGGCAGGCAGCGGAACAATGCTCGTGCAGGCTATGCACTCAAAAAGGCAGAATATATATAATGCCGTCGGAGCCAAGAATATCCTAAACACAACAACAATAATAATAATCGCCACGACAATGCAGTATTCCTATCAACAAAAAGAGCCTAAGTCGTTTGTGTCTCAATACATCAAACTAGGCTGCGAAATGCTTGTGTAATCATAAATGGGTATGCATAAAAAGAGTAATTGGTTTAATATACTTAATGTCTACTATGATTGATAAAGTCTAGCTAGAGTCAATGATACGAGATACTGGTGCGCATGGCATGCCGCATAGCCTAGTGCAAATCTCAAGTCTGTGCGTCAAATATTACGTTATAGGGAAGGGTAGCTCTCTTGAGAAACCTTAATACCGAAGTATTAAGCGTTCTCCTGGCGTACCTCAAAGACAAACAACGAGCTTAGAACAGTGCAAAATGGTATAGGCAAAAAAACCTCATTCGTGCATGCTCTACTCTCAATGGCACACAGACTAGAATTTACTCAATCAACTCCAGTTCTCAGGTATGTCGTGCAGCTTTTAACTAAAGCCAGCACTCATAGGAAACAATACCTTATAATATCAGACTCCTAGTCTAGCATTATCTAATCCAGCAGAACACTAATAATTAAAGGATGCAGTACTTAAACAATATAAATGCCAACCAATGCTTCGTGATCCACTTATCTTAACAACTAACATACATGGGTTATATCAGACCTTAACGCACAATACAACTGGCCAGCATGAAGCTGATTTTGCAGAGTTAACCAGAGGGGATATAATGTTAATAAAAGGTGGTGAAAGATATGGAAATGAGAGAGATAGGCAGAGGAAAAGATTCTCAGGTACAGAGCAGGTGACAGGTAGCAAGGGAAAAAGATGGGTGCGTTCTAGAAACCAGATCTGAGGGAGAGAGTGGCGAGGAACTGTATATATACTCGCACCAGATCGAGCCGCGTGGGAAAAAAGCGGTTACAAGTCCTCTAGCCACTACCAAAGTAGCTAGCAAAACATTACGTCACCAAGCATGGTAAAGAACTCCCTCAACCAATCCCCACGAGGCCAGCCAGCTGTGACGTCATCGAGCGGGGCAAAAACACTACGCGCCCCCCCCTCTCACTCTGTTCTACTCTCTCTCTCTCTCTGATCTTATCATTACTAGTTAAGGATAAAACATATACTTTACAATTAAATATATAAAGCCTTGACATGGGCGAAAACAAAGAGCCTTTCTGGACTGCCCATGACACGAGCTTTCACATGAAATAAAGCACACTCTAATACACAAACTGTAGCCCCATCCACTGCCCTGGCGATCCTAGCGAGTCACTGTAGGACAAGCCATGCGGTTCTAACGGAGTGGTTAACGTCACAACGACCATTTCAGTTGGCGACTGATGCCAGCGGAGTAGGGGCTGGTGCCGTACTTTTGCAGACAGACGAGGAAGGTCTTGAGCATCCAGTCAGTTTCTTTTCAAAGAAATTTAATTCAGCAAAGAAAAACTATTCGGTTGTTGAAAAGGAACTGCTGGCAATCGTGTTAGCGCTCAGACACTTTGAGGTCTATGTTCCTGCATATGGGCCAGTCGTGGTAGTGTATACCGACCACCACCCGCTTAAATTCCTCAATCAATTCCACAACCGGAATATGAGGCTGACCAGATGGTCGCTCATGTTGCAAGAGTACAACTTAGACATTCGCCATATTGCCGGTTGTGAGAATGTGATTGCGGACTGTCTGTCGCGGGTGGAGGATCCGGGGTAGGCTACTACAGTATGTTGGTATAACCTCCTGTCTTGGCTCGCGGTGTATTTTTGCGCTGGTGCTTATTGGCTCGCGTGTGTAGCATCAGCGTAGGGTCGCAGGGCAGGAGTTGTTGGCTTTGATTAGAAGAAAATTAGGCTACATCTATAGTAGCCGCCAAAAAAAACAACATTAAAATAAAATATGAAAAATTAAATAAAAACTTTCTTTTTAATAATTAATTTTAAGATAATATTGTAGCTGAGTACTGAGTGCAGATGATTTTCCGTCAGTAAGCTGTGCTTCCTAAAGCTCGCTCTGGGAGCACAATGTTATGAATTAATGTATTACTTTTGGGAAGGGTGATAAGATTTGTTTTATATAAAAATGTTGTATTTTTTTTTAGGAGACTGAGCTTGCATTCCATGAGTGGCGGAGTGGTTAGGAGTGACATATTTTAGCGACATTCTGCCTGTTCAGATATGGGCTCATGGTTGAGTGTCCCATATCTTGGGGGGGGGGGGTGACGCCTCCCGGCGTTAGCAGAATGGTTGCGTGGGGCATTGCAGCTCGCTGGCACTCGCCAGGATGGGGGGATAGGCTACAGTTGTCCTAGAATGATCTGCTTTATTTCATTAGTGTCGTGTTGCCACAGACAGTCTAGAAGTGGTCTGTGTTTTGGTCTGTGGCCGCGCCTTATATTTTATATTCGCTATAATATAAATGTTGCTTATGTGGGAGGCGAGCGAGAGAGTGTGAAGGAGTACACCCAGCAGCGTTGTGAGCTATGACACGGCTCGCTTGGGCGCTGACAGTGTTGGCGGCCGGGTGGTCAACTAGTCCCTTCCCGTCGCTGCCTCGTGTTCTTTACCAGCTCAGAGCTTGCCTGACACGCGTATCGCCTACATCCTTTGCAATTCTGTCCCCCATACTCGCTACTTTGCATACTATTTCTCTCTCTCGACTTCTCCTTTCTCATTCTCTAATCTTTATTAAACTCAACATCCCTTCTGGTTTCAGCATAGACGTTCACCGTCGACCAGTCGTATTGTACGCGAAGCTCTCAGATATTTCCATGTATTAGGTTAAGGAGGCATTATGCTTTATTGAGGTTTAGAGAGACGGACTTTTCCGTATGTGTCCTCTCTCGGGAAGGTTGTAGACCGGTATATGTCTCCCTTGCAAGGTGTTGAGTGATTCTTCTTGGTTATCTAAAGCTAGACTAGGGGTAAGAGTTACTGTGTCGTTGTCTCCGATGTGTGCAGTGTTAGCTAAGCTCTGCACGACATCGACAGGTACTGTGGGAGCCTAAGTTGTCTTCGGGTTGGTTTACTTTGCGAGCACAGCGCTGTGGTGTGAGAGGGCCATAGCCTATCCTTCACAACATAGTGCTGCCTCTTTGTGTTGACTTCTGAGGGATCGAGCTAAGTACTAGACACCTAGATTTATCAAGAGAGCATCCCCGTCATATAACGTAATCTTCATTATACCACCCTTGGACAACGTTAGGCTATGAGCCGCATGCTCGCCCATTGTTGCCCTGCCTTGATACCCCAGCTAGACTTTATTAACTGAGCAGACACTGGTTAGAGATAAGCCCCATTATTATATGTATGCAGCATTATTATTCACTGCACTTTTGAGCCGAGGTTGTTGTTGAGTTGCACAACCCGAGTAGGCTGTTGCGGTGTGTCACAAAGCATTTCTTTAGTTGTCGAGCATTACTACCTTTGCGCAGTCTTTATTATTTGCCTGCCTATAATTACTATAATATGTCCTAGCATTTATTGTGACCTGTATTCTGCATTATAATTGTTCAAGATTCTTTACGAACATCTTTCCAGCATCAGACTTATTTCAGAAGTTTCCAGTTGATGTTGCAGGACTAGCATTGCACTTTCTTTAATACAGGAGTGCCAGTTATTTGAGTATCTACCGTAACGTTAATTAATCACGTTAACTATCTTTTCTTTGTGTAACATAATCGAGTAATCTTTTACTGTTTGAGAATAGGCTGTTTCATTGAGCGTCAGCCTAGTGTGTGTGCACCAGTTACCGAGTCATAGGATACCTCGTTGTCCAGGCACGACTCAGGGCGGTAATGGTGTTTTGTTTTCCAGTGTTTAAGGTAGGGGTTGGATCTAGTGTTACCGTTGTTGCTTTTTGCCATTATCTAGTCCAATGTTGAAGAGCCCTGTGTCTTTGAGAACCTGGATCGTAACAACGATTACATTATTTAAGTGGAATATGCATTTGGGTTTATTATTATTGAAAGCATAAGTAACTCATCAGTAACTTACGTGGTTTGTACTAATACTGTCGTGAATCCTAGCTGGTATATATACCGTAGTTTGAATTTCCCGGATTCATGACAGCTGGTTCCTTTTTGTTTATACGCATTACTTTATTTATCTTTGTGGATAAATATTACTGTGGTTGCACCAATTATATCTTAGTTTATTTTCCCTTATTATTTAATCACGGGGGACGATAAAGAACCCTAAATATTTTATATTGTTACGATAAAAGGGAATCTCAATACAGTTCACACAGAGACTTCGTCCCGCTCACAACAAACCACCAGTTGCTGCCACATAACAACAGAACTTCACTGATCTTCACCTATCGACATGTCCATCACCTAATCTACACTCTTTGCATTACAGCTAAGTTCCTTTAATACTAGAAGTACTTCATAGATATTACTGGGACTACCACAGATAACCTACACATACATTTTTACAAGTAAGTCCAACGCCGACCCGGTATCATATTTATAGCCTAGGCCAATTCATCTTCCCAGGTCTAATTATTTAATTTATATCCGTTTCTCCTCTACCCCCTAGGAATAATAAACAGGATATAATCGGTGCCGTGTGACCAGGATACTGGGCCATCTGTTATATATTGGTAAATATTGTGGGGGTATTAGGCCTGACTTGTCTGCCTTTGTGTAGAGCTGGGCGATCCAGTGGACAAATGTTGAGGGGCGCATATGTCCGGGATTTTCCGCTGGACCGTCCAGTGCAGTGCCCTGCTTTTTTTTTTTAAGCAGTTCTATAGACCAGGGGCAAGGGTGGACACTGTCAGGCAGACCTCAGCCTGGGTTAGATGTGCCAGGGAGCCATAAGGTGTTAGGCCTAGATAGGCTATTAGACAGAGCGCGTGCCTTCTTTGAGGAGAAGGACGGGGCCGAGGAGGAGCAGTCGACGCAATAGTCTAGATCTAAAGACTAGGACGACGGCTGCGGCTGTTCCTCCTTCAGAGGAGTCTTGATCCTTCTTTCTTTTTCTTTCTTTTTAATATAGCCTAGTAAAGTAAATATTGTATAGTAGAGTAATATGACATAGGGTAATTTTCCTTTTCTTTGATCATTTGTAAACTCACAGGGGGCACGCGATCTGCATGCTTCAATTTGCTTGGTTGCTGTCGTCATCAATGTAAGTAGGTTAGCCTAGGCTTAGAATAGATTAGAATAGGTTAGCCTACAGTGACGATTAGTATTGTTGTTCCTTAAGCTTTAGTTACCGTAAATATTTAAGAATGGAGGAGAAAATAAAGTCATTGCGGCGGTTCAGGGCTGCCAAGAAGGGAGGGATTACTAAGCTTACCTCTAATCTGTCTGAATTTATTGAACATGCTGCTACACTGCATGATGTAAAGGGTGTGAAAATCACTTTAGAAAAGGCCCTAGCTGATATCGAGTCGTATAACGTAGAGTTGTATAGCTTATATTCAGATGATCAGTTAGAGGATGAGATGGTGATAGATATGCAGTATGTTAATCAAGTAAACAGTCAGTTAGCTGAATTAGATAGTGCTCTACAGACAACCACTACTGGTAGATCTCATGATAGTGCAGCAAGTAGGAAACAGAAGGGTATTAAGGTACCCTCCCTGAAGTTGCCAGTTTTTGATGGGGATCCAACACAGTGGGTGGGTTTCTGGGAGCTCTTTGATTGTAGTGTTCACTCCCAAACAGACTTAACCCAGTGAGACCCAGCGTCGCACGTGATGCGTCGGCAGTGTTTGATCACCAACTACCAGCGACGCATCACGTGCGTCCGACATATAAAAAACACTTACGTGGCTCGTAAGGTAGGAAATGGCGGGAGAATAGGAGCGGGAGGTACCGTAGTGTGTGTGGGAGCCGGGCCGGTAGGTGTGAGCGGGCCGAGACAGCCGCGCGGCTGGTGGTGGTGGGCTTAGTGGGGATACTTTACACCCTTAGTTCACCGCCACTTTGAACCTTCATTACTCCGGTCGTATGGGAGCTAGAGGCTTGAGATTTATGTGAGACACTCCTTAGGATGTATGCCGTACAATGCCATACTCAGTTTTCACCCTAGTGCTCCCGGGCGGGTGGTCATGCGGGGGAGACGAACTTTCGACCCCCCACCCGCCCCCCAAATGACCGAAATGATTTTTTATTTTTTTTTCTTCATTTCTCACCATTCTCTTCCATTTTGGCTCAACACATTTTTTTTAGGCTCCCCCCCCCCCAAAAAAAAAAAACGATGTGATTTTTTTTTTTTTTTTTTTTCATTTCTCATCCTTGTCTTCCATTTTAGCAAACATAAAAAAGAAGTGAAAAGGGCTTGGGACTGGGGTGAACAAAATATTATAACTAGCCGGGGCTCAACGGGTTAACTGACATTCAGAAATTTACGTATCTAAAGGGACAACTTAGGGGTGAGGCTCTACAAATTGTTAGTGGATTTAGTTTGGTCGCTGCAAGTTATGAACCAGCGGTCACTATACTGAAAAACAGTTATGGTCAAAAGGATCGCATCAAAGCAGCTCACATAGCGAAACTGTGTAATCTCCCGCATCCTAGCCAGGAGGTCAGTGCTCTGAAAGATTTTTCCGCGTCATTTGAGTGTGCGTTAGAATCATTACGCTCTATGAATGTAACAATAAGTGAAATGTGTGCAGTACTGTTGCATAATAAACTTCCTAGTGCACTCTCTGAAGTGATTAAGCGTGAATTAAAAGACAACTGGCTGGATGTGGATGAATATGTTTGTGTGTTTAAGACTGAAGTGTGCAATCTAGAAAGTAGACATAATCCACTAGAACAGTTTGGGGCGACCGCCACATCAGCATATGCAGTGTATCAGAAACCCGATACCAAGCAGAAGTATGGATGTAAGTTGTGTTTAAAGACAGGACATTTTTGGGCAAAGTGTGCAAAATACAAGAACAGTCCCGCCAAGGCCAATAGAGCAAGGCAGTTGAAATTGTGCGTCGGGTGCCTGTCGTCAGAATATGGCAGCCAGGGGTGTACTAACCCTAAAATTAGGCCATGCCGATTCTGCCAACAGAAACATTTTAATTATTTGTGTCCGACGCCACGCCTTGAACAAACTGGACAACCAGTGGCCCCTGAACCAACAGTGACCATGGCTGTGGCTTCGGGCCGTAATGCAGTGTTGTTGCCTACCATTCAGATTCCCTTGACCGACAGAAACGGTCATACCAGTGAAGTAAGAGCTCTGTTGAACCAATGTTCGCAGCGTACCTTCATCTTGCGCTCTGCTTTATCGCAGCTTGATTACGTTAGGGTCAGTAAGGAACAACTAAGGCTCCAGGGATTTACTGGCTCACTTGGTAGTACTGAGTATGAAATAGTAGAGTTAACCTATCATCACAGAGGAAAGGTGGGTGCATAAATTGAGAGCCGTTGTGGTGGAGGAGTTACCAGTATACAAACCAGGGAGAGGATTAGAGATAGAGGTAAATGCTATCAAGGCTCGGGGTTACAAATTATCCGATCCAGGTATCACTGATGGAGATATGATAGGGTTACTGATTGGGGCGGACTTTTATTACCACTTTGTACATTCAGGCTATGTCAGGGAAGGAAGTATAGTTATGTTACCCACAATTTATGGTTATGCACTGAGTGGCACTTATCAGTCAGGTATAGAAGAGACCCATGTAGAGTTAGTCACTGTTCTTAAGTTAGCAGTAGACCCTTTAGTGGAGATACAGGAAGATATTGGCAGTAATTTTCCAGAATTAAAGGATCTGACAGCTCTATGGGACTTGGCCCATATTGGTATAAGTTCTAATGAGACTGGTAAGGGTGGGGAGAAAGTCTTAAATAGATTTTCTGAAACGGTACAGTATTCCGAAGCACAGGGACAGTATATAGTGGAACTGCCGTGGAGAGATAACATAGATAAATTACCTGATAACTTTAAGTTAGCCCTGGGCAGAATGAGAGGCTTGCAGCGTAAGTTTATAAAGGATCCCAACTACTGTCAACAGTATACAAAGGTTCTGGATAATCAGATAGAAAGGGGGTATATTGAAAGGGTAGAAAACAGGAATCAAGCTGGTCATCCCATTCACTACTTAGCTCACCATGGTATTACTAAAGATAGTGTTACTACACCTGTACGGATAGTGTTTGACTGTTCGGCTAGGATGGATGAGAAGGCGTTCAGTCTGAATGACTGTCTCCATACAGGTCCATCGCTAGTGGCTGACCTCATCCAGGTGCTTCTGCGCTTTAGATGCCATCAATTTGCCTGGGTGAGTGATATTGAGAAAGCATTTCTCATGGTGGGATTGAGTGAGAAGGATAGGGATGCTACTAGGTTTCTGTGGCCCGTTGATCCCTTGGATGTTGCAAGTCCTTACATTGTCTACCGGTTCTGTGCAGTTCTGTTCGGGGCCACCTGTTCCCAGTTCCTCCTTAATGCTACCATTCAAAAACACCTGTCTATGATACAGGAGGACAGTGAAGTAGTTAATAAGCTAAAAAAGGGGGTTGTATATTGATAACTTACAGGGGACTGGTGATGATGTGGGTGATTTGCAACAACAATGTTGGGATGCCCATAGAATATTTTCCAGCACTAACCTGTCTTTACGTGAGTGGGTCACAAATAATGAGAGTTTGCGGGAACTGTTGCACCTGAAGGGTATAGCTTCCGCCAAACAAGACGGGGTTAAGGTACTTGGCGTTGAGTGGCTAACTGATAAGGATATGTTACAGGTTAATTTCCGCGGAAGTAGCCCTGCATTGGTTACAAAACGCGAGGCTCTAAGTCTAACCGCGAGTGTGTTCGATCCTCTAGGAGTGTTGCTATGGGTAACCGTCCGGGCACGGAGGTTCGTACAGGACTTGTGGAGATTAGAGTGTGGGTGGGATGTCCCCATTCCAGATGACATGAGAGCTAACTGGCAGGGTATTTATAACGATATGATAGATAGTACAGGTATCATGTTTCCCCGTCAGGTCACTAATTCTAAGAGGGTTACGCTGCACCTATTTAGTGACGCTAGCTCAGTAGCATATGGTGTAGCGGCCTATGCGGTTGGTGATAAAGTGAGTAGGTTACTAATGGCCAAAGCTAAGGTGGCGCCTATTAAGTCCCTCACCATACCTAAGATTGAGTTGACTGCTGTTCTTCTCGCAGCTCGTCTCGCATATTATATATGTGAGGCCTACGCGGACGAGCTGATTATAGAGAATGTATACCTCTGGTCGGACAGCCAGATAACCCTATGCTGGTTGTCTAGTAAAAAGATTTTGCCTATATATGTTCAAAATAGAGTTGATGAGATAAAGTCATTAGTCCCCGGCGCTCATTTTCGTTATGTGTCCACAGAGGACAACCCCAGTGATCTAGTCACCAGAGGGATTTCATATGTGTCCTTAGTTGCTTCTTCGCTTTGGTGGGGAGGGCCCACATGGCTACCTCACCAAATGCTATGGCCTGATCATCGCCCAATAGGGGGCTCAATAGGAGGGGACACCACTGTGTGTTGTAACATGAGTCAAGAAGGAACCCTGTCATTGCCGGTACCGGTTGCCCCTACTGCCATATTGAATTGGGACCGGTATGGCTCATATATGAAGTCATGGCATGTAATGGCATGGGCCCTTAGGTTTATTAATACTCTTAACACCTTACGAGCGGCCTATGCGGTTTATTTATGTGTACCGCACAGCGGGGTGTTTTTAGCCAAAATAGGGCTGTTTACGTGATCATTTTCATGCCTAAATAAGACCCAGAACGTAAAACAAGTACGTATCCCTGAAAGGGCATAAACAGAGCTTTCGAATGACACCATAACGATCCTTGTATGATGGATAGTTTTCTTGCAATAACCGTGCAACGCGAGTGCAAAAAGCAGGTAATTCGGTACTTTCAGTACATAATTGAGTATGTAGCGAGTGAGAGAGGGAGGAGGGAGCTGAGATTTGTGTCAGTAGGTTCGCCGCGGTGGTCTGGAGCAGTCATACGCTCGCTAGTCTCCTGCCACCACTTGTCTCTCTCTCTCAGCCACATTACGTGCTGAAATTGCCACTCGAGTTATGTCGAGCGCCGCCACATAGTCCAGCTTTATTTAACTCGACTTATGTTGCTCGCCGCTAATTAAGGGTTAAAGAGAAGAAACAAGGGAATTATCAGGCAAAACCGGCATACTTGACGGTGCCGGAATTAAGAGCAGCAGAGTCAGCCATGATTAAGGTAGCTCAAAGATAAGCTTACTCTGAGGAACACCACTATTTGTCAAAAGGACAGGGCACACCAAGCAATATAGTGAAGCAGTTAGGCCTCTATATGGAGGGAGGCATAATACGCTGTAGAGGTAGGCTACACTTTTCAGCTTTACATGATAGCACCAAGTACCCTATCCTTATCCCTAATAAACATCGTATAGCCACTCTCCTTAGTAACTACTGCCACAAAGTGTGTAACCATAGTTGTGTTAGTTATGTTGTAAATTACATAAGGCAAAGATGGTGGATCCCCAAGATTAGACAGGTAGTAAAGAAAGCCTTAAGGGGATGTATCATCTGCAAGAGATTGCAAGGTACATCATACCGTGCTGTACAGGCCCCTCCATTGCCGGAGTTTAGGGTTCAGGAAGTGAGTCCTTTCCAGGTAACGGGGGTTGACTACACAGGTCCCTTGCTGTAAGTAAACTATATGTAGTCTTATTCACCTGTGCAGTTACTAGAGCGGTCCATGTAGAGACGGTGTCTAACCTCTACTGCGAATCATTTTTGCATGCATTCCGTAGGTTTAGTAGCAGGAGGGGTTACCCTGAGATTATGATGAGTGATAATGCAACCACATTTGTTAGCGGAGCCATACATTACGGGAATTGATAAATGATGCAAGGTTAAAAGGTACTCTAGCGGAATTCAAGTGCGAGTGTCGGTTTATACCGGCCAGGGCGCCATGGTTCGGTGCCATATGGGAACGGGTCATTGGCATCCTAAAGGCTGGCTTTAAGAAGGTACTGGGTCGAGCATTGGTTACCACAGAGGAACTGAATACGGTATTACTGGAGCTCAAGGCCACAGTCAATGATCGCTCGCTTGGCTACAGCTACAGTGATCTTGAAGACCCTCTACCCATCACTCCTTCACAACTGGTTCATGGGAGGCGGATCAGAAGCTTTCCAAGGCGGGAAGTCACGGACGAAGATCTCAAGGACACGACGTGGCGTAACAACGATTCCGTCAACCAACGCTTCCAATATGTAACAAAACTCTCACATGACCTGTGGAAGAGGTGGAGCACTGATTATTTAATATCACTCAGGGAACAACATCGTCACTTAATGGTAAAAAGAGGGATAGCATCGCCGCATGTTGGGGACATCGTTCTAGTACATGATGACGGCCCCCGACTTTTTTGGCGTATAGGTCGGATAATGAAACTTCTTCGTGGTCCTGACCACGAATGTAGGGTTGTTCAGGTAAAAACAGGAGCCGGTTTGACCACCAGACTGGTGGTTAAGCTATACCCACTAGAGATAGGTTAAGAGGTAGTGGATGGCGACAGCAAGCCGAACTCTGATAATATCCTTCCTGCTACTGGAGCAGACCGAGGTGATACCCCTCAGAGGCCGTCACGTCGGGCTGCTTTGGGTTCCTCCCAGTTGTGGTGATCCATGATCGGGACGGGACAATTGTAAATACTTTGTATATAACTGGTGGCGGAGTATGTCGTGAATCCTAGCTGGTATATATACCGTAGTTTGAATTTCCCGGGTTCACGACAGCTGGTTCCTTTTTGTTTATACGCATTACTTTATTTATCTTTGTGGATAAATATTACTGTGGTTGCACCAATTATATCTTAGTTTATTTTCCCTTATTATTTAATCACGGGGACGATATAGAACCCTTAAATATATTTTATATTGTTACGATAAAAGGGAATCTCAATACACTTCACACAGAGACTTCGTCCCGCTCACAACAAACCACCAGTTGCTGCCACATAGCAACAGAACTTCACTGATTTTCACCTATCGACATGTCCATCACCTAACCTACACTCTTTGCATCACAGCTAAGTTCCTTTAATACTAGAAGTACTTCATAGATATTACTGGGACTACAACAGATAACCTACACATACATGTTTACAAGTAAGTCAAACGCCGACCCGGTATCATATTTATAGCCAAGGCCAATTCATCTTCCCAGGTCTAATTATTTAATTTATATCCCTTTCTCCTCTACCCCCTAGGAATAATAAACAGGATAAACACTATAACAAATATTAAGTAATTTCCATAGGGAGAGACGGTGCATGGATTAACACTCAGTAATTTGTATTGATTTGTGTGTGGAAGAGAATGTGTTTGTTGTGGTGTTTGTTAACCCCTTTTCTTTTATGACGTATTTTGGCAGTTTATTGTGGCTGTTATTATACGATTGTATTCAAATTGGGAAGCTTATACGGAAGTTAGAGGGGTAATTGATACAGTCTTTACCCTTTTCATTCCCACAGATCCTTCCTATGATATAAACAATCGTCTACTAATAGCCAAAGTAAACTGTTTATACATGTCATGATCCTCAGGGGGTTAAAGTGTGTACCTGTGTGTGCCTTTGTTAAATATAAAAATGCCGAGAGGACATTAATTTTTTCCAATGGCGTAAGTCTGTTTTGTAGACAAATCTGTGTGTGGGTGTGAAAGGGGAAGGGGTTCTGAAGCCGAGTTTTTGAGTGCTCATATTTATTGTTTTGTAACTGTGTTACAACGGAATACAAAGGAAAACAAGCAATAACAGATATATTGACCGTTATGAGGCTGCTTGTGTCTAACCTACCTAGTCAATGTGAAATACATAATGTTGGGAGGCTATTCATTTGTAAAAACAGTGGTGGTTAAGAGCCAAACATTTACCAAGTCGGTTTTTGAACATTTGACCAGTACAGCATTCAATAATATCTGTAGTTAGTTGTGGTAATGAGTCCTGGGGTTACTGTCGTGGCGGAGTTATTAGAATGACTAGGCTCGGAAACTTTTATAATTGATCCCGTTGAGTACCGCCGATAGTCTATTTAATTTTAGTCTAGCTATATCTTGACGATCTTGTACATTTTAGGAGGGATCTGTGGTAGCTAAAATGGTTGGTTGAGATAGTTCGAAGCCTTATTATTGCTTGAGGCCCTTCCTAATCTGAATAAAATCGTCTAATATCAGCCAAAATAGAGATAAATGAACGACACCGGTACAGAAGTGGTTAATATATTTTACTCCCTTGAGGTAAAAGGTTGATTTTATATAATTAACAGACCGAGCTTCACAGTCACTACCAATATGTTGTTGTTAATCCCTTCTGTACCGGTCACGTCCTTTACACTATATTCTGGCAACTATTAGATAATTACATTCAGCTAGGGAAGGACCTCTCGCAATTATAAGGCTACAATCGCCGCTACATATTATCCAATTTAATCCTTTTAGCTACCTCTAATCCTTCTTAAGCTGAATACTGAATGGGTTAATGTAATTACATAGCAGTGACAGCATATATATCATTATTCGTATGTCAAACGAGTTCATCAACAACTACACATTTTTAGAGCGAGGATCCTAAACAAAATTAACTGATGAATCATTAATCTTATCAAAAATGCCAGTAATGAGGTATGATTATGATCCGGTATCAACTAGAAATTGTTCATTAAATATTTAAGAAAACATGTTTTCGGTCTTTGATCGAAATGTGGTGGCTTTTCTTTATGGTCTGTGTTTTAGGGAGATTTAATCTGCTTGATTTTGTCAGTACATTCGGATGTTATATCAATATATTAATTAGATTACCGCAAAAAATTAAGTTCACTTAGCATCTCTATGAGGTTGGCATGTAAATCATTATGTTGTAGGTACTGATAACGTAGTCATTATGGAGTTATTGATCACTTAGTTTGTATTACAGTTTGTGTTAGTGTTTGAATGCAGTACAGAAATACATGTACCTAATGGCATCTAATGGCAGTATTAACCTTTTGAGGATCATGACGTGTTTCGACAGTTTATTCTGGCTAGCATTAGACAATTATACAGTTTAGGAAGGACATATGAAATCAGAGGGGTGATTGGGCCAGTTTTTACCCATATTTACGCAAATATTCCTAAACTGAATGAAATCGTCCAATGATAGACAGATTAAACTGCGAAAATGTGTCACAATACTCAAAGGGTTAATAAACTGGTTGGGGCTCTGTGGCATCGTTACCTAAATCTAAATATCTCTCTCTATCTCACACATTATACACAAGTTGAGGAGATGTAGGCACCAATCAAGCAGGGCAGTACACAGGGGAGGCCTCACAGACATGTGATAAGAAGTTGTTGGCACTCCGGTTTCATTTGTCTGGCTTCACTTACTAATTTTGTTTGTATCTCAATTTCACAGAGGGTAATCCAGCTAGCTATCACAAACACCTCCTACACTTCTTACCAAGAAGTAGTAAGTACTTCACTATCGACCAATCTAATTACACGCGGGGAAACGGTTGCAAAATTATTGGTAAATCTTTTAACTCGCACGAATCTAAGAATTTCTTCTTCAATCGAGTTGTCAACTTGTGGAATGGGCTTCCCCGAAACGTTATAGACTGCATCACCGTTGATTCATTTAAACTCTGCCTAGACAAATATCTCTCATTAAACCCGCGACTGACTGCGTTTGTAAATGAATAACTTTATTTTATCCCCCCCTCAGTTACTAACCCATCTGTCCTCTACTAACTTCCTAATCCTGCCACGGACATTAGTTCCAGGGCAGTAATTCCCTTTCCAATGTTCCCTTACCCACTCTAAACCACTGTTTGGACACTTGATCCTCAGTGTTTTGGAGGACAAGCAACCTAGAAGGGTCACTAGACCTGTTGTTATTTGATTTCCTTTGTACTCCTTTGTACTCCTTTGTACTACACTAAATACTCGATCTTCTAACGATCCCTCAAGGTGTTCTGGACCACGGCATGTCACTCTGATCATCAACTACTGTAATATTCGCAAACTTTTATATATATGTGTGTGTGTGTTTATGTATATATATATTGTCACTTCCAAATGAGTTTGTAGCCTATATCATTTGTGAGTGAGTTATAATTGCGAGGCCTATTTTGGAAGGGCCTTGGGCGAGGCTAGTAGCTTGCTATCCCTCTGTCTATTTTCTCTCGTGGCTAGCAGGATGGCGCCTGTAGTCGTTTTGCCGTCAGGTCAGCCCTATAAATTAGTTAGTTTATTTAGCCTTGTGTGATTAATGCAGTTTATCATAGGTTCACACAGTGATGACTTATATTTATTTGATTATTTTTGTTGTTAATGAGAGCACGGGCTGCTTGAGATAATTAAGTATTCTTGCGATGCCTAGAGCCCTTCCTCGCCACGCGAGGCCCTAGCTCGAATCTCGCAGCTGCAGGGCTTCACTCCAGTCTCGCCTCTCGCTGTGACAACATCATTGTCTGACGTTGTTGGCTTGCTTCTTGATTTTCCCTTTGGATACCGCATATTTCTTTTGTTTCGTAGTTTGATTTAACACCTTACGAGCGGCCTATGCGGTTTATTTATATGTACCGCCCAGCGGGGTGTTTTTAGCCAAAATAGGGCTGTTTACGTGATCATTTTCATGCCTAAATAAGACCCAGAACGTAAAACAAGTATCTATCCCTGAAAGGGCATAAACAGAGCTTTCGAATGACACCATAACGATCCTTTTATGATGGCTAGTTTTCTTGCAATAACCGTGCAACACGAGTGCAAAAAGCATGTAATTAGGCACTTTCCCCATACAATTCCGTATATAGCGAGTGAGAGAGGGAGGGAGGAGGTGGGATTCGTGTCAGTAGGTTCGCCGCGGTGGTCTGGAGCAGTCATACGCTCGCTACTCTCCTGCCACCACTTGTCTCTCTCTCTCAGCAACATTACGTGCTGAAATTGCCACACGACCTATGTCGAGCGCCGCCACATAGTCCAGCTTTATTTAACTCGACTTATGTTGCTCGCCGCTAATTAAGGGTTAAGTATAGCAGGGGCTGGAGTCATATTGAGCATATTGTTTTTGTTTCAACATCTTTAGTTTAGTATTAATCACTGCATTCCTTTCTTCTTTGGCAATCTTAGTCTATAAGCTTCGACACTGTTTTCCTTGCATTTCTTTCCCATTGTTTAACTGCATTGCATATTATTATTACATGTATTTATCCTTTATTATTGAAGTTGACATTCACAGTGGTTTGGAGGTATGCTCATGGGTAACATATCACAACCTACTGGAATGCCAACTCTTGTGTTTCATGTCTTAGGATAGTGCTTCAGACTTCCCTCATGTTTCTGCTTTATATTATTCCTAATTCCTAAGCGATTGGGCATACTATGAAGTGTCTGGGAGTCTGGCAGTGTTCTGGTGTATCATTTATGTGCAGTTCCTAATACCCTTAGAAGTTTTCTGGCATACTACACGCACTATTGACTAGAGAACCTGCGTGTCTTAGTGTTGAGTCAGATATTAAGAGCGTGTCTGTTGCAGGGTTGGTTTAGTGCGGTGGGCAGTGTTGGGTGCAGGTCTACAGCATTAGTGTCTTTTTTCTACGGCGTTGTCTCTTTACCAGTGCTGTGTGCTAGGCTATTTGAGCATCTGTTTACCCCCAGCCTCCCCTCGTAATATATATATATATATATATATATATATATATATATATATATATATATACTCAATTAAAAATACTAATATTTAAGATATAATTTGTTTGTATTTATCAATTTTCCATTTTCTTACAAATATTGTTTGTATTATATTGCATAACATTCAACCTTGTTATTTATTATCCCCAACCTTATCTAATCTCCTTTGTTTAACTATTAATTCATAAATTAATGTTTTGCATCGTGTTATTGTTTTTCAGTACCAGTGACGTATGTGTATATTATAATCATGCAATTATTTGACGATTTTAATCAATGACCGGTAACGTCATTTTCAATTGATATCAGCAATATTTACTAGAGTTTATGAAGCTTAGGAAGAATATATGATAGGTAAAAGGATAAATTGAGATAGTCTGTAGCGTTTTACTGGGTAGACATCCTTCTTCAACTGAATAAAATCGTTTAGTAGTTGCAAGAATATAATGACAAAATAATCAGTTTTGCTGAAAGGGTAAATTCAATTTTAATTTTGTATTTTCTGGCCGTACTGTAGTGTTGTATTACCAGGTGGTAGTATAACACATACATCCTTTGCATTATATTCATTATCTAGTTTGAAACGGGCCTCCAGCAAATAACAGGCTTCGGGCTGTCTCACTTAACCCTTTTTAATACGATAGATCTTTCTTAAACTGCACAAAACCGTCTAAATTTAGCTATACTAAAATTGAAAAGACGTCGCCGGTACAGAAGGGGTTAATATGTTCATGTACTGATGGTATTATTATATTTTCCCGTTCTTATGTTGTTGTTGTTGTTGTTCCCCAAGCTGCCTGGCCGAACAGCCCCAAGGCCCCGAGCAAGGCCAAGGCCATAACCGAGCGCCCCAACAGAACCCTCCCTGCCGACCACAATAAAGCCTGGGTGACCGAAGCCACTCCATGGCGGGGAGCTGAGGAGGGTGCGGAAACGTCCGGGAAACCAAAGACCTACCCCGGGCCCTGTGCCCCTCAGCAATTATGAAGAGAAAGTTGAGGGGCAAAGGAAAAATGTGATGCTTTGGCTTCCAATCTTGGTAGATTGGGAGGTCAATCCACGGAAGAGACGCCGTCACTTGAGATCTAGAAAATATATAAGTAAAAGGATAAGTCAGAGTAAGCTATGGGTATGGCAGAGATCGCTCAGTTCTCACTCTGATAGACCAGCCCATCACCACATGACTAGAACCCAATCCTCTCAGCATCAGCTAGGAAAGGCCCTAGAAAGCCCCCTTTGGGGGGGGGATAGTTCCCCTATTTCAACCCCTTTCGGGGTTGGGCACCCGCCCTCCCGTTCTTATTCATAGTATTAGTGCATAAAGGCGGAGATAAATTACCTGGCAGCACCGGCTCCTTAATTAACACCCCAGCCGCAGGGCCCGTCATATGTAGGGCGAGAGAACCATGGCCATCACTGCGGGGCTTGACATATGTCGGAAGGGATGTTGAGCACATTATTGGCTCTGAGAGAGAGTCCACGCGTTGGGAGGACGATAGGCGGGCTCTGAATGCTCGGCATGGACCTAGTCCTGCCACTGACGTAACCTCTGCACCATTCCACACCCCAGGCCTCGCGAGAACAAGGAAAAACTAGAGAATTTACCGTATTTTAGGGTTTTTGCCCTCGTGTTACACGATCGTTGCAACAGAACCAGTGGTCTTACAAAGATGATTCAGGTGTCATAAGAAAGCTCTATTATCGCCCTTTCACGGATACATACTTGTATTACACTCTGGCTCTTGTTTATGCATGGAAAAGAGCATGTACTGAAGCTAGTTTAGGGTAAATATGCCCGCCAGGCAGGTAGTAGAAGTTACGAACATCCCCGTTTGACAGGGGTTAAGGGGGATATGTGTTTTATTTTGTTCTGGTCATTCTTTTCCCTCTTGTTTAGCCCCATTAGTTTTTCAGATGTTAAAACATTCGGCCCATTAGTTTGGGGATGTTAAGGCCTTTCGCCCCATGCATCTGACAAATGTTTCCTGGTGAACGATAACGACACGGTCATTTTGGAGGTACTGGCCTTTGGCCGGAACATTTTTATACCGAAATAAATGTACACATTCATCTCAAAGGTGGATCATGAGGGTTTTGTTTTAAGCTTGATGGAGGCTTAGGGAGGAAACTAGAAAAATAATAATAAGATAAATAAATAAGCAAATATACACGCCCATCCCACCTTAAAACCATGATACTTATACTGTAGTTTGAACTGATGACCGTATTTGCTTCTTATCAAAGATCCTTGATTCATGTATGAACAAAAATGCTTAATCAAACTGGATACATCTTATCCCTTTAAGGAATATGACGCTTTTTGACATGTTATTCTGGCTATCACTAGACGCAGTTATGCAGTTTAAGAAGGATCTGTGGGAATGATAAAGGTAAAGACTATATCAGTTAACCCTCTGACTTTCATATACCCTTCCTAATATGACTAACATCGATCAATAATAACCAGAAAACAGAAAAGAAAAGCGTCATCGGCTCTGGTAAAGGTTAAGAATGAAATAATTCGTCATATGCGTCAAGGATGTGATGTTATATTTTGGAGAGGACCTAACATGAAATTACCCCTATTTGGGCCGGGACATTTTTCTACTGAAAGTTGTACATATTCATCTTGAAGGGGGTCTGAGTGGAGTTATAATTTGTTTAGTTTGGAGGTGGTCTGAGGAAGCGTATTTCTTATTCAAAGGGGAAGCTAAAAAATACATTGGCCTAAAATGGCAACGGCAATCAAAAGGTTCAATAATAATATAACAAAATACCCTAATAACCCCCGAGACGTTGCATCAAATAGTGTTTAGGACATAAGGTGCAAGTTCTGATGGTGGCAGTAACCAGGTGGAAGAGTAATATGTGGTTCAGTGTAGGGTGTGGTGTAGTGGCTTAGCCGGGTTTATCCTGGGGTGTAGCTGCTTCAGAGGGAGAGAGAGAGAGAGAGAGAGAGAATGGGTGCAATATAATGAAAATAATAAGCGAATGAACCTTCTACTCCGCCTGAAGAGAAAACAATATTAATAAATTAATGAAGGCCGACAATAGGTATGTGGAATTACACATAGCCAATCTACACACATACAATTACATACATTTTATTAAAGCATTGCATAATATAAAACATAGTAAGATATAATCATAATATTTTATCAGGTGAATTAACCTGAAATATGCTGAGCGGCACATATTTAGGCCACCTAGTCAAATTGGGTACCAACTTTCTGGCCACCCTATTTTTGGACTACGCATTCCATCCTTACATACTTACTGTTGTCCTTGTTATTTTACTGACATGTTTTTCATGATACATTTGTGTTCTGCGTTGTGTGCCTTTCATACTTTGTTTCTCCTATCCTTCTTTCCTCCCTCCCTGCCATTAATATTGATGGTGGTGTCTTTTGGTGGGTGAAGACAGAGTGGTTTGGGAGACTGTAATATATCCCAGCCGGAAGATGATTTTCCTCCTGTTAACCTTTTCCTTCCTTCACTCCTATGATAACATAAGATAAGATAATGATATATACACTTTATTATCAAATTGCATATATGTACAATGGAAGATTCTTTGTGGTGGGAGCTCAATACAAAAACGTTTTAAGATAGAACATACCCACAACCTTACAATACACATCCAACAAAACTAGAACATACCCACAACCTTACAATACACATCCAACAAAACTAGAACATACCCACAACCTTACAATACACATCCAACAAAACTAGAACATACCCACAACCTTACAATACACATCCAACAAAACTACATACATACAATTATCGTATGTCCTTCCTTTAAGCATCCATTCTTCTATTCGGTTGTTCATTCATCTGTGCATCTCATTGATCCCTTTCTTTATTTTATTGCTTCCTATATCTTCTCTTTTCATATAGATTACTAGTTCATCCCTTCTGTTCATCAATCATACGTTCATAATTATAAATATCCATCCATCCATTGTCAGTCCATATCTTCATCTCTTTTCTGGTGCATTTATTAATTCCATCCATTCCTCATTAAATTTACCAACTTCCTTTCTTGAATTATTTATTCCACCCGTTTCATTATTTGTTTGTGTTTCCTCCTTTGTCTCACTATTTCGTGTATGTATTTCGTCATATATACACACGTATCTTTCTGAATGTCGTGCAATACAATTAAAAGGGAGGATGGAACAAAGCCAAAGTCTTAGCACCCATCCTTCGCCTAACGGCCCTTCAAAATGTTCTGGAACACGACATGTCCCTCTTACCTTGAACCTTTGCAATATCCATGGCCTTTCCCCTAAAATTCCAATTGTTTTCTCGTTTTTTTTCTATGTGAGTGAGGGAGACAAAAGGCAGAACTGCCTGTAGCGAGTGCCTCCCCATAGTTGAAAGAATGACAGGGCCAAAATCAAGGGACGTTCGAGCCAAAATGCATGGACATACGGAGTTTGAATTAATTTAAATCATAGGAAGAGGGAAAGACTGATTCTGGGAGAGAGTTCCAGAGTTCTGCTGTTGAAGAGAAGAAAGACTGAGAGTAACATTTAAATCTTGGGGTGGAGAGTTGCACAGAGTAGGGGTGGAATTGTGTTGCAAGACGGGTACCACGCACCCTACGTTGACGAGGGGTTATACACTGTGAGAGCTCTGAGGAACACTGATTATTGTAGTAGCGATAGAATAGTGAGAGAGATGCAACATTGTGGCGAAGAAAGAGAGATTGTAGAGAGTTGGTGAGTGGACAGGATTTAATGATACGAAAGGCCTTCCTTTCTACTTTGTCTAGGAGTGCTGTGTGAGTGGATCCTCTCCACACATGTGAACAATACTCAATACAAGGACGCACTGTGCCCCTATATAGAGCAACAAGCTGTGCAGGAGTAAAAGAACCCCTTCATGAGGCAGTTGACCACGCCCAGCTTCTGGGAGATTGCCTTAGCAAGACTGGTAATATGGTCCTTCCAAGTGAGAGCAGAAGAAAGAGAGACACCGAGAATATTGAGAGAAGATAAAGGATACATAATTGTATTGCTGAAGTATAAGTAAGAGTCCTCTGGGAGTTCCGAACGGGTAGTAAGATGGAGAAATTGAGTTTGGGAAGCATTAAAGGCAACAATTGGTCTTCTCTGCCCCAATTGGAAATAGTAGTTAGGTCAGAAGATAAGTAACGAACTGCTGAATACTAACTCTTCTCTAATACCCCTGATCTCCTTTTCCTCACAGAACCATGGGTGTCTGAAGCAACTTCCAGCAGCCCCTTTGCATTCTCTTACTTTCTCTATTCTAGTTTCCAAGTCAAAGGTGGATGTTGTGTAAAAAGTGCACAACAAACATAGTTGCTGTCATGTTCCCGGCTTGCACTCCTCTAAATTCTCAACTCTCTGGTTTAAAGTTTCCTGTCACTTTCAAACCAAATACTATTGTGCTGTCAATCTCTCCTCTAACTCTACTGACTTTCCCAATTTATCCGACTATCTGAAAGTAAAGTGGAACAGATGCTTTCAATCTCTCCTTTCTCAGAAAAATCCATCTTAAGAGAATTCAATGTTAGCTACTGCCAACGGTTGTCTTCTCCTTTCACTGACCTACATTGTGAACAAGTTTACATCTGTTCTATCCTAAATGACCTGGAGCAGTAAGTTCAGCACCCTATTCGTATCCCAGCCTCCCTTGGAGAGCTACCTAACATCCTTGACTTACTTTGTCTAGGCAAACTTAGCGTTAACCCCTTCTGTACCGGCGACGTATTTTATATTTGATTTATCTTATTATTAGACTATTTTATTCAGTTTAAAAAGGGCCTCCAGCAATTAACAGGCTTCAAACTATATCACTTATCTATTATTACTACCCAATATCAATTTTAGACTGCACAAAATCGTCTAAAAATAGCTAGAATATAATTAAGAAGACGTCGTCGGTACAGAAGGGGTTAAGGGAATGTTGTACTGTTCTGTTCCCTAATACTACTTCACATTATCTCCACCCTTCTCCTTGTAGCAAAAGTATGCACTGCTGCCAGGTATTCGTAATCCACTGAAAACTTGGCTGCAAGCTCGAGGTTTGGGGTAAAACGACTGACTGATTGTCACGGCCTACCAGTAATGAACTCCCTTTCTCGGTTCTCCTCTTAATGAAGACATCTCATCTAGATTTTACTGCATGAGAGTCATGGATCCGGGTAAGTGTCAACCTGTATCCTTGGTGGCCGAGTGTGCTCTGGCTTATCGCCGCAAAATTGTATACCCGGCACCGACCGTGGCACTGTGCCCTGATTGGCTGGTGGCTTCCAGATGCTTTTGAGGAAGCCAGTTTTTCCTTTTGTCTACCTTCTCCAAAATGTTGCTTGTACTCACAAAAATATGTCTGTAATATTATCCGGGCAGGGCAGTTCTCTGTGAAATTCCATAACGGGAAAGCTGCCCATTATCACAATATCTTATGTTGAAGCTTTCCGAGCAACACTTAGGCTGCAGGTGTGCAAGGCCGGATTGGTTGAGAGGATTAACAGGATAGGGAGCAACCAACCAATCAGCTTGTGGCAGAGGTGCACTCAAAGCAGCTTCCGTGTGCTGGTACCTTTACGTCCACACACATTTTTAAATTAATACATACATTTCGTAGTAGCTCCCTCCCTAGGACTAATGCAGTGAATTGTATAATGTAAAATTGTTCTATGTGTATGAAGGAGACAAAAGACATAAGACAAAGCCAAATGAGTGACAGAGCCAAATTCAAAAGACGTTGGGGTTAAATTACCTGAACATAAAAAGAAGTTTAAGTCATAATATGAAGAAATTATTGATTGAGGGAGAGAGTTCCAGAGTTCACTTGTTGAGTAGAAGAAAGACTAAGAACATTTGCCAATTCTTGGGATGGAGTGCTGGACAGAATAGGAGTGGAACTGTGTTAAAAGGCAAGCGGACTGATAGAGCTTTGAGGAACACTGATTGTTGTAATAGTGATACAAGGGTGAAACAGATGCAACATTGCATTGTGTAGAGAGAGATTGTAGGGAACTAGTAAGAGGAAAGGAGTTGATAAGGCGAAATGCTTTTGACTCTACTCTTTCGAGAAGTGGGTTATGGGTAGAGCCTCCCCATACATGCGAACATTACTCAATACAGGGGCGCATTGTGGCCCGATACAGAGTAGGAAGCTGTGCGGTGTTAAAGAACCCACACACACAGTTGAGCACACCTAATTATGGGGAAACTGTTTTAGCAAGAGTGGTAATATGATCTTTCCAAGAAAGGTCAGATGAAAAAGATACACCTATAATATTGAGAGATGAAGGGCTAACATGTGTATGGTTGAAAAATAATTGATTGTCTTACGAAAGATTGCAAGTGAGAGATAAATTGTGTTTTGCAGGCGTTGAAAGTAACAACATTTTCTCTGCCTGAATCAGAAATAATTGATAAATCAGAAGATAGGCATGTCATGGCCCTGTTACGTGAGTTTTGAAGTGATTGCATGATGGGTTGATGTGAAAAATGTGTTGAATAGTGTAAGGTAGCGTGTCATGCGACGTGTTGAATAGTGTAAGGTAGCGTGTATATAGCGGTATAGTGTAAGGTAGCGTGTCATGTGTTGAATAGTGTAAGGTAGCGTGTCATGCGACGTGTTGAATAGTGTAAGGTAGCGTGTATATAGCGGTATAGTGTAAGGTAGCGTGTCATGTGTTGAATAGTGTAAGGTAGCGTGTCATGCGACGTTCTTTCCAGAAGATGACACTTTAAGACAACAACAACAAACACACTAGTGCCGGGGAAATGGATTCAATATGTGATTAGGTGGCATGCCTCCTTACCACCACCTCCTGTCCTCCCCTTGCATGTGTTTCACCCCCCCCTCCCCAATTCTCTTTCATCTACCACCACTACCCCCACCACCACCACCACCAAGGGAGCTTCTGCCACCACCGGGGGTTCTCCAACTGCAGCTGCTGGATCCTCCCGAGGGAAAGGTAAGTCTGTGTCCCGAGAAGGTAAGTCTGTGTCGATTGTGGGCGACTCCATGGTAAGACATTTAGTTAGGGCTACCCGCACTAAACTTAGGAAGGTTGTGTGTCTGCCTGGCCATGGAGTTGGGAGGGTTTTAGAGAAGATGGACCACATCTTGGAAAATAGTGGAGATGACCCCATTATCTGTCTCAGTGCCGGGAGTAACGATGTTGATAAGGGTAGAAGTGAGGAACTGCTGCAGCAGTATCGGGATGTGTTAGATAAAGTTAGGATGAAGGGAGGGATCCCTGAAGTACATTGTATCCTACCCAGAAGAGGAGTTCCCAAGGAATGGACATCCAGGGCGATTGGTGTCAATTGCCGTTTGGAGAAATATTGCAAAGAAAAAGCAATACCATTCATTGATAACTGGGATAGTTTCTATGGGAGAGATGGGATGTACGCAAGGGATGGGGTTCATCTTTCACGGTTAGGGGTTTCTACATTAGCTAGCTCTTTAGATAGGGTGGTTGTGGGGTTTTGAACAGAAATATTGAGAGTGTAAATGAGAGGTTAAATGGAACAATTTTAGCGTCAGGCGAAAGCGATAAGGATATTCAGTCTCATGCTAAGAATGATGACTATAATGCAAATGATAGTAGTGATGGTGCAACGGAAGATGGAAATGTCGCTAAAAACAAAGGTAAATTAGGTATAAATAAAAGAAGTAAATTGAGAGTATATTACACAAACTGTAGGAGTCTATGTAACAAAATGAACGAACTTAGAGCCCTTGTTAGCAAAGAAAATATAGACATAATAGCGCTAACTGAAACGTGGATTAATACAGAAACCAGGGATTTTTTAGCAGAATTTGATATACCAGGATATAGTTTGTTTAAATATGACCGAACAAGTAAGAGGGGTGGCGGTATAGCAGTGTTTGTCAGGAGTACATTAAAAAGCTGTATTAAATCAGGTATTAGACTAAATAACGATAATGAAAGTGTTTGGGTAGAGGTTAACGAAGGTAGTGAGACCATAGTTATTGGAGTTATGTATAGACCGCCAAATATGAGTAGAAATGACGGAACGTCATTATGGGAGGAAATTAAAATGGCATCAAGGTTTAGCAATGTGTGCATTATGGGGGATTTTAATTTTCCGAATATAGATTGGCAGCATCAAATAGGAGACTCTGATTCTGAGGAGTTTATAGAGGTAGTACAAGATATTTTTGTATTTCAATTCATAGATACGCCGACTAGAGGTAATAATATTCTCGATTTAGTTGTCAGTAACAATGAACATATGGTAAATAATGTAGAGATAGGGGACCACCTAGGAAATAGTGACCACAATTCTGTGTATTTTAATATACAATGGAAAGGTAATACCAGAGAGAATACAACATTAATACCTGACTTTAGAAAAGCCAATTATGGTGGGTTAAGAAGAGCCCTATTAGCGGACCCTATGGTCAAAAAATTAAGTCGATCCAGGTGTCGAAATGAGTGTACCCCTTCTCAGGCACCTGTCATCTTAAGTCAGGAAGAGACGTCAACCTTGGTAGATACATACGATAATTTTATCAAGTCAGTATTCAATGCACAAAATAAATACATCCCCAAAAGAAAATTTAGATCAACACAGAACCAACCCAAATGGATGAATAATAGACTATTAGATCTTCTAGGACAAAAGAGAGGAATATATAGAAAAATTAGAAAAGGCGAAATTCACCTACTTGCTTACTATCAGAATCTATCAAGACAGGTAAAAAAGGATATTAGGAAAGAAAAAAAATTATGAAATGACTCAATGATGACCAATGACTCAAAAAATAATCCTAAAGCTTTTTACCAACTATATAAATCCAAGGTTAGAGATGTAATTGGTCCCCTTAAAACTTCGATAGGAGAAATGACAGAAAATGATTTAGAAATGTGCAGTACATTAAATAGTCAATTTCTTTCCGTTTTCACTAATGAAAATTTGGCACAGTTTCCAGAAGTCCGTAAGGTATATAGCGATAGTATAGAAAATAGGTTAAGTACGGTTACTATAAGTAGAAATGATGTGCTTAAGGAAATTGACAGACTGAAACCTCATAAATCGCCTGGTCCTGATGAGGTATATGCTAGAGTATTAAAAGAATGTAGGGATGAGTTAAGTTACCCATTAACATTTTTATTTAACAAGTCATTGGAGACAGGTATAGTTCCAGAAGCTTGGAAGCTTGCAAACGTAGTTCCGATCTTCAAAAAAGGTGACAAATCAATAGCATCCAATTACCGTCCCATTAGTCTTACATCAATCATAGGAAAGCTACTAGAGTCAATTATTGCTAGTAAAATTAGAAACCACTTAGATACATTTAATTTAATACATTCTTCTCAGCATGGATTCACTCAGGGACGTTCTTGCCTTACTAATTTGCTTAGTTTTTTCTCAGAGGTATATGAAGCAGTAGATAATGACAAGTCATATGATATGATATGACACGGACACATTCATACATAGGCTACAGTATACACACATGTAGATACACATACACACAGTATACACACATAGAAAAATTAGAAAAGGCGAAATTCACCTACTTGCTTACTATCAGAATCTATCAAGACAGGTAAAAAAGGATATTAGGAAAGAAAAAACAAATTATGAAATTAAGGTTGCCAATGACTCAAAAAATAATCCTAAAGCTTTTTACCAACTATATAAATCCAAGGTTAGAGATGTAATTGGTCCCCTTAAAACTTCGATAGGAGAAATGGCAGAAAATTATTTAGAAATGTGCAGTACATTAAATAGTCAATTTCTTTCCGTTTTCACTAATGAAAATTTGGCACAGTTTCCAGAAGTCCGTAAGGTATATAGCGATAGTATAGAAAATAGGTTAAGTACGGTTACTATAAGTAGAAATGATGTGCTTAAGGAAATTGACAGACTGAAACCTCATAAATCGCCTGGTCCTGATGAGGTATATGCTAGAGTATTAAAAGAATGTAGGGATGAGTTAAGTTACCCATTAACATTTTTATTTAACAAGTCATTGGAGACAGGTATAGTTCCAGAAGCTTGGAAGCTTGCAAACGTAGTTCCGATCTTCAAAAAAGGTGACAAATCAATAGCATCCAATTACCGTCCCATTAGTCTTACATCAATCATAGGAAAGCTACTAGAGTCAATTATTGCTAGTAAAATTAGAAACCACTTAGATACATTTAATTTAATAAATTCTTCTCAGCATGGATTCACTCAGGGACGTTCTTGCCTTACTAATTTGCTTAGTTTTTTCTCAGAGGTATATGAAGCAGTAGATAATGACAAGTCATATGATATAAATATTTAGATTTCAGAAAAGCTTTCGACAGAGTCCCCCATGAGAGATTGATGAGAAAGGTTGAGGCGCATGGAATAGGTGGGGCGTTGTTGGGATGGATTAGGTCATGGCTAATTGGTAGGAAGCAGAGAGTCAGCATAAATGGTACGAAGTCAGAATGGGGAGCAGTCAAAAGTGGTGTCCCCCAGGGATCTGTATTAGGTCCTCTGTTGTTTGTTATATACATAAATGACCTTGATTTAGGTATAACTAGTAGGATAAGTAAATTTGCAGACGATACCAAAATGGGGAAAACAATTGATTCAGATAGAGATATAGAGTGCCTCCAAAGGGATCTAGATACCTTACACGAATGGTCAGTAAATTGGCAGATGAAGTTTAACATTGACAAATGCAAGGTATTAAAGATAGGGAAGATGCATACAAATGTTAAATATAAACTAGCTAATGTGGAATTAGAAAACTCGAATTGTGAGAAAGATCTAGGTGTGTTTGTTAGCAATGATTTGAAGCCTAGACAACAGTGTATAAGCGTTCGAAACAAGGCAAACAGGATTCTCGGGTTCATCTCAAGGAGTGTGAGTAACAGAACTGCTGATGTTATCTTAAAACTTTACTTGTCATTAGTGAGACCCCATATGGATTATGCTGTTCAATTTTGGTGTCCTTATTACAGAATGGACACAGATTCATTGGAGAGAGTACAACGTAGAATGACAAAATGATCCATAATATTAGAAATCTTCCGTATAAAGAAAGGTTGAAGAAATTAGGCTTACATTCGTTAGAGAGACGCAGAGTTAGAGGGATATGATAGAGGTGTTCAAGTGGGTTAGTGGGATTAACAAAGGGGACATGACAAATGTACTAAAGCTCAGTGATAGCGAAAGAACTCGTACCAATGGTTTCAAATTAGATAAATTTCGTTTCAGAAAAGATATAGGCAAATATTGGTTTGGTAACAGAGTTGTAGATGGGTGGAATGGACTACCAAGTGCTATAGTGGGATTAAAAACGATAGGGAGCTTTAAGATAAAATTGGATAAGCATATGGACGAGAAGGGTTGGGTGTGAAGGGGGATCAGCAGGGTTGGGCCAATCAGCGCTCTGCAGACCCCCGTAATCCTGCGTTAATCTCTAACCGTTTTGGTAAGATGATCCTCAGGGTATTAGAGTGTTGAGCCTATAATTGGGCTTTGTAATTGGGGTTGTGTGGGACAGGGATCTGCCTTGCTTAGGCCAATCGGCTTTCTGCAGACTCCCATTTTCTTATGTTCTTATGTTCTTATATAATATATTTAGATTTCAGTAAAGCTTTCGACAGAGTCCCCCATGAGAGATTGATGAGAAAGGTTGAGGCGCATGGAATAGGTGGGGCGTTGTTGGGATGGATTAGGTCATGGCTAATTGGTAGGAAGCAGAGAGTCAGCATAAATGGTACGAAGTCAGAATGGGGAGCAGTCAAAAGTGGTGTCCCCCAGGGATCTGTATTAGGTCCTCTGTTGTTTGTTATATACATAAATGACCTTGATTTAGGTATAACTATAGTAGGATAAGTAAATTTGCAGACGATACCAAAATGGGGAGAACAATTGATTCAGATAGAGATATAGAGTGCCTCCAAAGGGATCTAGATACCTTACACGAATGGTCAGTAAATTGGCAGATGAAGTTTAACATTGACAAATGCAAGGTATTAAGATAGGGAAGATGCATACAAATGTTAAATATAAACTAGCTAATGTGGAATTAGAAAACTCGAATTGTGAGAAAGATCTAGGTGTGTTTGTTAGTAATGATTTGAAGCCTAGACAACAGTGTATAAGCGTTCGAAACAAGGCAAACAGGATTCTCGGGTTCATCTCAAGGAGTGTGAGTAACAGAACTGCTGATGTTATCTTAAAACTTTACTTGTCATTAGTGAGACCCCATATGGATTATGCTGTTCAATTTTGGTGTCCTTATTACAGAATGGACATAGATTCATTGGAGAGAGTACAACGTAGAATGACAAAATGATCCATAATATTAGAAATCTTCCGTATAAAGAAAGGTTGAAGAAATTAGGCTTACATTCGTTAGACAGACGCAGAGTTAGAGGAGATATGATAGAGGTGTTCAAGTGGGTTAGTGGGATTAACAAAGGGGACATGACAAATGTACTAAAGCTCAGTGATAGCGAAAGAACTCGTACCAATGGTTTCAAATTAGATAAATTTCGTTTCAGAAAAGATATAGGCAAATATTGGTTTGGTAACAGAGTTGTAGATGGGTGGAATGGACTACCAAGTGCTATAGTGGGATTAAAAACGATAGGGAGCTTTAAGATAAAATTGGATAAGCATATGGACGAGAAGGGTTGGGTGTGAAGGGGGATCAGCAGGGTTGGGCCAATCAGCGCTCTGCAGACCCCCGTAATCCTGCGTTAATCTCTAACCGTTTTGGTAAGATGATCCTCAGGGTATTAGAGTGTTGAGCCTATAATTGGGCTTTGTAATTGGGGTTGTGTGGGACAGGGATCTGCCTTGCTTAGGCCAATCGGCTTTCTGCAGACTCCCATTTTCTTATGTTCTTATGTTCTTATGTTTATCTACCCCCTCCTCTTTCATTCTACTTTTCCCTCCCCCACTCCCTATAATTCCTCCCTCCCGCCTCAAAGACATTCAGTCCCCCTCCTCTACACCTCCCTTCTCCCTCGTACAGTGCGACAGTGCCTTGAGACAGAGCTCAGTGTAGTGGCATACAGTGTAGTGGCATACATCCTCCCTTCAGAGAGGGAGGATGTATGCCGCTCTGCTGCTTATGCACTCGCTACCCTCCCGTCATGATAATAATACCGTCTTTCACTGGATATTTGCTCTTTACACATATTTTATGGTTCTTCAATGTTCATATGTTCATTATACAAGTCAAATATGCATTTATGGTTCAGTAATATTGTAACAATGGAAAATATATTTTGTTTTGTCCCAATTGAAGCTAAATCTTTCGCATTGGCGGACCTGTCAGAAACAGGTCTATCGCATTTGTCAGGTTGAGGCATTTTAATATTGTGGAAAAAAGCCTTACTAGCACACAGGAAAGACATACTGCAACTAGAAAGTGTCCAGGCTAATGGTTATAAAACTATTCCATCAATCACGTGAATGAGCTATGAAATCAAGTTGAGAAAACTCAGTCTATTTTCGTTGGGAACACATGGAGTTCCAAGTCAGCGCATTTAAGTCTGTATGATGCTAGATGAGTTTGATAAGAAGGATTATTAGAAAATGTTCACCGTCAATATGAACACAACCGAAACCACAAGCATGGCTGGAGGTGGAGTTTAGGAGATCTAGCACTAGCATATGTGGAAAATTGTTCACGTATATGATCAGTTCTACCTAAAAGAAATATCCTTCAAAAGTTAGAAATAACTCTTTGGTAGCACAGTGTACACAAAGGTATATAGTAATATGCACACCTTTATATGAAAGTTAATTGAATGCTATTGATTGATACTTAACAAACAACCATGTGTAAATTGTTATCCCTATAAGTTTAAAAATATTATCCAGAAATAAAGTTTGTGTGGACTATAATTTTCATGGAACAATTCTTATCTTGGTTTGATGGTGTAAGTCCGTGGATGCTCATACGTTAAGTCGCAAACATGGCAGTCATTGAACACCATTTCATAAAACCCCTTTTCCTTGGGTGAGGGCTGGTCCTATCCAGAGTGAGGTTTGGCATCCTCTACCCAACCTTAACCATTTCTGTCTATCTCTTTTCCTGTATTAGCTCGTAAAGCGCAAAGCTACGGTAGTTCAAACCCTCCCGCCATGCGAAGGTATGTGGTTCTGACGAAAATTGTCATATGTACCATATATACTGTATAGTTATTACTTATCCATGTGCGCCTATTTTGCTTTTAATATGAACATATGAACATTTAAGAGCAATAAAAGAAGTGGGAATAGCATTTGGGGGGTGAAAAAGACGTATTATTGCCGCCCGGTCGTATCATGAGGCGAGAGCCTGTGCGGCGTATATGCTCCCTTCCAGAGCTCTCGAGCGACACTGACAGCTCTGAGTAGAAGTCTCTGTGTTGCAATGATCTCTAGCTGCCTCGCCACATACAGTATGTAGGAGTGGTAGCAAGTAATGAAGGGGAATTATCTCACCTATTCACAAATGTCTTTGTTTTAAGTGCCACTGGGGTGTTTTAAAGGTTTTTTGTTTATACTCTGGATCTATTGAGTACGGTCCTAGTGCACCACAAAAACCTCTATTGAGGACAGGCGCCGTTTATGGGTTAATTTTCCTTCGAGGTGCTGGCGAGATCGCCCGATTGGGTGGCAGTGCAAGAGGGGCTGTGAACGGTAGGGGCAATGGCCCGTAGATGCAAACCCGTGGGCTGATGATTCCCTCCCACGCTGCCCTCTCAGGGACAGATCTCATCTCACCCTGGCCCCTTCGGGGGCCCGAGCATCTGGAACGGCTTTGGTCTACCGGACTCGGGACTTTTCGTCCAGAAAGTCTGGGGAACTACAACAACAATAATACCCGCTTTTCCTTTAAATTTTCGATTAGCATGTATTGTTCGTAATGTTTCGATTTTGTTTATATTTTTGTATTATTTAATTATAGATTTATGTATCAGTAATTGTTTTCTTTTTGCGTTGTTAGGAAAATTAAATTGATTGCATATCATATTGCTTGGGGGAATTTGGATACATTTTCAATTCTGAAGCCGCCAGTCAAGAATTGCAAAGAGACACCAGCTTTAAACGTGGGCAAATACGATCTGCAATTAAACTCCCACTATCTGTGTTAGACCTCCTGCTGCTCTTCCTCCTCCTTCTGGTGCTCTCGTTCCATCCCTTCTGTTTCCTTCCTTTCTGCTTCTTTCCCTTTTATCTTCTCATCAATCAGTGTCTTTTGTTTTGCTTTTCTTCTTTCATCTTATCTTAGTCTTTCACCTTCCCTCCTTCATGCATCTTATTTGTATTCTTCTCGTTAATGCCTCCTGTTCTTGTTTTCCCTTACATTTTTCCACAAATGGAAGGTAATAAAATACGTAATATGAAGGGCGCCTCAATGATCAACAGTCTTTACATTATGACTGCATTATTTTTATCTCTACCCTCTCTGCATTCCCCCCCCCCCCATCAACACCACCACCACCACCACTCCCACACTCTCATCCTACAAGTTTGGACTTAATAACAAAGCGAATATCTAATAACTGATTCACACATAAAGCAGTGTTATTTAGTGGGTAGAGTTGGTGGCAGGATGATGGCCGTGATGAGGATAAAAGTGTGTGAACATTTCGGTATACTAAACACTGTGAGTGCATGACTGGAAAATGTACATAGTGAAAATCTCATGTATTTAAAAGAAACGACAGACAGAGTGGCTAGTGTCGTGTCTAGAATGTATACGATATTTGGTTACCAGGCTCTCTCTTAAACACAAAGTTTGGTCATATCCATGACAGCTTAGTGTTGCCAGGAAATAGTTGTGGAGAGTTTGTGGCATGTATTGTGTGTACTGTATTTATGGGGTCAGGAATGGAAAGGACCTGGTTTTAAAATATCAGGAATTACTACCGGCGACGTATATTGCTAATTCCAGGTGTCCACGTACGCTGCCAAGTGGGATGCATTGGTCACTTCTCTGTGTATGGTTGGATGTCCTTACAAACTTTTCTGCAGGAGAGAGATGATTGAAATACACCAGGAACGAAAATTCCTGGGAGCGAAACTTCCACCCCCAGCAAGATCCCTCCCTCTCTTCCACTTCCATCCACATATTACACGTCTCGTTAATCACAGTCTTCTTGATACAAACCACACATCCTTACCCCCTGACATTCTTGAAGTACCCACTAAAGTATGTATTCCATTAAATACTAACCCTGCAGACTATAATACTCTCATCGTGTACAGGAACGAGGCGATATGAAGACACCTCGCTCTCTCTACATTACGAAGGTATAGGTACGTACCCCATACTAACTAATTGTATCGAAATACCTCTGCTGACTTATATATGTTTAATTCTGATCAACCTGCAGACGGCCATAACTGCAAACCATGCATTATTGTATTAATGATATATATATATATATATATATATATATATTTAACTATGTATCGAAGTACCTCTGCTTATTTATATGTGTTAAATTCTGATCAATCTGCAGACGATAATCTCAAGAGAGAAAGACCGGGAAGACACCTGGTATCTCTCTGCATTGTCAGTATGTGTATGTGTACCCCCATGCCCCATTACCCCTTCTTCTAAGTAACTAAAGTATATAATCCTACCAGAGCAACAGACAGACAGACAGACAGGCTTTCACCAACACGGTCAGAGAGACAGAGACAAAAACACCCCGCCTTCGTGCGCCGACTCCTCCCCTGCCAATTAACAGCTTATAGACTCGGCAGCCGGCACTGGACAACCCACCCCAAAATGGCCGACCCCAGACGACCACCTCCAACCTCTCCAGACTGAACCTCCACACCAATCCACATGTTCCACATTGTTTAACTCACTTTCTTCTAGTATTACAAACCACATCTCTTCCCTCCCCGCCATTATTAAACCCTAACTAAGTATTTACTAAACGACATCCACCCCATACCTTCTGATGACGTAGCAGTGATGGCCGCGTCGTATGCATGTCCCTGTGACTGTCGTAATTACTGTTGTATTAATTTCACGTGCGTTTAGCTACAGCTAGACCCAACTACCACCGCCACAGGCAACATGACTGCAGAGCAGGTTTATATGATTAATGAATATGTTTATCTTTAACTATGACAACCCCTGCAGGAAAAGTAAGAGGAAAGACACCTCTTAACTCTCTGTATTATGAGGGGTACAGATGTATGACTATGCCAATTATTGTATTGATTATGTCATTACCATTTTATTGTTATGCCATGAATATGATTAATGAATACGTGACAGCCCCTGTAGAAGAAGTAAGAGGGAAGACACCTCTTAGCTCTCTGTATTATGGGGGGGTATAGATATATAACTGTGCCACTTAGATATTGATTGTATAATTTACCATGTTTTACTTGTTACTTATTAACATACTAACCCCGCATGATGACTGACCTACTAACCGTAGAATAATAAGGAAATCGCCACCTCGCACAATCTATTTTTCCCTAAACCTTGCATTACATAATCCAGCCTGTTTTTCTTTTCTAGCCCCCCTCCACACGCCTTCTACACGCCTCGTCAAGACACTTCCTTCTCGGAGTACAGTTCACATGATCCTATCTTTTTTTCCGTTGAAACCAGGCAGGCGACAGCTATCCATGCATGGACGACGACCTGATCACCCCACGGAAGCGCCAATGCCTTGCGTCACGGGCTCGCCCCAGGTGCGTAGCCAACACAGTCTATCACCATGATAATGGTAATTGCACTGCCGCCTGATTATGCATGCCTACTTTATTGACCACTATAAAGCTGTATTTTCTCTCTCTAGATATCTCTCCCTTGTCCACACGTGGTCTACGTAGGTATTTCCACCCTAACCCAGGTGGGCCGACAACAACAAATTAACTCGGCCATCGAGCCGTGTCCAGTTCAGAGGGACTCCTACCTGCGCCGCCCCCCCTCGACCCCGGTATACGGGACCACCAGGGCAACCGCGCCTAACCACCACCTGTATACACATGCCAACACCTGTGAGGTATTACAGGACTTGTTATTCAATCTCACCAAGACCTACAGGTACGAGAGAACTGTTCACTTACCTTTCTTCCCCTTGTTCCCCTTCTTTTTAAAAGTAACCTACTTATCAAGTCAAACGATTAACCACTGACCCTCCTGGCCGAGGTGCTCCACCCCTCGCCGCCGACAACAACAAGGCGACGGGTCCCTTGCTTGCCATACCACCTGCCATTAACTATTCTTATAATGTTGGTGTGTGAACTAACACTTATCTCATTCAGAACATTGGGAACGAAGGGCCAGATTGCTAGATGTTGACCCCACAGTCCTGCACAGCCGCCCTGGCCCTGAATTGGAAGGGACCCATCAGCCCCCGGCCCGGGAAACACCGAGTCACCCTGCCATATATAAACCACGGGAGGAGGAGAGCGGGCAGTTCTAAACGTAGCTTTTTGCCGGGCGGGACGTCGCTCGGTTGGAAGACTGTTTTACTCCCCTGTTAGTAACCGACCGGCACCCCGCAAGCTGAACACCAGGAGCTGATATATTATATTCCTAGGCCTATATTAACCGTGGTAAATCACAGGTAAATATAGGAACCTAAGAGAAATATATATATATCGCCACACATGCACTTGGGTTGATTGAACCTCTCGTCATGGATCAGAGACAGTTAAGCAAGGTTTGTGCAGACCCAATGCTTACGTTAGTCCGATGAGACGCTACCCTGGCCTCAGCCCAGACGCAGACCACTTAAGATCCATAGGAGAGCCGCCTGAACTCAACTTCATCACCGGTCAACCGACCCATCTGTAATTCTTCACACAACTGGACCACCTGGACGGCCCCCTGGAGCAGCCGAGACGCCCCCGACGACTCCAGATTCAAGAGGAAAAGAAGATAACCTGATCGGGCACGATTTCCTATTATAATATCAGTGTATAGATACCGTGTTACTAAAACGTTGTGTTGCCTGTGTTCACCTTTGATTTATTTGCTAACTATAAAGAGATTTCGAGTTGATCCTAGAGTCCCCCGTTTTGCCAGAGATCCGTTACAGTAAAATATATTACGAGATAATTACCGCAGACAGTATTTACCCTCAGCCACGACACGAATTACAATTAGATGGAGTGTCTGGTATAGATATTCTGTGATCCCATAAACAAGGGATAGGTCGTGAAGTATAATTTAATCTCGGTGACGAATTCCCATCCGTGCATTAACAATTAAGAGTATACATAAATAATTGCCTACTTGACTCTGCTAGATCGTGTAAAGTCGAACCTCAACGTTAGCCCCCACTTAATTGAATAACTAGAACCTTAGGCCTAAAGCAACGCTCGGTATCCGACATTGTATAAATTAAATCAGTGCCCCCTTCAAGTGACTTTCTTATCGCTTATTATCATGTCCTTATCGGAAGAATAATACCCGAGATTCGGAAGTGGCAGTGCACACTCTAATCCAGATCCACGATTGTGCTCGGAGAATAGAAAGACCAAGTTCTTCCTACTGACTTTACTACTCTTATCCATGTTCTCCAAAGTGAATTGACTCTTTTTCTATACCGCGAGTGTGTTAAGTGAAATAAAGCTGTATTACAAATCACATTCCGAGACTCTATTTATGTGTTCTGTTGATCCCTCACATGTATGTATATGAAACCGAATATTCCAGTCTTGCAGAACTCACCTACGCAATAGTTAATCCTGAATAAAACCAGGGCATAACAATGATCATAATATTTTTTTCCAAACGTATTGCATCATAATAGAGGGATAATTCACTGGAGTGGGTAGAAGAAATAATGGTGCTACAATGCCGATAAGAACTATTGACATACCGATATATATGCTATCATTATCCTGGTCTGTTGGTAAACTAATAATATTTAACTATGCAATATATAAGTTAAACTTAATATCGGTAGGTGAATATAATGCATTGTATTATGAATTGACGGAGAAAATATATTGTACATATTTTTGAAAAGAGATTTTTTTTAATTTAAATAGACTATATGGTCAATTAAAAGTAATTAGCATGCTACTATATATTTGAACTATTAATCCTTTCAGTACCGGTGTTGTTCTTTCTATTATATTCTGGCTACTATTAGACGATTGTATTCAGTTTTTCAAAAGGGCTTCCAGCAATTAACAGGCTTTGAACTATCTCACTTAATCTATTTTACTACCACAGATCCTTCTTAAGCTCCAGAAATCCTCTAAATATAACTAGAATGAAATATAGAAGTTGTCGCCGGTACAGAAACGGATAATAGTGTAAGTCCAAGAGCAGGTGGGCATCCCCTCTGTCCCCCATCTACCCAAGGAGAGAAGCTGTATTCTGTTGACTCCTGTAACATGTACTAGCCCAGCGACGGCCGTTAGTCTTCAGTAAAAAAGTCACTCGCCAGTACCAGCAACGGACGACGGCAGTCAGTAATATGCGGTCCATGTTACTGCCAGTATCAAGTGGTAGCTGCTAACATGATTTGTCAGCACTGCTTTGAAGAATTCTCCTTACCAATAAATGCCTACAGTGGGCAATAGAGGCGCTGAATGCAATGTTTACCCCGGTGCATTGTGGGAAATTGGCGACATCGCGGACCTATCTACAATTATATATTAAAAGCAGTTAGTCGAAATTTCTGTAGCGGACACATACTTTGGTCTATGCATACTAATGTGTTATATATTCTAAAATCACCCATATTCATAAATAACATATATTTATAATACAAAGTCAGCAAGTATTATGTTTGTAGTCATTATCAGCTGCATTTGGACTTTCCCTTTATCACTATACTATATGCACTTAGTGTAGTTGTATACTGTAAAATAAAAACATGTAGAATCACAAACAATCGTGATAAACTGTGTATATCCTAGGTGTTCAGTATTGTTGATGTCGACATTCGTAGCACTGGCGATACTTCGGAAGCGTCCACCAGAGGTATCAGGTGAATTCTTGGTCGAGTCAATAAGCAACACTTCTCAGCTTGGTTGCAAGGCTTTACAAGCTGGCTGGACAAGTGTTTCACCAACGTTTGAGGTGGGAAGTTGTTCTATCTTGCCTCTGAAGCCACTTTGGCCACACTGCTTGGTACTGGTGGGTACATTTATGGTAATACCCTCTGGTTCAGTAGTGGTTAAACTATCTCACATACCCACCCGTAATTATCTCACTCCTAGTTTTCCCCCAATAGTATACACCACATCTCCCTCCCTCCCGAATTCTCTCCCTCTCTCACCACTATTCTTCCTAACTTGAACTTCCTTCCTTAGTTGGAATTATGCAAAGCTGGTACATGTCATATTTGTAACATATTGTGTGGTACCAACACTGTAAAATGCTAACTGAATAAATATTATTATTATTATTATTATTATTATCTTGCTCTCTACATTTACGGTAAAACTTACTCAATTCATTGTTATTCTTGGTTTGTATTTACCTTGCTTTTACAACACATACATCCATACATACCTATACAGTATATTGGTAATTACTCTTGCTATCCATTTACATTTTATTATTATGTCATTATTTACTTGTTTCCGTAGGTAAAGTTAATCATAATAAATGTTTACGTTTAATACATTTTTTGTTAGCATTGTACAGTATCTAACCTATAGCTTAGTCATTGGGGATACATTTTACAAAATATATATATATATATATTGTAAGTATCTTGATTTAGAAGTGGTTAACTGAATAAATAAAGACAGAACAGTTAATATGAAAGTGTAGCAAAACAGCTGAAGGCCAAAGAACGTAAAATATTAAAGTTAGTTCTGTTGTCACTTGCTTTCCCTCAGTTGTTGGGACAGTTATCCTTTATACTCTGATACACTTCAATTATATTTAATCAGTAAACTATTTGAAGTTACATTGAATGTTTATATGAAATATGCTATTTATTACGAATACAAAAGTTCGGTATGTAAGCAAAGTTTTAAGACACTAGAATATCTCAATTAATCTTGATTATCAGCAAAGTATTAAGATCTTTTATATATAATTAATTTAAGTTTGTTAACCCTTTAAAGATTGTTTAAACTTTATATTATCTCTTTATTCTTAGTTTATTATTATTATTCTCCTGTAGTATTTTATCTTTTGTATTCTTATTTCTGAAAGACATTTGACTAAATAAATATGGTAAGGAAATATTATAAAGTCACATATAAAAGGGAATTGTATTTATAAACTTAATAAAGGTATTTTACAATTAATCAAAATAATAAGCATTGAAAGTTAGGATAGAGTTTCAGGATCGTTTTGCATACGTTCTGATTTCACTAAAGTACAAATTAAAGTTTAGTAGGCTTAGGCCTTCACAATGCCTATTCCGAATAATAGTCAGGTAAGTATTTAACTTATACAAGGCTTAATCATTAATTATGAATGACAATAGCTTTACATCAAGTTAGTTAATTGTTAATAAGTAAAGTAGAATATTCAATCACAAATCATCTCTGAATCAAACATTAATTCTAATCACCAAAATTAAACAGCAATTCAAAATATATATCTCTCCAATTAAATTAAACATATATGATTCTCCAATCCACTCTATATGATTTCTCCAATTAAATTAAACATATATGATTTCTCCAATCACAAAATCTTAAAGCAAATGAGTGTGTTTTCGACATACCTCTGGATAATTACTAGTCACAAATAATCCCTAACTAACGAGTAAGAGGTCGCTCCCGGACGCTGCTTAACACATAATAATATACAAGCCTGTTCTCTCCATGCAGCTCTTTCCACCTTCCAGCTTAGAATGTGTCTAGTTTGAATTATCAAATCCCCGGCTTATATATCGTTCCCTGGACCTAGCTACTCCAATCCGAAGGTAGGAAACAGGTGCCAGAACCAGTAAGAAGGCAGGAAACACGCCGACCAGTTACAGGTGAGAAGCAGGTGTGGTGTAGCCAATCCAAGTGTTAGAAGCTCACCACGTCACAGGTGCCCCGCCCTCCACACGCAGATTTGGCGGGAACACGAGGAATGTGAAGGAATGCAGGAAGTTACTGGGCCGCTCTCCCCCCTCTCTCTCTCTATCTCTCTTCACTTAAGCAGGTTGAGTTCTTGCCACGCGGTTGTAGTTGTAAAGTCACGTTCAACAGGTTGGTCTGGTCACATGACATCCGGTAGGTACGGATGTTACAATATATATATATATATAAAGGAAAAGAATTGACAGGCCGCCAGGCAACATCTTTATTTTTCAAATTTTCGGCTAACCTTAAGCCATCATCAGGAACAACATTCCCTAAAAATAAGTAATATACTATTAGAACAACGCAATTTGTAAAAAATAGGGTAATGATTATCAAATCTATAAAAGGTTAAACTTACTAAATACAAACAATCCTATATCAATGTCTCACTATATATAAAATTTAAATTCATACACTAACCATGTAAAACCAGTGAAGATACCGAAAAGCAAAATAAAGACCATCACAATTGAACTATAACAAATATTTTAACCTTTTAATACAAAAATTGTTTCCATAAATTCAAAACAAAGTCACAACACAGGCTAATACCATACAACGGATCAAAAAACGATCTCCCAATTTATCTAACACCATTGATTTATCAGTAAGGAAACTATATAATAATATTTCGATAACTAGCATTAACTTACATAACCCCGGACCAAAAATCCAAACACAACGGATACTTAGTCAAAAACATGAAAACATTAATAAACTAAGCCTAAATCAATCTTATATATCATAGCAATACGAGACTGAAATTCAAACCAATCTAGAGATTTAACACAAAAAACACATCACTCCCAATGACTAAAGCAAAAATATTTATGTTTAAACCCACATTATACTTGACTTACCCAGAAAAGAGTTTTCATCAGCACCAGGAACAAGAGAGAACTGAGGAACCTGAACCGAGAAGCGGCTAAAATAAACTCCCATGAAACAATTTCCCAAACAAATGAACCACTAACCATGTTGAACAAACCCTTGAAATTTGACCAAACATAATATCTATGAACCACTATTTGCAAGATTGATTTCAGGATTCAGTTTACTAATTAACAACCTCTCACCAATCAATGCATCAGACTGGCTACCTAACCTAGAGACTATCTCAAAATCACCCACACTAAAGAGATGATCCTCTTCACGCGAATGATTTCGAATAGCCGAAAACGCCATAGCCTGTAAACTCTTTCCCGATCGGTAGCTCCTACCCAGGTGTTCAAATATCCTAATTTTGAAGGAACGACTAGTGCATCCCAAATACCTAGCCTCACAGCTAGGACAAGTAAATTTGTATACAATATTTGAACACAGAAAGTCAGGCACGCGATCTTTGAAGCTAAAAAATTACCCAATTCTAAACTTATTGGTGAAAACAAATCTAAAGCTCACAGCAGGAAAACTATTTTTCAGAACATTTAGTGCAATTTTACGAAATTAATTACGGATAGATCCATAGTAAGGCATTTTAACATAAATTATCTTCTTTTTTACATCAACATTTGATTGAACACTCTCAGCTTGTTTTACATGCAAAAAATTTCTAAGTATACCATTGAATATATCTTCCTTATAGTTATTAATCATAAAATATTTCCTTAATTTTTCAATTTCACCATGTAGCGAAACATAGCTGGAACAAACAGCATAGGCTCTTTCCAATAGTGTCTTTATTGAATTAATCTTAAAAATCTTAGGGCAGTAGCTAAGCCAGTTTAAACCTAATCCTGTATGAGTGGGCTTTCTATAAACCTCAGTAGCTAATCCCTGATCTGTCTTTATCACTTTAACATCCAAAAATGCTAGTGACCCATTCTCTTCATTATCACATGTAAATTTAATATTTTGATGTTGCTTGTTCATATATTCAACAAAACTTATATTATCTTCTAGATCTCGAAATATTAAAAATGTATCATCCACATATCTCCTATAAAATATAGGTTTGAATGATAGGGGACACTCATCAAGCCACTGAACCTCTTTATTGCATAAAAATGAACCCGCAAACAATGGACCTAGACTTGACCCCATTGAAACTCCATCAATTTGACTATACAATACTTTGTTAAACAAAAAACAAGATTCTGTAGTTACAAACAAGAACAATTTCTTAACTATATCCTTACGAATATTGAAAAAGTTGTTAGAATCATATTCATCCAAAATAATCTCTAAAGTCTCACTCAGAGGAACGTTTGTGAAAAGTGACTACATCATAACTGGCAAGAACAAAATGTTTAGGCAACACAAGATTTGAAATTTCCCTCACAAAACTACTAGAATTGAGTACTGTATATTCATTAGTTGTAAGAGGAGCAACTATGGGTTGAAGAAATTTTGCTAAATTATACCCCGCTGTCTTTATAGATGAAACAATTGGCCTGAGTGGAATTCCTAGTTTATGCACCTTTGGTAACCCATATACTACTCCCGGAGCTGAGCCAGACGCATATAAGAAGTTGATCAATACCTATCCTGTCCTTAATAGATCGTAGAATCCTATTTAATTTATCCTTACCTCTGATAATTACATCAAACAATTCACCTTTTATTAGTTTAAATCTGTTTCGGTCACTCAGAATAGTTTCCATTTTTTGCAAATAATCAACTTTATCCATAATAACAACTCCCTTACCCTTATCCGGTTTGACAATGACAATTGAACTATCCTTACCCAATTCCCTAAGCAAATCCCAGTCCTCATTCCTAAACACAGATGATTCCACATTTTTATATTCCCGTACTGCCAATCTATAGTTATTATTGCCAAATTCCCTAAGTTTGTTAATTACACCATCACTGTCCATCCAATTTCTCAACAACCCCGTTTTGACACACTCTTGAACTGTATTACACAATTTTTCCACTGAAACAAAATGACTCAACCAATCCTTCTTATAAAAAGGAATACAAAAATCCAGACCCAGCATTAAAACTTTCATTTCTCTTGATGAAAGTCGTCTGCTCGACTCATTGAAGATACAGCCCTCATTGTATTTAGTTTGCTGAATACCAAGACACTTGAGCTTATTATCATGACGTATCTTTACCTTTTCAGAGATTGCCTTCGAATGTTCAATGATTTTATATAAGAATGTCCAATAATCGAAAAAGGAGACTCGAGACTTAAATAATGACTTATAGTTGGCTAGTTTTTCTAAGGAAAATTTCAATTTATTTTTCTGTTGTTTAATCTCGCGATCCAAAAGGACAAACTGCCATTCTTTATAGGTATTGCATCTAAGAAACTCTTTACTGTAAACCTTAAACTGAACAAACTTAGGAGCGGTTTCATGCTCCTTACAAAATTGCAAAAAAGTTAAATCTAGTTTTAGTTTTTCTACATTCAGGTGTAGTTTGTCCACATTCCTGTAGGCCGAGAGCGTCGTTCGTCCATATCTAGTTAATAGTACTTCAGCAGTAGATTTTGGGCACTTAAACCTCCATATCAAAAGGAAAAGAATTGACAGGGCGCCAGGCAACATCTTTATTTTTCAAATTTTCGGCTAACCTTAAGCCATCATCAGGAACAACATTCCCTAAAAATAAGTAATATACTATTAGAACAACGCAATTTGTAAAAAATAGGGTAATGATTATCAAATCTATAAAAGGTTAAACTTACTAAATACAAACAATCCTATATTAATGTCTCACTATATATAAAATTAAAATTCATACACTAACCATGTAAAACCAGTGAAGATACCGAAAAGCAAAATAAAGACCATCACAATTGAACTATAACAAATATTTTAACCTTTTAATACAAAAATTGTTTCCATAAATTCAAAACAAAGTCACAACACAGGCTAATACCATACAACGGATCAAGAAACGATCTCCCAATTTATCTAACACCATTGATTTATCAGTAAGGAAACTATATAATAATATTTCGATAACTAGCATTAACTTACATAATCCCTGACCAAAAATCCAAACACAAATGATACTCTTAGTCAAAAACATGAAAACATTAATAAACTAAGCCTAAATCAATCTTATATATCATAGCAATACGAGACTGAAATTCAACCCAATCTAGAGATTTAACACAAAAAACACATCACTCGCAATGACTAAAGCAAAAATATTTATGTTTAAACCCACATTATACTTGACTTCCCCAGAAAAGAGTTCTCATCAGCACCAGGAACAAGAGAGAACTGAGGAACCTGAACCGAGAAGCGGCTAAAATAAACTCCCATGAAACAATTTCCCAAACAAATGAACCACTAACCATGTTGAACAAACCCTTGAAATTTGACCAAACATATATCTATGAACCACTATTTGCAAGATTGATTTCAGGATTCAGTTTACTAATTAACAACCTCTCACCAATCAATGCATCAGACTGGCTACCCAACCTAGAGACTATCTCAAAATCACCCACACTAAAGAGATGATCCTCTTCACGCGAATGATTTCGAATAACCAAAAACGCCATAGCCTGTAAAAACTTTCCCGATCGGTAGCTCCTACCCAGGTGTTCAAATATCCTAATTTTGAAGGAACGACTAGTGCATCCCAAATACCTAGCCTCACAGCTAGGACAAGTAAATTTGTATACAATATTTGAACACAGAAAGTCAGGCACGCGATCTTTGAAGCTAAAAAATGACCCAATTCTAAACTTATTGGTGAAAACAAATCTAAAGCTCACAGCAGGTAAACTACACAGTGTGTGGTTACCACACACTCCTCTTTCCCCTTTGCCCTTATATAGGGGGACTATTATGCCAGTCTCCCAGTCATCGGGTGCACTCCCCTTCTCCCATGCTAGTTTGCACATTTTCCATACCCATTCGATCACTATCTCACCACCATACCTCAACATTTCCCCACACACTCCATCTGTTCCTGGTGCTTTCCCCAATTTCACTCTTTTCATGGATTCCCACACTTCTGACCTCCTGATCCCCACCTCCTCCTCCACTACTTCTCTTCTTCTCCCTCCCATACCATATCCAGCTATGTTTGCTGGCTCTTCATTCCTTACATTTAGCAACTCATTGAAGTACTCCCTCCATCTTTCGACTCTCTCTTGCTTCTCGGCTAGCATTCTCCCATTCTTATCTTTCACACCCTTACTGTTTCCCTTGCTACCTTCCCGAACTTTCTTGACTTCTTTCCAGAACAGTTTCCTACTCTCCCTCCATTTTACACTCAGATTCCTTCCAAATTCCTCATCTACTCTTCTCTTACTTTTCTTCACTACTCTCTTCACCACCCTCTTACTCTCCACGTACCTAGCTCGTTTCTGTATCTCGAAATCTTCATTCCCTCTACTACCCAACCACTCTCTATATGCTTTCTTCTTTTCTTCCACAGCTATTTTTACCTCTTCTGTCCACCATGCTGTACCTTCCACTCCCCTCCCTCTTCTCCTCACTCCACATACCTCCTCACATGCTGCACAGATCTCTTCCTTAAACACCTTACTCATCTCCTCCACTTCCTCCATAACTTCCAGGTCGAACCCACCTAGGCGTCTTTCTACTGCTCTCCTGTACTCTTCCCTGATTTCCTCCTCCTGTAACGTCTCCACCCTCCTCACCATTCCACCTTCCTCTCGCCTCCCTCCAGCTCTCCTCACCCACTTCTTTTGTATCCTAACCTTAGCTACTACTACATAATGATCAGACAGACCCCCTCCAATACCCCTATACACCCTAGCATCCATCACAGATTTCTGCAATCGTTCATCCACACATACATAATCAATCAATGACTTTCGTTCCACCACTGTCTTATCCTTCATCGTCAACATCCGTTTCCACGTGTACCTATGGATCATTCTGTGTCGGAAGAAGGTGTTGGCTATCCACAGCCTCCTCCCCACACATACGTCCACAAGTGCACTACCATTCCCATTCACCTCTGATGGTACCCCTGTTACGACTGGGGTCTAAATATATCAGGGCTCTTATTCATTGGACTAGTAATGGCATAAATGCTACAACGGAAAGCGCTAGCTCCAACCTCTGAGGTATATTCCCAGTGAACAAAGAACACAAATACTCTACAGAGTTCTATATGCAATAATAGGCTATCAAACTCTCAATAAATGTGCGTCTACTCTAGGCTTAATGTTATGTGAAAACAGCCTATTACTACCTATAACCGAAGGTGCTTGGTTATGGTATGCAAAGTAAGGTGGTAAGAGAAGTTACAGCTTACGTTACTTTAATCAATAAATGTCAGGCACTCCTGCATGAAAGAAAGTGCACTAAAGTCCTTCAACACTAACAAGGAATCTTCTTTAAATGTTAGATGCTATAAAGATGCTCGTATCGGAAATGGAACCCAAAAAGGCAGGCAGCGGAACAATGCTCGTGCAGGCTATGCTCACAAAAAGGCAGAATATATAATGCCGTCGGAGCCAAGAATATCCTAAACACAACAACAATAATAATCGCCACGACAATGCAGTATTCCTATCAACAAAAAGAGCCTAAGTCGTTTGTGTCTCAATACATCAAACCAGGCTGCGAAATGCCCGTGTAATCATAAATGGGTATACATAAAAAGAGTAATTGGTTTAATATACTTAATGTCTACTATGATTGATAAAGTCTAGCTAGAGTCAATGATACGAGATACTGGTGCGCATGGCATGCCGCATAGCCTAGTGCAAATCTCAAGTCTGTGCGTCAAATATTACTTTATAGGGAAGGGTAGCTCTCTTGAGAAACCTTAATACCGAAGTATTAAGCGTTCTCCTGGCGTACCTCAAAGACAAACAATCGAGACTAGAACAGTGCAGAATGGTATAGGCAAAAACCCTCATTCGTGCATGCTCCACTCTCAATGGCACACAGACTAGAATTTACTCAATCAACTCCAGTTCTCAGGTATGTCGTACCGCTTTTAACTAAAGCCAGCACTCATAGGAAACAATACCTTATAATATCAGACTCCTAGTCTAGCATTATCTAATCCAGCAGAACACTAATAATTAAAGGATGCAGTACTTAAACAATAAAAATGCCAACCAATGCTTCGTGATCCACTTATCTTAACAACTAACATACATGGGTTATATCAGACCTTAACGCACAATACAACTGGCCAGCATGAAGCTGATTTTGCAGAGTTAACCAGAGGGGATATAATATTAATAAAAGGTGGTGAAAGATATGAAAAAAGAGAGAGGTAGGCAGAGGAAAAGATTCTCAGGTGCGAGTGGGGTACAGGTAGCAAGGGAAAAAGATGGGTGCGTTCTAGAAACCAGATCTGAGAGAGAGAGTGGCGAGGAACTGTATATATACTCGCACCAGCTCGAGCCGCGTGGGAAAAAAGCGGTTACAAGTCCTCTAGCCACTAGCAAGGGGACTAACAGCATGGGAAGGACCTCTCTCAACCAACCCCACGAACGAGGCAGCCAGCCGTGACGTCATCGAGCGGGACAAAAACACTACGCGCTCCCTCTCACTCTGTTCTACTCTCTCTCTCTCTCCCAGATCCCATCATTACTAGTTAATGATAAAACATATACTTTACAATTAAATATATAAAGCCTTGACATGGGTGAAAACAAAGAGCCTTTCTGGACTGCCCATGACACAAGCTTTCATATGAAATAAAGCACACTCTAATACACAAACTGTAGCCCCATCCACTGCCCTGGCGATCCTAGCGAGTCACTGTAGGACAAGCCATGCGGTTCTAACGGAGTGGTTAACGTCACACCCCCCACCCTCCCACCACTCCCTCAACTTTCCTATCACCCACCTTACCATTCATATCACCAATCAAAAATATTATTTCGTTCTTGTCAAACTTCTCCAGGCACGCCTCCACATTCATCCAGAACTCCTCTTTCTTTATTTCAAGTGTATCCTCTGTCGGGGCATACACACACAATCACCCACGTTTGTATTCCTACTTTCATTCTCACCCACACAATCCTTGAACCCACAGACCCATACTCTCTTACACATTCCTTCCATTTGTTACTTATAAACAAACACGCACCTTCTCTCGCTGTTCCTTCACTCACTCCAGCACACACACCCATTCCACACTCCCACTCTCTCACATCTGAACCTTTCCATTTGGTCTCTGTCATTCCACATACATCCAGCCTGGCATTCACTAGCATTTCCAGAACCTCTCTATCATTTGTGCCATCATTCATGCCACTAACATTCCATGTAGCCATTCTCAGAATGTCCGAAGGAATGTCCTTAGTCGGTCGTGGTTCGTCAACATAGGGTCCGTCCGCATCCGAGGCTGTTCGCTTGTTTTTCCTTGCTTAGGTATTTTTCCCGGGTGGGGGTCGCAAGCCCACCGACCCAACCTCTTTAGTCGCCTCTTACGACACGCAGAAGGCACGTGGGGCATATTCTATTCCCTTACCCCCAGGGGACTGCAACAATTGTACTGCCTCATTGTTGCTATCTCCTACTACTACAAAAGCCTCAATTAAGTGCAAGGCCTTTGCATCCATTTTGTCCCTTCAAGTAATGGACTTTCCGTACACTATCCAAGTTAAAATCGTGCACCGTTGACCTGACCACATCCCAAAAGGCTAGCCATTCTGTCAAGTTGTCCCCGAATTTATGTAAATTGAGTTTCCGGAGGTTTATTGCGTGTCGTGGTTCTGCGTATCGGGCAGCGTTTTGTTCGCCTCTCCATTTACATGGGATGGTGCGTTGCAATATATGCTTTGCCTTAAAGACAGTCTCGTCATACAAAGCACGATTTTCACACTCCGCCACTAGTTCCTCCTCTTCTAGCATACTCGCCAATATTTCCTCACTCAGAGCAACAATGCGATCAAAGGTGTTTTGTATATTATCTAACTTAGCCTCCAAGTCCTCGAGGGCCTCAGTACTAATAAATGGTTCAATATTAGTTACTAACCTGTTCATAGCTTGATTTTTAGGAGCCTTACTTGTCATACCTCCAGATAGACCATCCTCTGGTTTGCTCGCCATTATGTAAACCTATAGGCTATCTGTGCTTAACAAAATTATTAATTGTTAAGTTATATTATAATAGCCTAGCTTATGGCACACAGGTGATGGCAGACTTACTTAACATGGAGAAAGAAACAGAACAATATTTTATCCGGCCACATATGAACAATCACTGTAGCAATTGTCATATGACAATTGTTTGGTTTGCACTGTACCATACAGGGGTATTAGGCTAAAAGTGACCTTCATTCCCTGCACATTTTCATGTATAAACAAGATTTAGAATGTATTTCAATTATATAACCCTGACAGTAGAGGAATAGACCTTTCCAATGACAGCTGAATTATGTCTGTACGACCAATGGTTGCCGTGCAACGACATTGCAAAGGTGGGGCTACATTGGTCAAAATTAGCGGATTTCGTGATTTCCAAGTCTGCAGGGGAGCTTAAGATGTCTCCGTGTTACGTTAGTGTTGGCCCAGACACGGTGGCCAATGGGTGGAAGGGTCCCGCGCTGCTTAGACTCGCTTGCCTTGCTCCCAGGCCTTGTACTACGCAGATTTTTGGTGATTGTTATATGAAAATTGCCGCAGTGATGTCCGTAATTTGTGTATAGTATGCCTGCAATGATTGAGTTAAATGGTCAATAAATTGGTCATAGTATGACAACAACAAAAATTTCTTTCAGGAGTCATAAGAAGTCTGGGGGAAGGTGATAGTTGGGATGCAGGACTTTAGCAGTCGTACCGATATAATCTCGGCTGCAAACCCTTGCTCATCGTTTTAAAAATTAGCTCTGCTGTAGTCTGCATAAGCAAGTAATTCCTGGGTCTAGGGCACCAATGTGATTGAATGACTAGTTCAAGTTTATTATTTAGACTAGATTAAATTAGGTCTAAAGGTCAAACACATGAAATATATGATTACAATAATGATCAGGATATGTCTATTTATCTATATATTGCCTGACGCCGTGATCCCAGAAGGGGTGGCCATGATATATGTAATATGTGATATGTAATACTGGGAATTATATTACCAGTGCATTCACACAGCGATATGGTTGTATTTGCTAAGAGCTGCCAAATGTGATCCAGGCAGGTGCCTGTGGCTGAGTCAGTCGTGTGGATGAATGTCTGAATGAATATAGAAAAGGTGGGTGAAGGTGAAAGAAGGGAAGTTTTTATTGGTTAAGTAGGAGAGACAGTGGTAATAGTGAGAGAAATAGGGTGTCGGGGCTTGACCCAACGTGCGCGAGTTGAGTAATTGGGTTGGGGTTGAATTGTTTTAGTTGGAGCAGTTACTTTAATGAGATTTCGTATGGCTTGCCAAGGAGGGGGCTGGGGATGGTGGGAGCAAAATTATTTTGGGTGGTATAAAATCGAAAGTGCTTGCTATTGGGCTTTTGGTATGGTAGAGGAAGTCTACTGGAGAACTTGGATTTTTAATAATTTAGGGTGGTAATAATACGAAAATGGTATATGAGGGGGGGGGGGGTAATTTTGGGTGGCATAGAGTAAAAAAGGGGATAATGCTGGGGAAAGAGCTGTCAATGGCAGAACTTGTAAGGTGGCTGTAATGTTATTTTATTTTCGAAGTTGATGTTAAATGAGTGTTGTCTTGTAATTCAGTTATAATTTGGCTAAGGATTGGTGTTGATATGCGAATTTTGTGGGTGGGTCTGTGAAGTTATATATATATTTAATTATTGTAAGTGAATTTAGGATTGGGTGCCTCTCTGTTGTCAGGGTGAAAGAGATTTGACAAGGGTGGGGGGGTGTAAAATTCTATTGAAAATTTGGATGAAGTTATCGTGAAAGGTCTCAAGTTTAACAAGTTGTTTTTCTGCTAAGTGATTCCAATATGTATTAAGAGGGGGGATACGGGCTAGATCGTGAAGATGTTGTGCCGTCTGGAATTCAAACCACGGAGTCCCGAAAATCCATCTCCATGCTGTATTTTGATTTATTTTGTATTTTTGTTGGTTAGTAGGGGCCGAAAGAGTGATGCTGAGTAGGACATAGCACACAAGATATCCTTTTAGTGCTTTATATAGGTGAAGCTTGATTTTAATTGAGGCATTTCGGAATCTACAGATGGTTTGGAGGGATTTTGATGCGATGGCAGTGGAAGTTATTGGTTGATGATGGAATCGGTGGAATTTGTCAAATGTGAGGCCGAGCACTTTGTTAGTGAGAGAGACATTTATTTGTGTGCGGTTAGGGAAAGGTGCTCGGGAGTTTTGGAATAGGGGTCTTGGACGGCGACGTCCTTTGGTAAAATAGGTAATGTAGGATTTGTGAGGATGAGCCTGAATCCGCCATTATTTTTTGTTCCCATTGTGCTACTTTGTCAAGTTCTCTTTGAGCTCTGTTTGTCAATGTGTCTAGTCTGTCTGCTCTTATTAATTGAGTCACGTCGTTTGCGTACATTACTGTTAGAGATTCATTGTAAATGGGGTTGGGAAAGTCATTTGTGTATAGGATGTAGAGGGTAGGGGCGAGCACTGAGCCTTTAAGTACGCCAGCGTTGAGTGCAAATGAATCTGAATACAGATTAGAAAATTTAATTTTGGTTGTTCTATTATCCAAAATATTGCAAAGAAGTTTCTGAGTTGTAAATGGGAAGTTGACATTTTCGCAGATTTTGTACTTCAAGCCTTCGTGCCACACAGTGTCAGAAGCTCGTTTTATTTCCTTGGTAATTAAAGCTGTCTTGTTTTTCCGTCTGGACTGTTTATTTATGTGAATGTAGTTTGTGATAATGTTCAGTGCTTCCTGTGTCGATCTATGTTTTCTAAAACCAAATTGCATGTGTGTGAGGAGCCCTTCGTCTTATAGAAATAGTCTGAGTCGGTGGTTTATGATACGTTCTAGAGTCTTCCCAAGAGTCTCAAGTAGACTAATGGGTCTGTGGATCTGTGGATCTGTGGTTCTAGTGGATCAGTGTTGTCTTGGTTTTTTGGGGGGATGAGGATAATGGTCGCTGTCTTGAAGCACACGGGCAAGTAGCCTGATGCCAGGATGGCGTTGTAGTGGCAAGTGAGTGTTGTTATGAAAGTGTTAGGTAGGTGTTTTACAAGGTGATGATTAATACCCGTGGCACCAGGCGCCTTTCTCCGTGTTTTAGATAGAATGAACTTGACTTCGTCTGGCACAATGGGAGCGGTGAGTATATTTGTAGGGTCAAGTGTGTTTAAGTTAATGTGTGTGTCATGGGATATGTTGTTGGAGATGGTAGTGAGATGTTGTTCTATATTGTTTATGTGTTGTCTGGCAGGCCTTTCAGGGGTGTGTGGGTGGTATACTTGTTGCCATGTCTGTTTAAATGTATCGGTGATAGCCCTAGGATAAGTAATTTTGTTGCCATTGACAGTGAGGGAGGATGTTCTGGGAGTGTTATTACCTTTTAAGCGTTTTATGTGTTGCGAGAATTCCCAGGGCTTAGTCTTTCTGTGTTGTTCTGCTGAGTGTACAAGGTGTGTCCAGTGAGTGTCATGATCAGATTGCAGGCTGTTAACCCAGCAAGTGCTGAAAGACTAATAAGAGTTTTACCGGTGCACTGCGGAACTCCTCATATAATCCAAGGCCTAAAAAAAAAACATTTAAATCAGCCCAGTATAATTTGTTTTTATTTTTATTGCCCCTTGGCCATGCCAAATATCACTCCTCCACATCCCCTCCATCCACCCTTCACCCCCCCCCCCCCAATTATCACCTATTCTCTCTCTATTTCCCTTATTTCGTCGATATATTTCGTGCTATCAATAATATTCATAAGCAAGCTGTGCTTGTATGTGTTACCAAGCGAGTGCAAGAGAGAGAGAGAGAGTATCGATCGACAGTCTCTATCCAGACGTGGGGAGGAGTGGAGGAGCGGGAGGCTGGCTCACACTCGATGATTACAACTCCCGGCCTCTGTTGCCGATTTTGACCAGCAAAACGCTGTTTCCACTTGTTTTAGTGCTGTAACAGGTTAATATCTTCATAATCAACGTAAAATAGGCGCATATGGATAAGTATTAATGATATTTATGGTACGATGACGATTTGAGTGAAGAAAACAGCCTAAATACCTCCGCACAGGGAGGGGTGGCCACTACCCCCCCCCCTGCGCACTTCTTAGGTTATGGATGTGAGTTCTGAGGTTGGAGAGGTCGTAACATACTCGGCCTGGTATGTGGTTGTGTTTGTTTTGTTCTAATCAACGACGATAGAACACTAGGAGTCGTTGTGTTCTGATGGAGGGTCTGAAAGTGTGCTTGATTTTGTATGTAGTTTTTGGGATGGTTGTGTTGGCTGCATTTATGATTTTGTTTTGTAGGTTCTCTATTTGTTAATCTATGTGTGTGTAGTGTTGTCCCTCATAGTCGTGTATGTAGTTGTCTTCAGATAAAATGTGTTTAAATTCTTCCCAGTTTGCTCGTGAGTAGTTAAAATGAGATTGACATGGGACTTGAACTGGGGATATGATCAGACCCAGAAAGTGGCCCTGGGGAAATGTCGTGATGGAATATGTTAAAAGTACGGGTTGAAAAAATTAGATCAGGTTTACCATTATCATGTGGTGTGAAAACTGTAGAAAAGTCTGGGCCTAGAAAATTGAATCTTTTGGTGTTTTGTAGTGCTAGTAATTGTGTTCCATGTGGATTATTGCTATTATGTTTCAAAGATAGGTGTCTAGCATTAAAATCTGCAAGTATGAGTGTGGGTGCATTGTTATTGAATACAGTATTCAAGTCTGTGTAAGGGATGTAGGTATTTGGTCTGACATATGTGGTGGCAACTATGAGGGCACCAAGTGGTGTGTGTGTTTTAACTGCAAGGCCATGTTTGTATGTACAGTCTGTGATGAATTAGTGTTGAATGGTGCTTTTAATCATGATTGCAACTCCATCGTGAGCATTGCCGTCGGTCTGTCGTGTTGTGTAACCAAATAATTTAATTGTATGTGTGTTTTATGTGCAAGTGTCATTGATTAGTATTATGCCCGGGTCATTGCCTAGAATTAATTGTGTGAGTAGGTGTCTGTTAGTGTAGTGTTGTCTTATGTTGAATTTAATGACTCTTAACATGATGGGATATCGTGAAGTGAGCTATGTGTGGGGGAGTGGGGAGATGTTGGAGCCCGGGATGGGTAGGGAGAGGATGAAGAGCGGCCTCCTCCAAATGTTAGAGATTTGGAGGTAGAGTTGGCATTTTTCCTTGGGGTTACAGTCTTCCGCGACTTTGAACAAGAATGGTTCGAGTCAGGGGAGGGTAAATCAGCTGGGCTGGTTGGTTTTCTTTTATGAGAAGATTGGGCAGGAATGGTGGGCGCTTTTGGTGTAGGAGGGGGTGGGGGAGGCATGAAGGATGTTGGGGTAGTGAGGTCAGGAAGATCAGGGTCAGGTGCATTGAAAGGAAGGTCAGTGACAGTTGTGAGAGAGGGGTTTTGGGTAAGGGGATCTTGAGGTTCATTTTCAGCGGTGGGATGAACACTGGTGGGAGGGATTGAGATTTCAGGGATTTCGTTGGCATTTGGGGGATGAGGAATAGGGGTAGTGGAGGATCAGTTGGAGGTAGAGGTTGAGGGTAGTGGTAGCGTGGTGGAGGATGGGTTGGGGGTGGGGGTTGAGGGGGGCGAGGGTGTTGGGTTGGGGGTAGGAAGAGGAGTGGCTGAGAGAGTTGGAGTGTGAGAGTTCTTGTTATGTTTGAACCAATACTCAGGGATCATGATGGCAGGGAGGTTGTGGGCACTCAGGCCATCATTTAGGAGTGTGTTAAATTGTGGGGTCACCTTTTGGTTTGTGAGATGGAGAGCAACATTGACAAGGACTGAGGTTTGGGCGAATATTTCACGATTGAAGAGTGGGCTGGGAGGATTGGTGTTGGGTGGGGGTTGGAGGATTGAGGGGTGTGTGAGGTGGCAGCTGAAGCATATGATATGGCAGTGACTGGGTGGGATGAGAAAAGAGGACGTTTTTGGTTGGGAGTAGATGGAGTAGCCTTTGAATTTGTCTGGGTTTTTTTAATACATTACAACGGAAGGGACATTCGGCACTGATAGCTATGTGAGGGCCGTTGCAGTTGGAGCATGTCAGGGTGCTTGAAGAGCAGGTGGTGAACGAGTGCCCTGACTCAGCACAACGAGAGCAAGTTGTTGGTTTTTTACATTGGGCTGTAGGATGTCTGTAATCATAGCACTTGAAGCATTGTTTAAGATTAATCCAGGACTCAGGGGTTAGAAACTCAGGTGGCAAAATCACGTGAAATGCCTTGAAACCTGTTTTGAGGAGTTTACTGGCCTCCTGAGGGAAGGCACAACGAATTTTGAGAGAGTTACAGGGGGTCTTAAAAACTTCACAGACATTTATGGAGTTTTTCTGGGCAATTTCCCTGGCAATCTCATATTCATCTATGTTGAGGATGCTATTGTCAGGGTGTAGAAGTTTCACAGTACAGGCAGCTTTGAGCTCTGGGGAGAGGACTAGCTCATAACCAACAGACTGAAGTTTCTTGAGAGTGGCAGGGTTGAGATATACATTAAGATCTTTTTGAGAAGCAAGTCTAATCTTTATGCCATTGGGATTTTTTAAGACCCTGACTATTTGAGTTTGTGTTACGCTAAAGAAGCCCACCTCACCTTATACCCTTCCCTCATGGAACGGGGCCCTGTGATTGGCCGAGCCGCGTGCTCAGAAGGAGCTACACCAGCCCGCTCGCTTCGAAATACCTATTTCCCCTCCTGCTTTCTTTCACCTTCGTAATATTCTCCTGGAAGCTTGTTAGAGATGTTCTGCAATGGCTGACTGGAGTAACAGCTTAGTAGCATTGTAATAGAACATCTGCGGCCAGGATAAATTATACATGTGTGAACTGGGAGTGAGTTATGAGGCGAGCTATTAAAGGGAGGTGCAAGTTCCTCTTTGTGCTGCGTTACAGGAGGCCGTTGATTGGTCGAGTGCGGGGAGTGTCAGGGTCTTCCCCGTGACAAGATTTAAAGGGTAAACCTTCCTTAGCCACCAGATCTAATCCCGTCTCCTGATTGGCGGATGGAATTACTCCGTTAACACCTTATTAGCGGCCTAGGCGGTTTATTTATATGTACCGCCCAGCGGGGTGTTTTTAGCCAAAATAGGGCTGTTTACGTGATCATTTTCATGCCTAAATAAGACCCAGAACGTAAAACAAGTATCTATCCCTGAAAGGGCATAAACAGAGCTTTCGAATGACACCATAACGATCCTTTTATGATGGCTAGTTTTCTTGCAACAACCGTGCAACGCGAGTGCAAAAAGCATGTAATTAGGCACTTTCCCCATACAATTCCGTATATAGCGAGTGAGAGAGGGAGGGAGGAGGTGGGATTCGTGTCAGTAGGTTCGCCGCGGTAGTCTGGAGCAGTCATACGCTCGCTACTCTCCTGCCACCACTTGTCTCTCTCTCTCAGCAACATTACGTGCTGAAATTGCCACACCACCTATGTCGAGCGCCGCCACATAGTCCAGCTTTATTTAACTCGACTTATGTTGCGCGCCGACAGTTAAGGGTTAAAGATAATTATTATGAATGGACTATGAGTTTCAGTTTATATAGAAACATCATTTTACTAGTATAAGTAGTTATTAGGTTGAATATAATTAGTCTATTATAAATTACAATGGAAAATGTTACATCTATGCCATTAGAGATGATCAAGGTACTTAAACACCACTTAGACCCTCTAATAGTTTTCGAAGTATTAGTGAGGCTTAAGGGATACCATTTTGTTATATTTTGATGTATCGTACTGAACGGTGGTCCATTACCTAAAGGTGAAGTTATATAATGATTATTATTTAATCCTCGATTTTATTATTCTATGCCAGCTACTGTTTCCAGCACAATTGTTTTAGAAGAATGTATAAAATATATGCCATATATTTTTTTCAAAAATGCTTTGATTAATTATTATATTATTGTTAGCATGCCCAGATGTTTTTAATCACGTTAGCATAGTTTAATATTATTAGTTAAACAAGCACACCCTTCTCCTATCGATCTATATATCTACAATATACTCTATATTATAACATCACACAGTATAGTGTATAGGTATAAGATCATATAAGGTATATAATTATGACAAATTGGTCATATACGAACTTAGTTCATTTCTTTCAAACACATAAATTATGTTGCCCAGAAGTGGATCTTTATGGCTCTTATGAGGAACTGTACCTTAAGGGGGGATGGTTGCTTTTCTGGCTCATGTATAGCCCATTAGTTTTGAGATGCTAAGACCTTCGCTCAATTAGTTTGACGATTTTAAGATATTTTTCCCCATTTATTTGTCAATATTAAGACCTTTCGTACAATTAAGGTATCCATTTTGTCGTGGCGAGCGGAAGCGAGCCTGTGATATAGTAACAACCGGCCTTCAGCCGGAACAGAAAATTTACAAATTCATCTTGATCCCCCGGGGGGTGTTGGGGGTGTTTTTTTAAGCTTGATAAATGTCTAGGGAGGAAACTAAGTAAATAATAATAATCTACATTAATAAGAAGAAAGTAAATACGCCCATCCCCATTAACATCGGCATAAGAAGGACCCTAGCATTAACCTATTCACCACTATGACGTTAGTTTCCTTATATTGTGGTTACCATTAGACGATTTCCTTTAGTTTATAATATACCTCCACGACTCCAATGGGTAAATACGATCTCAAAAACCTCTCTTAATAACATAGGTCCTTCTGCAACTGTATAACATAATCTAATTTTAGCCATAATCAAAAGTAGAAATGCGTCATGATGCTGAAGGGGTTAAGAGTTAAGAAATGACGTCAATGTTTTCAATTATATGACGACTACATAATTACTAATGCAGGTACACTCGAATGCCATAGTATCTAGCCCACTCATAAATATTCGTGGACTACACCTACTTATAATTGTGGAAGCATATCTCTGGAAGTTAATGTATGAATATATTTGTCTATACATCAACTACAAACAAGTATATATTATTTGTTGATAAGCATTTTTCATCCAAACATTAATCCAGATTGTATATTTGCATAATGAACAACAGGAGCTCCACGATCTCTTGAGAGCGCTAGAGACTATGGTATCCAAGTGTACCTTCAAACCATTTCATTCTTTTTACGATGTGGTTCTACATGTCCGACAATGTATAGTTGATTAAAGCGAGATCTAATGCGAAGGTAGCTGCATGTATAGGATTGCAATGCATCATTCCATTGATATCATCATATGAAGTCGAAAAGCATTGCTGCAGTTTTAACCTCTAGCCTCTCCATCTCACTTATTTATAGCTAATATGTTCATTCGCCGTTCCCGACGAATCATCAAGAGTGTATTTCCGAACTTTGTCGCCATAACTCGGTTGCATTCGGATTCACATTGCATTCCGTCTTCATTCTTCCACGATTGACGCGAAATCAACGTTCCTGGCGATTCGGTGAGACCCTCTTGAATGTGTGAACCCCACTTTAGGAAACCTCCCACCATAACCTCTAGGTAACCCACATTAACTCTCACCGCTAATCCAACAAACCTCTCACCATAATGTACCGTCAACCCACCTAACTTAATAATAGCTCTCCTAGGAAATGTATCACCAAAGCCTACACCAACCTATCTAACTTATATATAACTAACTTGGCATATTTCCTACCTTACCTACCACCAATCTAACCTATCTTATTTATAGCTAACCTCGCCAACCCACCATATTTATATATAGCTCTCCTAGGAAATGTCTCACCATAACCTACTACCAACCTATCAAACTTAATTATACCTAACTTAGCAAACTTCCCGTCCTACCTACCACTAACCCACCTTAGTTATTCATAGCTAACCTCGGACACCTCCCACCACAACCCACAGCCATACTGCGTAACCTATTAACCCTTACAGTCCCGGTGAAGTCTCATTTATTTGATTTCAGCTACATTTTAACGATTTTATGAAGCTTAGGAAAGATATATGGTAGCTAAAAGAGATAGTTTGAGATAGTTTGTAGCCATTTAATTGATAGGCGTGCCTAGACCTCCATCAAGCTTAAAATGTCATTCCCTAATTCCCTCTGACCAATTTGTAAATTTTTCGATAGCAAAAGTCTCCAGCCGAAGGCCGATTCCTCCAAAGTACAGGCTCGCTATCGCACGCTAGGAAAAAAATAACACCTAAATAACATAAAAGGTCTTAATATTGACAAAGAATAGGGGTGAAAGGTCTTAAAGTCGCCAAACTAATGTGCCGAGCGTCTTAGAATCAGAAAAAATATGTATGTGTGTGTGTACTCGGGCACTTACCCCATTTTTCTTTTTTTTTGGAGGGAGGGGGAATCGAGACAGAGCCCGAACATGGGCATCACAACACAGCAGAATAACATTACAACACACAAAATCACACCTAACTAGGTTGTCCAGGAGAAATACCCAGAGACCCAGGCCCATTTGGGGTCCCCAGCTAGATTCCCAGGTCCCAGATCTCCCGGATAGGCTCCGATTTACGCAGGCAGACCCGCAGCGGAGCCACCAACCACCACAAGCCCACCTACCATGCTTCCGGGCATACTCTTCATTAATACCGGCTCCCCGGGCCAGGCGCCTGACAGACTATTATCTAGTCCAACGGGCGCATGACCCTCTCTCCCAAATGACCGCATTTACACTCATCTATTCACTAGCATTCTGCATTCATTCCTATCTATTACCATTTATCTTGCCTGATCTATAGGTATTCCTTTATCTTCCAATGCTTGTCCTAAACAGTCTCTCCATCTCAATGGAGGTCTTCCTACCCCTCTACATCCCCTTGTATCTGACTCACATATTCTCTTTGTGATCCTTTCATCTTCCATTTGTTCAACATGACCAAACCAACTTAGCACCCTTCTGTCCATTCTGGCCGACAAATGTTCCTGCTGCCCCACTTTCCTACGTATCTCTTCATTCCTCAATTTGTTTTAACTTTCATTCCGAGATTTCTCATCTTCCACATACTTCCCATTGCTCCGTAAATTGTCCTTTCTTTACATACTTTCTGTTTTACCTCGATTTCCATACCTCCATTCTTGCTTATCGTTCCTCCTAAATATATAAAACACTCTACTTGTTCCAGTATTTCCCCATCCAGCCTCACATCTAGAATCACCCTATAATCACCCCTATCACACACCATCACTTTACTGTTATTGACGTTCACCTTCATCTTCCTGCTCCCACAAACCATACCAAATTCTTTGACTACTTGCTGCAGTTTCTCCTCAGAAACCGCCATCAACGTTGTGTCATCAGCAAACAGCAAATGATTCAACTCCCAATCTTTCCTACTAAACCCAATCCTCTACCTAAAGTTCTCATTTTCACCTCCCTCACCACACCATCCATATACAGTATATATTAAACAGCCACGGTGACATTACACAACCCTGTTGCAAACCTACATTTACCTCAAACCATTCACTCAACTCATTATTTCCTACTCTAACACACCATTTGCTCTCTTCATAAACACTCTTAACTGCTCTTAACCCCTTCACCACTATGGCGTAATTTCCATCGTATTCTCTTTACCATTCAGTGCTTTTCTTTAGTTTGTGATATACCTATGCGCCTCAAATGGGTAAATACGATCTCAATAAACCCTCTTAGTAACATAGGCCCTTCTTAAGCTGCATAAAATCATCACATTTTAGCCAGAATCAAAGGTAAAAAGGCGTCGTGGTGCTGAAAGGGTTAACAAATTTCCTCCAATTTCATAAATCATTAGCACCTTCCACATGGCTTCTCGATTCACTCGATCATACACTTTTTACAAATCCATAAAAGCCCAAAAAATCTTAATTATGCTTTTCTAAATACTTCTTGGATAGGTGTCTTACTGCAAAAATCTAATCCACACACCCTCTTCCCCTCCTAAAACAGCAGTGCTCTTCTCCTATTGCATCTCCCGTACCCTTTATTATCCTCTCCATCAACACCCTGCCATACAGCCTTCCAACCACATATAATAAACTAATACATCTACTGTATAACTTGAACACTCCTGCCGGTCTCCCTTCCCCTTGTACAACGGCACAATATATGCACTCCTCCAGTCTAGTGGTACCATTAACACAACAAAGCCCACATTGAATAGTCTCACCATCCAATCTATTATCACATCTCCACCCTTCTTAATACACTCCACAGCAATACCATCCATACCTTCTGCTTTTCCCGCTCTCATTCGTCTCACTGCTTCTTTCACATCATTTTCCCCAGTCCTTTAATTCATGCCCTGCCACCTGGGAGGCCTGGGTAACCTATCTCCACCAACCACTGCTTCCCTTCCATCTCTTACATGTAGCAAATATTAAAAATACTCAGCATATCTTTTCCTCACTTGCACTCCTGCCACTAGTAACTATCAGAAAACTAATGGGATTAACCCTTATTTAGCGGCGAGCAACATAAGTCGAGTTAAATAAAGCTGGACTATGTGGCGGCGCTCGACATAACTCGAGTGGCAATTTCAGCACGTAATGTGGCTGAGAGAGAGAGACAAGTGGTGGCAGGAGACTAGCGAGCGTATGACTGCTCCAGACCACCGCGGCGAACCTACTGACACAAATCTCAGCTCCCTCCTCCCTCTCTCACTCGCTACATACTCAATTATGTACTGAAAGTACCGAATTACCTGCTTTTTGCACTCGCGTTGCACGGTTATTGCAAGAAAACTATCCATCATACAAGGATCGTTATGGTGTCATTCGAAAGCTCTGTTTATGCCCTTTCAGGGATAGGTACTTGTTTTACGTTCTGGGTCTTATTTAGGCATGAAAATGATCACGTAAACAGCCCTATTTTGGCTAAAAACACCCCGCTGTGCGGTACACATAAATAAACCGCATAGGCCGCTCGTAAGGTGTTAAACATGCGGCGGGTGAAGGTCGGGAGGCAGAACCTTACACCCCCAATTCACCCTGTATAAGAGATTTTGTTTCTGGCATTATACCATCTTAACTCCCTCCGACTCATATGACGCTATCGCGTCATATGGAACTTATGCCAAAAAACTCATATGAACTTATCTTCATAGCTCTTTAATAAGTTATATGACGCTCTAGCTTCATATGGAGCTCAGTAAGTTAGGTAAGTTAGATGAAAATCTGTCGATTGGTGGCAACCCCAAGTTTCTCCGACTTCTAACGGTCGCGCAGTGTGGTTTTGACAGTTGTGGGGTACAGTGGCAATAATACCGTGTCTCCCGCCTCCTCGCCAGTAAGTTAACTATTTATGTCTGAAGGAGTTAATACCAATGGAAATATTAAGACTCGCTGAAAAAAAAATCAGCTCTCTATGTGCGTGCGCGCGCAAGCGCAGAATTTCATTACACTATATGAAAAATCAACTAGTCATTGAAAATTGTTCAAATTTCACGCAATTTTTTTCTGGCGTATCCTACAAGCATCCCCTACAACTATATGATCTAGTTTTCCCATATTGAATAATAGAAGGTGCTGAACAAAATATATAATATATATATATTTTTTTGGTAGCACAAAATTCGACATGAACATTTTCGAATCTTGGAAAATATGGGAGATAAGGCCATTATCTAATCATATTACGGTTGCTATATAGTCCTATATATAGTGTGTAGAAGGGGAATGAAGCAGAGCAATATACAAAAATGTAGTTGCACTTGGAGTTGCCAATATATGATCTCTGGAAATAGCAAAACGTTTAAATTCATACCTAGGAAGTGACAATTTTGGGGAAAATAACTAAGTTACTCCTTCCAGAGACGTTTTCTATTACTAAACTGTTAGAGAAAACAAACTTATATGGGATACTCATGTAAAACATCTTGGACCATTGGGTCAACAGAAGACTTTCAAAAGTGTTTTATATAAATCCATGATATTGGGGGCCGGGGGGGCTAGGGATGTCATATGGATGTTTATGCCCTCATATGATAGTTTCTATTGTTTACAGAAGCCTTTTAGACAAAGAACACCCAAAAAAAAATATACATTTGGGCTGAGGGTAAAACAAAATGTTGATTCGGGTGGGTGGTTGAACCCCCGTTCGGGATGGTTATGGACGCGATATGTTTTTTTTTTTTTTTGCCCTCCTATGCTATTCTCCTATGTTGAAAGAAGCATTTTAGAAAACAAAACAAAAATTGCAATTTTTATTTCAAGGTTCAGCCTTGGTTCTGCCTCCCCTTAATGTAAATTGCTTGTATTAGATAGAACATTACAAGACTTAAGCTGCAATGCTTAAATTGAGGAAAACACAATTACCAACAATAATGCTTGAAAATAATGCTAAGTACTACCAGACTCATAATGTTAATAACCTTTTCTGTACTGGCGACGTTTTTTAAATTTTACTCTATCTATAATTACACAATTTTGTGCCATTTAACAAGGGGCTGTCTTAGTAAAAAAAGGTTAAGTGAGATTCAAAGCCTGTTAATTGCTGGAGGTCCTGTTTAAACTGAATACTTACGTCACATAGTAGCCAAACTATAGTTAGAGAACAACACCGATACTGAACGGGTTAACGACAGGTATTAGAGAGAGAGAGAGAGAAAGAGAGAGAATATAAGAAGATAAAATTAATAAGGTGACATGAATACGCAAACAAATTGGTAGGCAAACTAGTGGATAAGTTAAGAGAAAATTATGGCCACTAGAAGACTTGGTGCGGTTAATTACATGGAAAGCTATTATTACAGCATTAATATGAACGGTTATGGTAATGCCGCTATACCGTTCATCTTAACTACAGAGAGGCTATATTGGAAGATTGTGCAGAGACCGAGTTACATAGCGTTACATAGATACACAGACTGAACAGACCTGGCAGTCCCTACTAGGCATACCAACTTAATGCTAACATAATTTGATACACAGTTGAAGATAAAGATAGCAAATCAGAAGGCTCTCTCCAAGCCCAACACATCCTCCTACCTTGAGTCGGCATTTAATTGGGGAAACAAGGCCCCCAGCAGAATGAGACAATTTCTACTGGGAAATTCATAGCAGAGAAGGAAGTTGAGAGATATTGTATACTACTGATGATTAACCTATTGCTGTTTCCCTTTATTTTATTTTTTTAACAATAATACTCCAACCTCCTCGAAATAGATGTCTAGAATCCTTTTGAATGTGTCAATTGTTTTACATTGTACCACTTTCTCTTGCTGTTTGTTCCACTCGTTGACCACACTGTAGGTCAAGAAGTGCATTGTGGCATCGAAATTCGCTCATCTGTTTTTTAATCTCATTCCATTATCCTGAGTTGTTGAACTATTATTGAATTTGAACAGTGAATCTACATCAATATTGTAAAAACCCTATATTATCTTGAAACACTCAATTCATTTTCTTTTCTTAAGTAAAAACAAATTTAATTTGTCTCAATCTTTCATTATATGATAGATTTCTCAGTGATGGTATCAACTTTGTTTTTCTACGCTACACTGACGATTTTCCAATGGATTTGTTCAGATAAGGAGACCAAAATTGCACACCATATTCAAGATGGGTCCTCACCATGCTTTTATATAACAGTATTATAATGTTTTAATTATTTAAAAGTAAAAATTATGTTAATCAATCCCAATGCTCTATTGACTTTGTTTGTAGCTGCTGCACAATGATCTAGGGTCTTTAAGCTTTCCACATTTAGAACCCCAGGTCTTTAACCCGTCCAGTACCAGGGTCGCCGTTTTCATCATATTCTGGCAACTATTGGACGACTTTATTCAGCTTAGGAAGGACCTGTAGCAATAATAAGGCTTCCAACTATCTCAACCAACCCTCTTATCTACCACAGAGCCTTCATAGGCTGCGCAATATCGTCTAAATATAGCTAGAATATAATATAACACACGTCGCTGGTACTCAAAGGTTTAACTAATGCACTTGTTTTGATTGGATGGCCTTTCTTTTTGTATTCATTGTTTGTGTTCATATTTCCTATTTGTAAGACCTGGCATTTGTTAACATTGAATGGCATATGACATTTTTTGGACCAATCAACTATTTTAATTAAATCAGATTGCAGCATACTTCTGTCTTCTTTGGAAAATACTGAATTTCCTATCTTTGTGTCATCAGCAAACTTTGAGAGTGTTATTTAGTCCTACCTCAATGTCATGTAGGCCTATATAGATAAGAAACAAACCTGGCCTCACTCCACTATGAACAGCTGGCTCCCACTCAGATTCTACTCCATTTATCACAACGCTCTGCCTTATGTTTGGAATCCAGCTTCTTATCTATGCCTATATATATATATATATATATATATATATATATATATATATATATATATATATATATATATATATATATAGGCCTATATATACTATATAAATACATATATATATATATATATATATATATATATATATATATATATATATGTACCGGTATATATACATACGGGTGTATTGAATTAACTGTTACAGACTATGACGAACATATTGTAAAATGGTAAATGAACATATATTGTCTAATCACATTTTCCCCTAACAAGTGTTATTAATGAGATATATGGTTATTTAGAAATCTAGCAAAACAGGGTTACAAATAAAGCACTAAATAATTGATACATGATTAACATGTTTGTTATGGACTTAACTAAAGGGAAAGTATAAGTTTACCTATTCACATATTATAAATTACGAAATCAAAGTATCTTAGAATATGGTGATGATATTAGGTAGTTAGCAGAAAAATACTAATTATTTGAAACAGAATAGCGTAAACAAATATGTAACATTTGCAACTCTGGTCACGGGATATAATGCTGATGTGCAAGTCTGGGTCGAATATCCAAACGTAGTTGAAGGTAATTTAATCGTTTATGAAGCATAGTTCTTGATTTATGGATTTATTGGGGGCTGATCGTTCTATTCTTGAATGAAATTCCTAAAATGTTTTACGACTGTATATAGATTCAAAGATTACATACATTGGGTATGATTGATTTCTGTATTACATCAGGTGGTGGTAATTAAATTATTTTAATTAATCTCCTCTTATTACACTGTAATGACCATGTACAGTAGTGGTAAATTATTCTGATCGATTTTGAAGTCTCAAACTTATTAAACGAATCTCCGAAATGCAAATGCTCAGTTAGAATTAGTAAGGAGATTCAATTCAACCCAAAACCGCTTTGAATAAGTTTGTATTTGAATTAACGTTCATTACTGCACAATTAATTAAATAACATTAGGCAATAACTTTGTAATGCCCACATTGTTTGGGTATTTTTATCATTCAGCATTGTTTTTGTATTTGCTAACATGTGGAAGTAATGTCTGCAGACTACTTGAGGATCGTAATTTGCTTCATCCAAGATGCCTTTGGTCTTTTTAATGTTGACAGAAAACAAAACAAAATTGAATTAACATAATATAGTTTGAGTTGTAAACGGTGTTTAAAGGGAATATTACTTACATTGCTTCACCCTGAAAACTAATTATGTTTATAATTCAATATTCCTGGGTATAAACTAGGAGATGAGGGGGATAAGAGGGGGGGGGGGGGGGGGCATGACAGAGGAGACCAATGCCAGTGTTCGGTTTATAACACATGTTTGAACGACACTGAATATTTTACTTTATATCCTTACACCTAACCGACGGTACCCGTCATATGACGGACGAGAGATAGATGGCCTATCCTATGGTACCGGTCATATGACGGGCGGCATTCTGAGCACATTAGGGGCTCTGAGAGAGAGTCTGCGCATTGGGAGGACGATAGGCGAGCTCTGACCGCTCGGCACCACCACAGAGCCTCGTCTGGGACCTCTGCCGCCTCTCTACACACACTCGTCTCGCGAGGACAGCGAAAACACTGCGTAAATTACCTTATTTAAGGTATTTTTGCCTCCGGTTGCGCGATCGCTACAGGATAACCCGTGGTCGTACAAGGATGATTCAGGTGTCATTGGAAAGCTCTATTATCGACCTCTCACGGATATATAATTGTATTACACTCTGGCTCTTGTTTATGCATGAAAAAGAGCATGGAATGAAGCTCGTTTTCGGTAAATATGCCCACCTGGCAGGTAGTTGATGCTACAAACGGCCCCGTCCTTAAAGAGTTAAATAATTAATTATTAATTATTTTTTATTTTGTTATGGAATAAAGTGAACTTGTTTTTGTATTCGGTACTTAGCACTTGAAGTCTGTAAGTGTTTTTTTTAATACACCCTGTATATATATTTTGCTCTCATTCAACCTGTCCCAAAGAAGGGTGACCGCTCTCAAACCTCCAACTATCGTCCAATTGCTCTCATCTCTTGTATCTCTAAAGTTTTTGAGTCTAGTCTTGCTTTCAAATTTCTTAAGCATTTCTCTTCTCATAATCTGCTCTCAGATCGCCAGTATGGCTTCCTTTAGGGTTGCTCTACTGGTGATGTTCTTTCATATCTTACTAACTCTTGGTCATCCAACTTGCGGGACTTCGGTGAGACTTTTTCTGTTGCGCTAGACATATCGAAGGCCTTCGATAGACTCTGGCACAAATCTATAGTTTCAATACTGCCCTCCTTCGGTTTCTGTCCCTCCATCTGTGCCTTTGTCTCTAATTTCCTTTCCGACCGTTCCATAGCTGCGGTTGTGGATGGCCATTGCTCACTTCCTCATCCTATCAACTCCGGTTTTCCTCAGGGTTCTGTCCTATCTCCTATTCTCTTTCTAATTTTCATAAATTATCTTCTCAACTGTACATCCAGTCCCATCCATTCTTATGCAGACGACTTTACCTTACACCACTCAATTAGATTTCCAGAACTCCCAAGCCAGCAGTCCCTCAAAAGCAAACGTAATGAAGCCATAACACACTTATCTTCTGATCTAGCTACTATTTCCAATTGAGGTAGAGAAAACCTTGTTGCATTTAATGCTTCCAAGACTCAATTTATCCATCTTACTACCCGTCAGGAACCTCCAGAGGACTATCCCTTATTCTTCAATAATACACAAATCAATCCTTCAACTTCTCTCAATGTTCTTGGTGTCACTTTTTCTTCTGCTCTCACTTGGAAGGATCATATTACCAGTCTTGCTAAGACAGCCTCCCAGAAGATGGGTGTGCTCAACCGCCTCAAAGGGTTCTTCACCCCTGTGCAGCTTCTTGCTCTGTACTGGGATACAGTGCGACCTTGTATTGAGTATTGTTCACATGTGTGGGGAGGATCCTCTCACACCGCACTCCTAGACAAAGTAGAAAGGAAAGCCTTTCGTATCATTAACTCCCGTCCACTCACCAACACTCTGCAATCGCTTTCCCTTCGCCGCAATGTTGCATCTCTCTCGCTATTCTATTGCTACTACAATAATCAGTGTTCCTTTGAGCTTTCCCAGTGTATACCACCTCCTCTACGTAGGGTACGTGGTACCCTCCTTGCAACACAATCCCACCCCTACTCTGTGCAACTCTCCAACCCCAGAGTGAAACGGTATTCTCAGACTTTCTTCTATTCAACTGCTGAGCAATGAATGTAATGTTCTTCTTGCCCTTAATAATTTAATACTTAATAATTTAATAATTTAATACTTGCCCTTCAGCTCCGGGCTAAAAGGTCCTGCTCCTTCTCCTCAGGTTCTTGGCAGTTTTGTCAGTCTCCCCGTGGAGTCAGCGGAGGCAGAGAGATAAGAGGGAGCGAGGGAAGTGCATCAGCCTTCTGACTCCCACGGGACCTAGGGAACGTTGCTTGGCCCGCCAGAAATGTTGCCTGTTATAGAAGGGGAAGAGCTGAGGAAAACGGCACAGGTAAACTTGTGTCCACAGAGGTTATCATTTTGGGGGCTGAATCCTTTATTGTGGTGTTAGAATTAGAGATTTCGGCATTACAATATTGTATTCATTAAAATAATGAATGAAATCATCTTAAAACTGGTGTTTTCAAACATGGACGGTCCAATAAATTCATTAGTTAGATAGGAACAGTTCATGGTATTGGTCTGAATTACATGAAAGCTTTTGGTGACGAGGCGAACATTATTGAAGTCACTGGATCCAAATAGATGTTATGCTTTAATTAAGTCAATGTTGCGATGGTATTCGACTTCTTCATGATGGAGCTCAGTTTTGTAATCTTGTTCATAACCCGGAATAGTTAAAGACTTATAAAACACAAATCACTAAAGAAAAGAAAATAACCCATAGTAAATGACTAACGCTGATATAATCCATCGTTAAACTTGTAAGTATGAGATATAGTAGATAAAACAAATAATTTTAAAATTAATGAATATCCTTACATGGAGGCATCTCTTTAATGTTAGCCTGAGTGATAATCACGCAGCTATGGAACGGCCGGAAAGGAAATTAGAGACAAAGGCACAGATGGAGGGATAGAAACCAAAGGAGGGAAGTTTGAAAATGAGAGATTAGTGCCAGACTCTATCAGAGGCCTTCGATATGTCTAGCGCAACAAAAACAGTCTCACCGATTTCCCGAATGGAGGATGACCATAAGTTAGTAAGATAAGAAAGAAGATCTCCAGTAAAGCGGCCCTTAACCCCTACTGTACCATAGGGTACTACCATTAATGTACCCCCCGTCCCAAGCAATGTGGCCAAAGTGGCTTCATAGGCAAGATATAACAACCTCCCATCACAAAAGATGGAGGAATATTGCCTCTCCTAGCCTGTGGAAGCTTGCAGCCAACCTAAGAAGAGTTGCCAAGGTCTTAGAGCAGTATTCTGGTACTGCACAGCTTGGTACTGGCAGTTACAAGGACCGTATATTACTGACGGCTTGCAGCCGTCGCTGGGACTGGGGAGTGATTTATCTGCTGACGGCTCTCTGTCGTCACTGGGATTGTACGGGTTAAGGAAGCCATACTGGCGGTCTGAGCGTAAGTTATGGGAAGATTAATGCTTAAAAAAAAATTAGGGAAAGAATAGTTTTAAAATCTTTAGAGATGCAAGAAATGAGAGTAATTGGATGATGGTTGGAGGGTTGAATGAGAGCGAGCTTCCAGAAAGAAGGGAAGACGTTAGAGGAGAGACAGAGACGGAAGAGTTTGCCTAGGGAGGGAGTCAGCACGGAAGCACAGTATACGTCTAGGTATGACTCCTGATGCAAGGTATCTGTCACATTTTGTGTTCATGGTACTTGAGATATCCGTCAGGCTTCAACTTATTTTAAATATTCTCTGCGGCTACATGGTTAATAAGGCATCTTTTGACCTAACACAAGTGATGAGAGAGAGAGAGGGGAAGGGCACGTAGGGCAGTGTGGAGAAGAGGGGTGGGACTAAAAATAAATAGCTTAGACAAAGTGATTTATGCAGGCATTTGGAGGCCGGGGTAAAGAAATACGAGTTATGGAGCTACTTACACCAAGTTCCCACAAGTGATCAAAGGAAACAGGGTCAGAGAGAGGGTAGAAAGGGGGACGTGGGGATGGGGGAGGGGGGTGAAAAGTATGAGGCATTATTAGTAGTAATCTATGAGAACACCAATATTGAATTTCTTACCAAACATTTAGTGTACAGTACAAACAAATATGTAACACGGATCTAAATAATATAAATGTATACATAATCTGTGTTTTATAAATACAGACACTGTGTTTTTCCTCCACCTAATATAAACCAAGCTCATATCATTCTTAAACAATTATTTTTTCCCTCAGCACAGTATGCATAACTTGCTAATAACTATTGTTATGGATTTGATAACCTTTATACCTTAGACATAAATTGCTCTTCTATTTATTTATTATAGCTATTAATCCTGTTGCTGTTCGATTTACTTGGCAAACCCGTTTTGCAATCAACAGATGGTTGTAACATCTCAGTCTTAACGATAGAGAAGGGGGACACGAAAGTGTCAATTACAGTTCCTAACCACGAGCGAACTTCAAGTTGATAAGGACATTCAGGCCCACTTCCTCCGTGTGAGGGTACTTTTCTTGCGCTTAATGCGTTTATCCAAGACTCCAGAACAGCTCCCACGACTACTCACAAGAAATCACCCGAGGAGAGCCAAGATAGCCATATCTGTGCTCCATGCTTAAGTGAGAAGTAGTTACCTTTTCTGGACCCCTTTCTCCCTTATGTTATTCTCCATTAGTTATTTTATTCTAATTAGTCTGGCGATTTGGAAACATTTTGGTCCATTTCTTTGCCAATATTAAGACATTTCTTGCCATTTAGGCGTCAATATTTTCTTGGCGAGCGATACCGAGCCTGTAACTTTGGAGGAACCTGCCATTGGCCAGGACATATTTCTACCGAACAATGTACAAATTTATCTTCAAAGAGGGTCTATTTTTTTTTTTTTAGTTTGATGGAGTTCTAGCGATGTAACTGATAAATAAATACATAGAGCCAAAAGTAACCACTATCCCCTTACAAGATTCATAAACTAAACCCCAGGCCAGGAGGGCCAACGGGTATCCCTCCAACAGTTCCTTGGTTACAGCCGGACAATACCCTCAACGATGTAACAGCCTGGGAGGTCATTGTTTCCTTATCAGCCAGTAAAATGTGTTGTCCATTAGCGCTTCTGCATGTACAGTCACTCATAAGAATTCGTGGACCTCACATACTTGTAATTATGGAAATATATCTCTGGTAACGAATATATGAATATAATAATTGTCTACACATCAACTATTAAACTATATATACCATTGATGGAAAAGCAAATTCCACCCAAAAATCAATCCACATAATTATAACTGCCTAACGAAGAACATAGGGGTCCCATGCAGTTATATATGTGACTGTACAGTTACGAGCCATAATATCTGCACAACCATTTGAATTTGTATCGATCCCAAGTGAGACAATCCAATGTTCTGTTATATACCAGTAGAGATGTGTTATCCATTAGCGCTTCTGCATGTACAGTTACGAGCCATAATACCTGCACTCCCCTTTGAATCTGTATCTAACCCATACAAAACAATCCAATGTTGTTATATACCAGTAAAGATGTGTTATCTATTAGCGCTTCTGCATGTACAGTTACGAGCCATAATACCTGCAAGCCCATTTGAATTTGTATCGATCCCAAACGAGATCATCCAATGTTCTCTTATATGCCAGTAAAGATATGGTCTCCTTTAGCACTTATGTATGTACAGTTACGAGCCATAATACCTGTACACCCATTTGAATGTTCCAATGTTCCGTTATAGCCCAGAGGCTTCACAGATTGGCTTTAAATATTCAAAGATTCATATGGTTGTGTAGGTATTACGTCTCATGATCGTACAGGGTAGGGCAGAATCCTGTTACCCAGTTTCCTCAGCTAGTGACTGTAACGGGTCACCTGTATAACCAGAACGGTTGCTCGGTTCAGCGGGCATATCCCCATGTGTTGAATACATACTCCTCTCTCCCCTTTCCTCTTATATAGGAGGGCTGTTATATTATACGACTTTCAGTTATCTGGTACTCTACCCTATTATCATGGTAATCTACACATTTCCGAATTCCATTAATTCACTACCTCACCTCCTTACTTGAGCATCTCGCCATACACTCAATTTATCCCTGATGCTTTACCAATTGTCGCCCTCTTCCAAGGCTTGTGACCTCCTGATCACCCTCCTCTTCCACCTGACTTGTATATTTGCATAATATAGAACACATGGCACGTCAACAGAAAGTTTGTTATGGCCGCTTAGTTAACCTTTGTGTTTTGTCTATGGATCAGGACTTTTTTTAGAAAAGATCACTGGCATTGACATTTCTGATAATATCTTTACTTGAATCACATTGTGCAAACAGACATCGTTAAGGGGATTTTGCATTTTTTTTGTGGACCCCTTTTCCCTCATGTTTAGCCCCACTAGTTTGGCACTTTTAAGACATTTTGTGTCATATTGGTGTAACATGTTTCCTGGCAAGCGATAGTGAGCCTGTAATTTAGAAGGAACCAGCCTTTGTCCGGGACATATTTCTACCGAAAAAATTAAAAATTAAAAAATGTACACATTTATCTTAAAGAGGGGTCTTGATGGTATTTTATAAATCTTGGTGGAGGTCTTGGAAAGAAACTTAAAATAGTAAATAAATATATAAAAATTTAAATTAAAAACATACAAATAAGATCAAACCTCCTCTTTAGCACCTTCCTGTTAGTACACAAGAATATTTGGTGCATACCATATATAGTAGACGTAGAACAAAGAGGTTGCTGGATGTGCCCGAGTTAAAGAGAGAGAGAGAGAGAGAGAGAGAGAGAGAGAGAAAGAGAGAGAGAGAGACAGAGAGAGAGCGAAAAGTTGAGGTCATAACATGGAAGGAGCTTCAACTGACCTTGATTGAACTACATGTGGAAGACCAGTTTCAATGAAGATCCCTGTCCTACTTCTCAAGGTCAATTTTGCTTTTCCCAAGATAAATTTGTAAATTTTTCGGAAGAAAAATGTCCCAGTCGACGGGCAGTTCCTCCTATATTTTAAGATCGCCATCGCTCGCCAGGAAAAGATTTACATCTAAATGAACCAAAAGGTCTTAAAATAGCCAAACTAATAGAGCGAACGTCTTAAAATCTAAAAAATAATGGATCTAAACATTAAAGAAATGGGGGCCCAGAAGAAAAAAAACATTCCCTTACCCCTGTCCAACGGGGATGTTTGTAACTTCTACTACCTGGCAGGCGGGAATATTTACGCTAAACAAGCTTCATTCCATGCTCTTTGTCATGCATAAACAAGAGTCAAAACGTAATACAATTATGTATCCATGAAAGGGCGATAATAGAGCTTTACAATGACACGTGAATCATCCTTGTACGACCACGGGTTATCCTGTAGCGATCGCGCAACACGAGGGAAAAAACCCTAATATACGGCAATTTTCCCGAGTTGTTTCCTGGTCTCGCGAGGCCGTGGGTGTGGAATGGTGCGGAGGTCGTGACAGTCGCGGCACTGGGTCCATGCCGAGCGGTCAGAGCCCGCCTATCGTCCTCCCAACGCGTGGACTCTCTCTCAGAGCCGATTATGTACTCAACATCCCTTGCAACATATTATGTTATGATTCTCTCACTCAACATATGTCGGACCCCGCAGCTTGAGTGTCCCTTAACACCTTACGAGCGGCCTATGCGGTTTATTTATGTGTACCGCCCAGCGGGGTGTTTTTAGCCAAAATAGGGCTGTTTACGTGATCATTTTCATGCCTAAATAAGACCCAGAACGTAAAACAAGTATCTATCCCTGAAAGGGCATAAACAGAGCTTTCGAATGACACCATAACGATCCTTGTATGATGGATAGTTTTCTTGCAATAACCGTGCAACGCGAGTGCAAAAAGCAGGTAATTCGGTACTTTCGGTACATAATTGAGTATGTAGCGAGTGAGAGAGGGAGGAGGGAGCTGAGATTTGTGTCAGTAGGTTCGCCGCGGTGGTCTGGAGCAGTCATACGCTCGCTAGTCTCCTGCCACCACTTGTCTCTCTCTCTCAGCCACATTACGTGCTGAAATTGCCACTCAAGTTATGTCGAGCGCCGCCACATAGTCCAGCTTTATTTAACTCGACTTAAGTGGTGAGCCGCTTTTTAAGGGTTAATACGGCCACATGGTGACAACTCCAGTCCCTTTGAAGTCGTTTGATTCACAGTCACTCCATAGATACTTCCTCCATAGTCACTTATGTCACTTCCTCCACAGTCCTTACATCACTTCCTTCACAGTCACTCCACAGATGCTTCCTCCATAGTAACTTACGTCACTTCCTCCACAGTCACTTACATCACTTCCTTCACAGTCACTCCACAGATACTTCCTCCACAGTCACTTACATCACTTCCTTCACAGGCACTTACATCACTTCCTTCACAGTCACTCCACAGATACTTCCTCCATAGTCATTTACACCCCTTCCTCCAGCCAGTCACTTACATCACTTCCTTCACAGTCACTTACATCACTTCCACCACAGTCACTTACATCACTTCCTTCACAGTCACTCCACAGATACTTCCTCCATAGTAACTTACGTCACTTCCTCCACAGTCACTTATATCACTTCCTCCAGTCACTTACGTCACTTCCTCCACAGTCACTTACGTCACTTCCTCCAGTCACTTACGTCACTTCATCAACAGTCACTTATGTCACTTCCTCCACAGTCACTTACGTCACTTCCTTCACATTCACTTACGTCACTTCCTCCACAGTAACTTATGTAACTTCCTCTACAGTCATTTACGTCACTTCCTCCACAGTCACTTACATCACTTCCTCCACAGTAACTTATATCACTTCCTCCTCAGTCACTTACGTCACTTCCTCCACAGTAACTTATGTCACTTCATCCACATTAACTTATGTCACTTCCTCCACAGTCACTTATATCACTTCCTCCACAGTCACTTACATCACTTCCTCCACAGTCACTTACATCACTTCCTCCACAGTAACTAATATAATTTCCTCCACAGTCACTTACGTCACTTCCTCCACATTAACTTATGTCACTTCCTCCACAGTAACTTATGTCACTTCCTCCACTGTCACTTATATCACTTCCTCCACAGTCACTTACATTACTTCCTCCACATTCACTTATGTCACTTCCTCCACAGTAACTTATCTAATTTCCTCCACAGTCACTTACGTCACTTCTTCCACATTAACTTATGTCACTTCCTCCACAGTAACTTATGTCACTTTCTCCACAGTACCTTATGTCACTTCCTCCACAGTCACATACATAACTTCCTCCACAGTAACTTATGTCACTTCCTCCACAGTCACTTATGTCACTTTCTCCAGAGTAACCTATGTCACTTCCTCCACAGTCTCTTATGTAATTTCCTCGACAGTCACTTACATGACTTCCTCCACAGACACTTACATCACTTACATCACTTCCTCGACAGTCACTTACATCACTTCCTCCACAGTCACTTACATCACTTCCTCCACAGTAACTTATCTCACTTCCTCCACAGTCACTTATGTCACTTCCTCCACAGTAATTTACATCACTCCCTCCACAGTAACTTATGTCACTTCCTCCACAGTAACTTATGTAACTTCCTTCACAGTAACTTATGTCACTTCCTCCACAGTAACTAATGTCACTTCATCCACAGTCACTTACGTCACTTCTTCCACAGTCAATTACGACACTTCCTCCACAGTCACCTACGTCACTTCCTTCAGTCACTTACATCACTTCTTCCACAGTCACTTACATCACTTCCTCCACAGTAACTTATCTCACTTCCTCCGCAGTACAAAGGAGTACAAAGGAAATCAAGCAACAACAGATCTAGTGACCCTTCTAGGTTGCTTGTCCTCCAAAACACTGAGGATCAAGTGTCCAAACAGTGGTTTAGAGTGGGTAAGGGAACATTGGAAAGGGAACTACTGCCCTGCCACGGACTAGGAAGTTAGTAGGGGACATATGGGTTAGTAACTGAGGGGAGGATAAAGTTATTCATTTACAAACGCAGTCAGTCGCGGGTTTGATGCGAGATATTTGTCTAGGCGGAATTTAAATGAATCAACGGTGCTGCAGTCTATAACGTCTCGGGGAAGCCCATTCCACAAGTTGACAACTCGATTGAAGAAGAAATTCTTAGATTCGTGCGAGTTAAAAGATTTACCAATAATTTTGCAACCGTTTCCCCGCGTGTAATTAGATTGGTCGATAGTGAAGTACTTACTACAGTTCATATTGTCGATGCCTTTGATGATTTTGAACACTTGAATTAAGTCGCCTCTTAATCTGCGCTGGGTTAAAGGAAATAGATTTAATTCTCTAAGACGCTCTTCGTATGGTTTGTTCTTTAGGCTAGGTATCACTTTGGTAACTCTACGTTGAACTCGTTCTAGCTTGTTTATATCTTTTTTGGTAATAAGGGCACCAGGATTGAACGCAGTATTCCAGAAGAGGGCGGACTAAGGAATTGTAAATGGTTAGGATAACTTCTTTGGATTTATGCTCAAATGACCTGCCTATAAAGCCAATTATTTTGTTTGCCTTCTTAACAACTTCTGAACATTGTTGACTCGGTTTTAGGTTACTCGATATTGTTACTCCCAGATCAGTTTCTCTGTTTACATTCTTAAGCAGTCACTTACTTCACATCCTCCACAGTAACTTATATCACTTCCTCCACAGTAACTTATGTCACTTCCTCCACATTAACTTATATCACTTCCTCCACAGTCACTTACGTCACTTCCCCCACAGTAACTTATGTCAATTCCTCCACAGTCACTTATGTCACTTCCTCCACAGTAACATATGTCACTTCCTCCACATTAACATTTGTCACTTCCTCCACAGTCACTTATATCACTTCCTCCATAGTCACTTACATCACTTCCTCCACAGTAACTTATCTCATTTCCTCCACAGTCACTTCTGTCACTTCCTCCACAGCACTTGCGTCACTTCCTCCACAGTAACTTACATCACTTCCTCCACATTAACTTATGTCAATTCCTCCACAGTAGCTAATTACACTTTCTCCACAGTCACTTACATCACTTCCTCCAAAGTAACTTATGTCACTTCCTCCACAGTCACTTATGTCACTTCCTCCAGTCACTTATGTCACTTCCTCCACAGTAACTTATGGCACTTCCTCCACGGTAACTTATGTCACTTCCTTCACAGTAACTTATGTCACTTCCTCCACAGTAACTTATATCACTTCCTCCACAGTCACTTACGTCACTTCCTCCACAGTCAATTATGTCACTTCCTCCACAGTCACTTACATCACTTCCTCCACAGTAACTTATCTCACTTCCTCCACAGTCACTAAAGTCACTTCCTACACAGTAAATTATGTCACTTCCTCCACAGTAACTTATGTCACTTTCTCCACTGTAACTTATGTCACTTCTTCCACATTCACTTATGTCACTTGCTCCACAGTCACTTACGTCACTTCCTCCACAGTCTCTTACATCACTTCCTCCACAGTCATATACGTCACTTCCTCCACAGTAACTTATGTCACTTCCTCCACAGTCACTTACATCACTTCTGCCACAGTCACTTACATCACTTCCTCCACAGTCAATTACATCACTTCCTCCACAGTCACTTAAATCATTTCCTCCACAGTCACTTATGTCACTTCCTCTACAGTAACTGTTGTCACTTTCTCCACAGTAACTTATGTCACTTCCTCCTCAGACACTTACATCACTTCCTCCACAGTCACTTACATCACTTCCTCCATAGACACTTACATCACTTCGTCCACAGTAACTTACATCACTTCCCCCACAGTAACTTATGCCACTTCCTCCACAGTAGCTTATGTCACTTTCTCCCCAGTCACTTACGTCACTTCCTCCACAGTAACTTATGTCACTTCCTCTACAGTAACTGATGTCACTTCCTCCACAGTCACTTACGTCACTTCCTCCACAGTCACTTACGTCACTTCCTTCACAGTCACTTATGTCACATCCTCTACAGTCACTTACGTAACTTACTCCATAGTCACTTACGTCACTTCCTCCACAGTCTCTTACATAATTTCCTCCACAGTCACTTACATCACTTCCTCCACTTATGTCACTTCCTCTACAGTACCTTATGTCACTTCCTCCATAGTAACTTACGTCACTTCCTCCACAGTCACTTACATCACTTCCTTCACAGTCATTCCACATATACTTCCTCCACAGTAACTTACATCACTTCCTTCACAGTCACTTACATCACTTCCTTCACAGTCACTCCACAGATACTTCCTCCATAGTCACTTACCCCCTTCCTCCAGTCACTTACATCACTTCCTTCAAAGTCACTTACATCACTTCCACCAAAGTCACTTACATCAATTCCTTCACAGTCACTCCACAGATACATACTCCATAGTAACTTACGTCACCTCCTCCACAGTCATTTACATCACTTCCTCCAGTCACTTACGTCACTTCCTCCACAGTCACTTACGTCACTTCCTCCAGTCACTTACGTCACTTCATCAACAGTCACTTATGTCACTTCCTCCACAGTCACTTACGTCACTTCCTTCACATTCACTTACGTCACTTCCTCCACAGTAACTTATGTAACTTCATCTACAGTCATTTACGTCACTTCCTCCACAGTCACTTACGTCACTTCCTCCACAGTAACTTATGTCACTTCCTCCACTGTCATTTATGTCACTTCCTCCACAGTAACTTATGTCACTTCCTCCACAGTAACTTATGTCACTTCCTCCAAAGTCACTTATATCCCTTCCTCCACAGTCACTTACATCACTTCCTCCACAGTCACTTACATCACTTCCTCCACAGTAACTTATATCACTTCCTTCACAGTCACTTAAGTCACTTCCTCCACAGTAACTTATGTCACTTCCTCCACAGTAACTTATGTCACTTTATCCACAGTAACTTATGTCACTTCCTCCACATTCACTTATGTCACTTCCTCCACAGTCACTTACGTCACTTCCTCCACAGTATCTTACATCACTTCCTCCACAGTCACTTACGTCACTTCCTCCACAGTAATTATGTAACTTCCTCCACAGTCACTTACAACACTTCCTCCACAGTCACTTACATCACTTCCTCCACAGTCACTTACATCACTTCCTCCACAGTCACTTACATCACTTCCTCCACAGTCAATTACATCACTTCCTCCACAGTCACTTACATCACTTCCTCCACAGTCATTTATGTCACTTCCTCCACAGTAACTTATATCACTTCCTCCACAGTAACTTATGTTACTTCCTCCACAGACACTAACATCACTTCCTCCACAGTCACTTACATCACTTCCTCCACAAACACTGACATCACTTCCTCCAGTCACTTAAATCACTTCCTCCACAGTAACTTACATCACTTACCCCACAGCAACTTATGTCACTACCTCCATAGTAGCTTATGTCACTTCCATCACAGACACTTACGTCACTTCCTCCACAGTAACTTATGTCACTTCCTCCACAGCCACTTACGTCACTTCCTCCACAGTAACTTATGTCACTTCCTCCACAATAACTTATGTCACTTTCTCCACAGTCACTTACGTCACTTCCTCCACAGTAACTTATGTCACTTCCTCCACAATAACTTATGGCACTTCCTCCACAGTCACTTACATCACTTCCTCCACAGTAACTTATGTCACTTCCTCCACAGTAACTTACGTCACTTCCTCCACAGTCACTTACGTCACTTCCTCCACATTCACATACGTCATTTCCTTCACAGTCACTTACGTCACATCCACAGTCACTTAAGTTACTTCCTCCATGGTCACTTATGTCACTTCCTTCACAGTCACATACGTCCCTTCTTCCACAATCACTTGCGTCATTTCCTCCAAGGTCCACTTACGTCACTTCCTCCACACTCACGTACGTCAGTTCCTCCAAGGTCACTTATGTAACTTTCTCCACAGTCACTTATGTCACTTCCTCAACAGTCACTTACGTCACTTCCTTCAGAGTAACTTATGTAACCTCCTGTACAGTCACTTACTTCACTTCCTCCACAGTCACTTACATCACTTCCTCCACAGTAACTTATATCATTTCCTCCACAGTCACTTACGTCACTTCCTCCACAGTAACTTATGTCACTTCTTCCATATTAACTTATGTCACTTCCTCCACAGTCACTTATATAACTTCCTCCACAGTCACTTACATCACATCCTCCAGAGTCACTTATGTCACTTCCTCCACAGTAACTTATATAATTTCCTCCACAGTCTCTTACGTCACTTCCTCCACATTAACTTATGTCACTTCCTCCACAGTAACTTATGTCACTTCCTCCACAGTCACTTATATCACTTCCTCCACAGTCACTTACATCACTTCCTCCAGTCACTCATGTCACTTCCTCCACAGTAACTTATCTCATTTCCTCCAGAGTCACTTACGTCACTTCCTCCACATTAACTTATGTCACTTCCTCCACAATAACTTATGTCACTTCCTTGACAGTAACTTATGTCACTTCCTCCACAGTCACATACGTCACTTCCTCCACAGTCACTTATGTCACTTCCTCCACAGTCACTTATGTCACTTTCTCCAGAGTAACCTATGTCACTTCCTCCGCAGTCACTTATGTCACTTCCTCCACAGTCACTTACATGACTTCCTCCACAGACACTTACATCACATACATCACTTCCTCGACAATCACTTACATCACTTCCTCCACAATCACTTACATCACTTCCTCCACCGTAACTTATCTCACTTCCTCCACAGTCACTTATGTCACTTCCTCCTCAGATACTAATGTCACTTCATCCACAGTCACTTACGTCACTTCCTCCACAGTCAATTACGTCACTTCCTCCACAGTCACCTACGTCACTTCCTTCACAGTCACATCCTCCACAGTCACTTACGTAACTTACTCCATAGTCACTTATGTCACTTCCTCCACAGTCACTTACATCACTTCCTCCACAGTCACTTACATCACTTCCTCCACAGTCACTTACATCACTTCCTCCACAGTAACTTATCTGACTTCCTCCGCAGTCACTTACGTCACTTCCTCCACAGTAACTTATATCACTTCCTCCACAGTAACTTATGTCACTTCCTCCACAGTCACTTACGTCACTTCCCCCACAGTAACTTATGTCACTTCCTCCACAGTCACTTACGTCACTTCCTCCACAGTAACTTATGTCACTTCCTCCACATTAGCATATGTCACTTCCTCCACAGTCACTTATATCACTTCCTCCACAGTCACTTACATCACTTCCTCCACAGTAACTTATCTCATTTCCTCCACAGTCACTTCTGTCACTTCCTCCACAGCACTTGCATCACTTCCTTGACAGTAACTTACATCACTTCCTCTACAGTAATTTGTCACTTCCTCCACAGTAGCTAATGTCACTTTCTCCACAGTCACTTACATCACTTCCTCCAAAGTAACTTATGTCACTTCCTCCAGTCACTTACGTCACTTCCTCCACATTCAATTACGTCACTTCCTCCACAGTCACCTACGTCACTTCCTTCACAGTCACTTACGTCACATCCTCCACAGTCACTTACGTAACTTACTCCATAGTCACTTACGTCACTTCCTCCACAGTCACTTACATCACTTCCTCCACAGTCACTTACATCACTTCCTCCACACTCACTTACATCACTTCCTCCACAGTAACTTATCTGACTTCCTCCGCAGTCACTTACGTCACTTCCTCCACAGTAACTTATGTCACTTCCTCCACATTAACTTATGTCACTTACTCCACAGTCACTTACGTCATTTCCCCCACAGTAACTTATGTCACTTCTTCCACAGTCACGTACGTCACTTCCTTCACAGTAACTTATGTCACTTCCTCCACATTAACATATGTCACTTCCTCCACAGTCAGTTATATCACTTCCTCCACAGCCACTTACATCACTTCCTCCACAGTAACTTATCTAATATCCTCCACAGTCACTTCTGTCACTTCCTCCACATTACTTGCGTCACTTCCTCCACAGTAACTTACATCACTTCCTCCACAGTAACTTATGTCACTTCCTCCACAGTAGCTTATGTCACTTTCTCCACAGTCACTTACATCACTTCCTCCAAAGTAACTTATGTCACTTCCTCCACAGTCACTTATGTCACTTCCTCCAGTCACTTATGTCACTTCCTCCACAGTACCTTATGGCACTTCCTCCACGGTAACTGATGTCACTTCCTTCACAGTAACTTATGTCGCTTCCTCCACAGTAACTTATATCACTTCCTCCACAGTCACTTACGTCACTTCCTCCACAGTCACTTACATCACTTCCTCCACAGTAACTTATCTCACTTCCTCCACAGTCACTAAAGTCACTTCCTCCACAGTAACTTATGTCACTTCCTCCACAGTAACTTATGTAACTTTTTCCAGTCTCTTACATCACTTCCTCCACAGTCACTTATGTCACTTCTTCCGCAGTAACTTATGTCACTTCCTCCACAGTCACTTACAACACTTCCTCCACAGTCACTTACATCACTTCTGCCACAGTCACTTTCATCACTTCCTCCACAGTCAATTACATCACTTCCTCCAGTCACTTACATCACTTCCTCCAGTCACTTACGTCACTTCCTCCACAGTAACTTATGTCACTTCCTCCACAGTAACTTATGTCACTTCCTCCACAGACACTTACATCACTTCCTCCACAGTCACTTACATCACTTCCTCCACAGACACTTACATCAATTGCTCCACAGTCACTTAAATCACTTCCTCCACAGTCACTTACATCACTTCCCCCACAGTAACTTAAGTTACTTCCTCCAAGGTCACTTATGTCACTTCCTGTCACTTACTTACTTATGTCACTTACGTCCCTTGCTCCACAATCACTTGCGTCATTTACTCCAAGGTCACTTACGTTACTTCCTCCACAGTCACGTACGTCAGTTTCTCCAAGGCCACTTATGTCACTTCCTCCACAGTCACTTATGTCACTTCCTCCACAGTCACTTACATGACTTCCTCCACAGACACTTACATCACATACATCACTTCCTCGACAGTCACTTACATCACTTCCTCCACAGTCACTTACATCACTTCCTCCACCGTAACTTATCTCACTTCCTCCACAGTCACTTATGTCACTTCCTCCACAGTAACTTACATCACTTCCTCCACAGTAACTTATGTCACTTCCTCCACAGTAACTTATGTAACTTCCTTCACAGTAACTTATGTCACTTCCTCCACACTTACTAATGTCACTTCATCCACAGTCACTTACGTCACTTCCTCCACAGTCAATTACGTCACTTCCTCCACAGTCACCTACGTCACTTCCTTCACAGTCACTTACGTCACATCCTCCACAGTCACTTACGTAACTTACTCCATAGTCACTTATGTCACTTCCTCCAAAGTCACTTACATCACTTCCTCCACAGTCACTTGCGTCACTTCCTGCATATTAACTTACGTCACTTCCTTCACAGTAACTTATGTAACTTCCTCTACAGTCACTTACGTCACTTCCTCCACAGTCACTTACGTCACTTCCTCCACAGTAACTTATATCACTTCCTCCACAGTCACTTACGTCACTTCCTCCACAGTAACTTACGTCAGTTCCTCCACAGACACTTACATCGCTTCCTCCACAGTCACTTACATCACTTCCTCCACAGACACTTACATCACTTCCTCCACAGTCACTTAAATCACTTCCTCCACAGTCACTTACATCACTTCCCCCACATTAACTTATGTCACTTCCTCCACAGTCACTTACGTCACTTCCTCCACAGTAACTTATGTCACTCCCTCCACAGTCACTTACGTCACTTCCTCCACAGTCACTTACGTCACTTCCTTCAGAGTCACTTTCGTCACATCCTCTACAGTCACTTACGTAACTTACTCTATAGTCACTTACGTCACTTCCTCCTCAGTCTCTTACATCACTTCCTCCACAGGCACTTACATCACTTCCTCCACTTATGTCACTTCCTCTACAGTACCTTATGTCACTTCCTCCACAGTAACTTACGTCACTTCCTCCACAGTCACTTACATCACTTCCTCCACAGTCACTTAATTCAATTCCTTCACAGTCACTTACGTCACATCCTCCACAGTCACTTACGTAGCTTACTCCATAGTCACTTACGCCACTTCCTCCACAGTATCTTACATCACTTCTTCCATGGTCGCTTACGTCACTTCCTCCACAGTCACTTAACCCTCCTGGCCCGGGCAGGCTCTCCTAATGATGGAGCTCGTATCCGGGCGATCTGGTCGAATATCAACAAAAGTTAACTAAGGCTAATCTCGCTTAATATATTACCTACATTAATCAAACATATATAGAAATGAGCGCCTTACCTTCCTGCGTAGAATGGCGTTGAGTATAGCTCTCTAGCTCAACTGGTTCCGGAGTGATGGTGATGGAAGTGGAGGTAACTTTTGCCGCGTATTTACCTCGGCGCGTCCGAACACTCAACCGCGGCCCCGGCTACGACGCCCAGTTGCACTCGTCGCAACACCCGCAATTATGCCGGGAAGCGATTTGATAGTGTTTTATTGGTTATTCTGTCATTTATTTTAGTTACTATGTTATTTTCACTCAATAAAGTTTATGAACTTATTTGTGTCTCTGTCACTTATTACTTCGTTTTATTATTATTATTATGATTATTAGTGTCACTTTCACTGGACTTTGATAATTGGTAGTGTCATTTCCCCTTTTATGTATTGTTAGGTAAGCTAATAATATATATAGTGTCACTGTCACTTATTCATATTGTTATGAAGGCACTTATTATTACTTGTGTGTGTCTCTTTCACTTATACTTAGTTTTATTATTATTATACTGTCACTTTGACTGGCCTAGGCTTATTGAGTGTCATTTTCACTTATGATTGTTAGAAATATATATTTTAGTGTCACTTTCACTTGTTCATATTGTTATTGAAGGCACTTATTATTACTTATGTGTCCTTTTCACTTATACTTAGTTATATTATTATTCTTAGCCTACATTTGAGTGTCACTTTCACTGTTGTCACTTCCACTTCAAAAGTTTGTTAGAGTGTGGAAGTCGTTGAAGCAGGTGCCAGCACACAGTCCAACTTGACACTCGAGGCATTCCCAAGTGGTTTTTGTGGGTTTGCGAGTTGTGTGGCTGCACACATGGCACCTCTTCTGACTCCTAGCGTTACTACCTGGTGCTTTGAAAGGAAGGGCGCTGAGCTGGTGCTTCCTGAAGAATTCAGCACACTCCGTTCTGTCAAGCTGGCCTGGTCCTTGTATTGGCCTGCCTGGTGTACCCGCATGTTTAGCCAGGAGCTCAAGTAGCACCTGCTTGTGGAACTTCCGCAGGGACTTGTATTTCTTGACTCCTGGAGTCCTCAGACGGTAGATGTTGTAGGCATTGAGGATCGACATATCTACCCTATGCAGGATAAACTTCTTGTACCACCTGCAAGATGTTCGCAGGCAGTCGATGAAGCCCATCTGCATGTCGGACTTGTCAACGAGGCGCATGTTGATGTTATAATCCAGGACAGCAGCTGGTTTTTGGACGGGGTTCTTGGTTATTCGGTCCACCTTCCCTGTGGCGACCATCTGGGCCTTGTGGCATGTGGTGAGGAGGTTGACCTTGCGCTGGTCATGCCAGTGGATGGAGAGGATGGGGCCACTCTTCTTGTGGAAGATGTCCGCCTTCTTCGTCTTGGTTGGGTAGCCTGGCATGCCCTTCCTTTTGCCCTTGACTGTACCGACAGTTCCGGTCTTGCGGTCATGGAGGTACTTGGTCAGGAGAGGCGACATGTAATAATTATCTGTGTAGAGGATTTGGTTATTATTGAAGTGCCTCTCCATCATCTTCTTCACTACAGCGCTACCAAAACCAATGAGATGGTATCACAACTTCTCCAGCCTTGCCACTGTAGACTAAAAAGTCCAGCACATACCCCGTCAAGCAGTCGCAGAGGACGAAGAGCTTGATGCGGAAGCGGTGTCTCTTGGACGGGATATACTGTCGGAAGTGCAGCCTACCACGGAACAGGACCAGAGACTCGTCGAGGCACATCTTCTGGAAAGGAATCAGGTATGTGGTGAACCGATGACGTATCATGTCATACAGCTTCCTGATCTTCCATAATGAGTCGGGAAGGTGGACTGCCATGTTGTTTGTCAGGTGGAGATAGGAGAGGATATCGAAGTACCAGAGGTGGGCGCGCTCCGGTGGGACCGGTAATGCGGCAGCGCTCCGCGCTCATCAGACATAAGGTAATGCGGCAGCGCTCACGCGCTCCTTTTGTCAGCAGACCCGATGCGCTTCCCGCTCCGGGCTCCTGCGCTCCGCGCTCCCAAAAATAGGTATATAAAAAACAAAACAAACAAAACAGCTTCTAGAAGTTATTTAATTATTTACCTTTGTCCTTCACTTTGTCCTTTGTCTTTCATCCATTCGTTCATTCCCTCATTTTTCGTCCGTACAATCCTTGATGGTAAAAACATCCAAATAAGGAGTCATTGTTTTGTTTGTTGATTTATGAGTGTATTAAATGCCCTTGATATCTTGATATAGTATAACTACATTTGTATGTGTTTATCACATTCATACATATAAATGAGCATTGCATAATATGTACGTGATAGTTATATATTAAAGGGGTTTTACCTGTATTTCGGGGGCAACTCACCTGTTTTGCCCGGAAATTAGAGAATGGGTTAATTGGTCATGTTTCACGTTCTCTGGAGAATGGGAAATATTTTGCTTTCTAAATCCCTTTCTCCTGTTGTTCCTGGATTCTCTGACCGCGGCTACTCTGTGCGGTTCTCCTTTGGGTCCTGTTATTTCAGTTTGTTTGTATACATTTAATATCATTTGAACATTTGTTTTATAGTTAGGTTACTAAAATTGTCCCATCACTCTTGAAACATATTTGACGTCATAATATCGTTGTCAAATATGCATCTGCCTCTATTATACTAGCTAACACGATATGCAGATGGTTGTAAACATGCATGTATCAAGAATGTTCAAAGATAGTTAATCGTAGTCATTGGGCCATTAATTTAGCTATATATTGTTTACATTAATTTAACTTAATACAATCTAGTATAACCAAAGCAAACATAACCGTAACTTAGCAAAGAACTAACCATAGCCTAACCTTACTGACGTTTAAGGAATAAATTAATACAATGTTGTGTGGACGAACATTCATTGCAGTGGCCGGAGGTGTACTGTAGGCGAAGTGACGAATAATCCGCGGCTTTGATCAGTGTGTGGGATAGGACAAGGGCTCTTAACATCACTTATAACGTTGCCTCTCTCTCTCTCTCTCTCTCTCTTATTCATTATGGCTACCAATAGACGCAATTGACGAGGTATTATATTTATATTAGGAATGACCTCAAAGGAACAAATGGGTTACAGACTACATACATTAACCCTGTATCGCCCATAGATTCTTCCGGATTTCAGTAAGATTGTTCAATAAGCCAAACTTTCACTTCCCTCGAATTGCTTTCCACAAACTTACAATCTACAAATGTTTAAATCCAGTTGTTACAAACATTTTATGAATGGAGGATGCCTTTAGGCACATGGACCTTTTTGTTTTATCTGTTTTTCCTTCCTCCGTTCATTGTCTCTTAAAAAATAAATAAAAATAAAATGCCAAACTAACAATAAGCCAAACTAAAATGACTAAAATGTCATAATAACGAAACATATTTTTATGTATACAATTATAACTGCCTGGACTGATTTTTTAATATACCTTGCTATATAATAAATAGTATGTATAGTGTTGTAGTTCATATTTAGAAAATCTTACTCATAAATTCGTTTCCATATATTTTATACCATAATTAAAAATAGGTGAAGTCCACGACTGGCCTAGCTAGACACTATGGCATCCGAGTGTACAAAGTGCCACATCTTGGTGGTAAAACAAGGGGCAGGTAAGACAGGTGGCTTGAGGCACGGACGTCATGTTAACTTCTACACGCAGAGGCTTAACTTTCCTACGATGTTTTTTTTTGTTCGCAGTCCGCCAACTCTTATTAGATTTGGCTTTGTTTATCCTTGGGAATACAAGGTAAGTAAAAAGGAAGACAATATTACAAATAATCAAACATTGAATTATATAACTAATTGATTTAACAAATCATATATCTCTCTCTCCCTCTCTTGCTCTGTTTTTCCAAGGATGAGGATGATCTTATCACAAATTGATCCTAGAAGCTTGTGGATGGAGAGAGCGTATCTAATGATCATTGGTAGCATTACTCTTGAACAGTGAACTTTATTAAACATCCAATCTCTCTTAACCCCGGAACCTGCTGCCAAAGTATTATGAATATCGTCTGGGCGAATGCGGCCAGACTCTTAAGAGTCAAGGCCTAAAAAAAGCCTTTCACAAAACCCCGCTGACACTCAAAACAAAGCAATATGTGATTAAGGGAGATAATTCCCCTCCATACCTCCTGTCATTCCTCCACATGTGTCCTTCCTCCCATTTCCCCTTCTTACACCCCCCCCCCCCCTCCTCAATTATCTGGTATTTTCCCTATTGATCCCGATATTTATTGAGTATTTTCGTTTAAGAAAGGTTGGGAGAAAGGGGGGAGGATGGATGATTCTTTCTCCAACCTGTAGCCAGTCTCAGACCTCCCCTTGTCTCTCAGAGCCATGCGGTAAATGAGAGAGGGAGGGTGTGTCTCTCTTGCCGATCCTGGTCAGATTACGACCGCGGGGCTATAATATACGATTTTCACCTGCCAATTGCTGTTACCACTTGTTTTATTGCTTTTCAATTTTCATATTAAAAGTAAAATATGGACACATGGATAAGTAATTATGATATACTGTATATGGTAAATATGCCACTTTTGTCAGGAATGAACCAAAATACGGTGACCGGTCAACTCAACCAGTAGACCATTTCAACCAGTAGCTCTCAACCAGTACCAAATCAACCAATACGGTTAGGTTAGGTTAGGTTAGGTTAGGTTAGTACTATATTTTGGCACTGGTTTGGTTGGTCTGGGTTAATTTGGCACTGGTTGAGAGCTACTGGTTGAAATGGTCTACTGGTTCAGATGACATGGAACCCCAAAATACCTTTGCATGGTGGGCACTTGCAAATACCATAGCTACGCAGTTTATAAGTTAACTGGGCAAACAGGAACTGATTTTGGAATATGACACAGAAAAGAAGGGCCATTGTATATTTTGAAAGTAGCAATGACAGCCATGAGGAATGATGGAGGTTTTACATGTCATTGTCTTCATAAATCATGGAATGAATATCTCCCACAGCATAATTCTTCGTCTGACAAAGCTGAACATTTTGCTCAAACTTTTGCTAGAAACTCCACTATGGATGATTCCGGTGCTATTCATCCCTCATCACCCCCCTCTCTCCTACTTATGCCTAGTATCCTAATCTCTTCTAAAGATGTACTTTCTCCCCTTCCTGGGCTTAATACTAAGAAAGCGCACAGTCCTGACAGTGTTCCTCCTGTTGTACTTAAAAACTGTGCTTCCGTGCTGACTCCCTGTCTAGGCAAACTCTTTCGTTTCTGTCTCTCCTCTAACGTCTTCCTTTCTTGCTAGAAGTTTGCTCTTATTCAACATGTCCCAAAAAAGGGTGACCACTCTCAACCCTCCAACTATCGTCTAATCGCTCTCATCTCTTGTATCTCTAAAGTGTTTTAAACTATTCTTGCTTCCAAATTTCTTAAGCATTTCTCTTCTCATAATCTACTCTCAGATCGCCAGTATGGCTACCTTAAGGGTCGCTCTACTGGTGATCTTCTTTCATATCTTACTAACTCTTGGTCATCCTCCTTTCGGGATTTCGGTGAGACCTTTTCTATTGCACTAGATATTTCGAAGGCTTTCGATAGAGTCTGGCACAAATCTTAAATTTATAAACTGCCCTCCTTCGGTTTCTATCCCTCCATCTGTGCCTTTGTCTCTAATAATTTCCTTTCCGGCCGTTCCATAGCTGCGGTTGTGGACGGCCATCGCTCACTTCTTCATCCTATCAACTCTGGTGTTCCTCAGGGCTTTGTCCTATCTCCTATTCTCTTTCTAATTTTCATAAACGATCTTCTCAACTGTACCTCCAGTCAGATCCATTTATACGCAGACGACTCTACCTTTCACTACTCAATCAGTTTTCCAGAACGCCCCAGCCAGCAATCCTTCAAAGACAACCGTAATGAAGCCATAAAACACTTATTTTCTGATCTAACTACTATTTCCAACTGGGATAGAGAAAACCTTGTTACATTTAATGCTTCCAAAACCCAATTTCTCCATCTATCTACCCGTCCGGAACTCCCAGTGGACTATCCCTTATTCGCCAACAATACAAAAATCAATCCTTCATCTGCTCTCAATATTCTTTGTGTATCTTTTTCTTCAACTCTCACTTGGAAGGACCATATTACCAGTCTTGTTAAGGCAGCTTCCCAGAAGCTGGGTGTGCTCAACCGCCTCAAGGGGTTCTTTATCCCTGCACACCTTCATGCTTTGTACAGGGGCACAGTGTGTCCTTGTATTGAGTATTGTTCACATGTGTGGGGAGGATCCTCTCACACCGCACCTCTAGAAAAAGTAGAAAGGAAGGCCTTTCATATCATTAATTCCTGCCCACTCACCAACTCTCTCCAATCTCTCTCTCTTCCCCGCAATGTTGCATTTCCTCACTCTTCTATTGCTACTACAATAATCAGTGCTCCTCAGAACTCTCCCTGTGTATACCACCTCCTCTACGTGTGGTACGTGGTACCCGTCTTGCAACACAATCCCACCCCTACTCTGTGCAACTCTCCAACCCAAGAGTGAAATGTTACTCTCAGTATTTCTTCTATTCAACAGCTAAGCTCTGGAACTCTCTCCCAGAATCTGTCTTTCCCTCCTCTTATGACTTAAATTGCTTCAAACTCTGTGTGTCCAGGCATTTTGGCTCGAACGTCCCTTGATTTTGGCCATGTCACTCTTTCAACTATGGAGGAGGCACTCGCTACAGGCAGTTCTGTCTTGTGTCTCCCTCACTCACATGGAAAAAAACAAAAAAATCAATGAGACGGAGATGAACTTTACTTGACCTATCTATTGCTAGCTGCTTTGATCCAGACGCCAAAGAGTTGTCCACAAATTAATCACTTACATTGAGTCAATTCGTTTGAATCTCTCGATTGTTCGGGGGAGGGTTGCTACAACAACTGTATATTTTTGTGTACAGTGTGTGGTGCATGTTATAATACCTGTGAATGTCAATATAGTTTGTAACCACTGTACACATTTCGAATGCTAACACCTACTCCACGACGGCTCCAATATTTTAAATATAGTTATTATTCAATCTACAGTATAATAATATTATATCGGTGTTTTCGTTATAATAATTTAAATATTAGACTCTTCTATTTACGAGTATCTTAGGATAAGAAATATTTTCAAATAATCGTTTGTGTCCCATACGGTATTCCTAAGCTGAATATAATAGCATATTTATCGCCGCATTATTATGATGAAATTGTTCATCGTACTTACCATAAACGAATTTCACATATACTGCATTTACATACACACACACACACACACACACACAGGTCACACCGACAGCCACATTAAAGCACATGTTTTTACAGTCTCTCTCTCTCTCCCATTACTTGTTGACCAGACACCTTCGGCCCTGGACAGGTAACAATTGTGGCACCGATTGTTTGGCTCCGTAATGGCAGCCGCTATATTGGCACTCTCGCTGTTAGGCCAGATTCACACGACTGCTTTCTCTGACCACTTTTGATTAGCAACTATGTCTGGCAAGTTTTTTTGGAATGTTGCCAATCGAATCAGCAACTACAGTAAAGTTTGATTTTGTTTAGAGACATAATTCGCATAAAACATTATTTCAGAAACTGCCATACCTCTTTTGCGATTAAAGTTGCCTGCAAACCTGGTCGTGTGATTAAACCGTAAAGGGACGCTAGAGAGGCATTACATCACCGGACAGTTGGCCAAATTAGTCACGGCACAGTTGTTATTACCTTTCATTACGCCACAAGGGTGTTGTAAACCTTCCTGGATGTCTGTGCTTGTGAGAGTGAGAGAGTGTGTGAGTATGGTCTGATGTGTAAGGAAACGACCGTTTGTATATTGAAGGACCTTTAACAGTACTCTTAACCCTTTGTGGGATGCTAATAGGTCCAAATTTGTTCGATCCCTTGCATGATTGAATTTGGTCACTTGCTTGATAAGGGTTAATGGGTACCTGAACACTAATGAATAGATACCAAATACCCTTTGATTAAAATCGGGAATATACCCCCTCCCACCTACTACCTTCAATATTCATGATAGTCAAATTATTCAATACAATACATTAATATGGGTTGTAGTCCCGCCATAGGTCCCCGAGGATGGCCCCAATGACGTATTTTAGTTGGTAGGGCGCCGGTGAAGACCTGCCAGAGTCCTGAAATATTTACGAAGGTGGAGATATACTTCTTGGTCCTTGGTGTTGATGGAAGATGGCGAGGATGGTGGGGCATTATGAAACTCCGCTTTCAGGTGACACATTTAATCCTTTAAGTGGCTGGGTAAAGATGATGTATCACAGCGGCGATGATGGCGCACAACTGCTGGAAGACTATGCTATTGATGGTTTCTGCAGTTCATGTGCCAGCTGCTACAATGTTGTACTTCATGTGTCAGACCTACACAATGCTGCACTTCCTGCACTTCTCTTAGAGATACAGTGCATTGATGTGACACTTCTTTTCCACACTTGCTATGAAGGTCCTGGTGCTTGCAAGCCTAAAAAAATTAGCTGCACTGAGCTTCCATCTGCTGTGTGAGCTTAGGTGGTCTTAGCTTTTGTGGCAGCATCAACTGAGCACGTTTGTGTGCAAGAGGGACGTGCTTACATGAGTGTCTGTTAACATTGTATGTCTCTGTAGCTCTGACACTCTGGAAATACTCTCTTACGCGGCTGGTGTGATGATGGCAGGTGCAATTGATACTTCCTCTCTCTGTCTTTTTCTTGCAGAATGAACCTTGTAAAGTCATGAAATAATCTATGATGATTTAGATATTATGCAGCTACCCTGTGTACTAGACTGTGTAACCCACCTACACCAGACTGTCAAAGCTTTTGCATTATAATAGGTGGCAGTTGAATATTCAGGCTGTATAGTCTATGTCCGGTTGTAGAGTTGGAACATGGAAAACAAAAAGTTGCTGACAAAATACAAAAACATAATTTGCGTGACACCGGCTCTAGCCAATTACCGGTATCTGGGTTCGTTATCAGATAGTTGTTGCTGGAATGATATATATTACTATTTACAGTGCGTCATTTGCCATTTATTTCTACTTTGACCATTTTGTTATGGGCAATACTCTCATTTGTGTAAATACCAAAATACGAAAATACATGTTTTTTTTTTCATTTTTAGATCGAAGAATATGTTATAAAACATTTCCCATAAAATCTGAATATGATCATGGTTAAAACAAAAAGTCTACATTATGGCGGGGCTCACGTAAGAACAAATTGGTGTGTAGCTCTCTATGCTCAGGGTTGTTATACAGTACACTACGCGGGGAGATTAGCCAACTTTCCAACCGCTGTTAAATGGAGTTGGATCAGGGAGCTGTGGAAGGTATAAAGAACTGACGAGAGAGAGAGAGACAATGTGTGTGTGTGTGCCGCGGCGGTTGTGTGGTGAGCACGCTCACGTGTGAATCTGCTTGACCTGGATTCGATCCCAGCCCAGGTGGATATTTAGTGGGTGTTGTAGTAAATCATAGCATGTTTCACATGCTTGCACACAGTAGGGGGACACCTCGGCGACGTATACAGACTAATAACACACATAACAAAGCCACTCCAACAGCTTCCTCTCTCTCCAACACCCCTTCTCCCTTCTCTACACTCTTCAGAAAAATAGGAAAACTAGAATGTAGATACGAGGTGCCGTTGTAAAGGCTTATCCCTCAATACCTTCACCTGACCTGACCAGTCCATGGAGATAAAGAAGGAATGAATAATTTTAAAAATGAGAAGGTTGCCAAGTGATGTCATAACAGACGATAGAGCTATGTGATATTGTAATATTCGCACGTTTACCACAGGTTCTTCACTCCCACGCAGCTTCCTGTTTTTTACAGGGGTATGGTACGCCCATGTCTTGAATACTGTTCTCATGTGTGGTGAGGTTCCGCCCATACCGTAATTCTCGAAAGGGTGTCAAACGAAAACCGAGTCTTTTCGATGTAGTCTTTATTACTGTATATGCAAAGTTAAAATATTGGTTATAGTTCTGGATATAGTTCTGGATATAGTTCTGGATAGTTCTTGGTTATATGTCTTTGGAAGTGGTAAAATGGCCAAAAACAATGCTATTTTATGTTAATGTTCTTGTATTTTTGTTAATGTGCATTCAGGTCTTCAAACACAATTGTTCTGGTTTGACACACTGCTTCTCGAAGGGTAGAATCCAAAGCATTTCATCTTATTAAATCTCCTTCTCTTGAATATGGTATTTCCTTGCCGTAATGGTGTATGCCTGTCTCTTCTATCACTGTTGCAATAATCAATGTTCGTCAGATTATTTTTAATGCATACCTCATCCATTATAGAGAAAACGTAACACTCGCCGTTCAACCTATTCCGTCCAACTGTCTAACCCAAGAGTGAAGCGCTTTCTACAGTCTTTCATCCATTTAAATAGTATTCTATGGAACTCCCTTCCCCAGTTCATCTATAGGCCACCTTATGACATAATGTCTTTCAAGCACCTTGTGTCCAGACAATTCGTCTTTTAAGTTACCATAAATTTTTCAGACTGAAGGAACACTAGCTAAAGACACTCTTATCCGTTGTCCTCTAACACGCCAACAAAAAAATAATAAAATAAATAACAACAAAATAAATAAAATAAAACAGCATTCCTTTACTACCCTTTAATTTCCTTCCATCCTTCCCACTACCCCCCCGCGGCCAGACGCCCAGACTCTCGTTGTAAAAATAATAACTCTCGTAAAATCTCGCAATTCATTCGTCTTTTACAACCTCTTTCAATAGCCTCCGGAGGCCATAACTACTTGTTGATTGCGGGTTGGTTGGGTCGTCTTGCTGCTTGGTGTGTTTGATGAGGGACCGAAGCGGAATGTGAGTGAATCATGTTATGCAACTTTGTGGGTGTAAATAATTCATTATATACAGTTAATTATTCACTTGCAGTACTGCGGCTGCAAATCTACATAATTTCATAATCTAGGTACATTACATCTCAAGGGTATTAATGAAACATTACACGACACCCAATAACATGCGCTAAATTGATAATTATCATTAAATATCCACAGCAGCACATATTAAGAAGTAACGTAATCCTACCCAATGGTTGGTCACTGACATTACAACATCAGTATTAACAATATTGTAGATGATTTGACGGACTTGTTGTGTTATATTTTATTGTTTAGTATTGTTATTATTCAGGTGAACAAAACGATGTGTACATCATAGTCTTTAACCCTCCTGGCCCGGGCAGGCTCTCAAAATGACAGTGTGGGCTACCCGGGCGATCTGGCCGAAAAACGTCTAGGCCTAGGCTACCGTATTTTTGTTTAGTTTAACTGCTACAAATTTCCCACGCATCTATAAATGTAGTGCGGTTTCCAATCTGTAGACTGGCGTTGAGTAGAGCTCTCTATGTCAACTGGTTCAGTTGTGATGACGATTTCAGTGGAGAGCACTTGCAGGCGATGTTAGCAATATGACGATCTTTTCACTACTGAAACAACGACATACAGACATACAATAACAAACGAGTCTTCTCTTTCTTGTTTTCGGAGGTGCGGTGACGTAACGATCGGCTTTGTTTACATGCGTCGGACGCACGGCGTGCAGACCAAGCTAAATAGGCTTTCAACCTTACAGATTTTAAAATGACACCCGGGCTCCTGTCCTTACTTCGTGGTGTCATTTTAAAATGACAACCAGGCCAGGAGGGTTAATGCATGTACTATATATATGTTATTATTATTTAGGGATTAACCCAGGAACGGCGCCGAGACTCTTAAGAGGTTTTGGTGGTGAAAGGCGACGGGACTCTTTAAGATCCAAGGCCTAAAAACAAACTATTTAAAAACTCCAGTTGGACTCCAGTTGCACAAAGGAATATGTGATTAAAGTGAGATCATTCCCTTTCATACCTCCTACACATGTGTCAAAACCCTGTTCTTCCCCCCTACCCCCCCCCCCCCTTCAATTATCACCTATTTTTCCTCTTATTCCTTTGTTTATCGGTTTATTTATCGCACCAATATCTCCAACCCGGAGACATATCGAAGGCCTTCGATATAGTCTGGCACAAATCTTAAATTTATAAACTGCCCTCCTTCGGTTTCTATCCCTCCATCTGTGCCTTTGTCTCTAATTTCCTTTCCGGCCATTTCATAGCTGCGGTTGTGGACAGCCATCGCTCACTTCTTCATCCTATCAACTCCGGTGTTCCTCAGGGCTCTGTCCTATCTCCTATTCTCTTTCTAATTTTCATAAACGATCTTCTCAACTGTACCTCCAGTCCTATCCATTTATGCGCAGACGACTCTACCTTTTACTACTCAATTAGTTTTCAAGAACACCCCAGCCAGCAATCCTTCAACGCTAAACGTAATGAAGCCATAAAACACTTATGTTCTGATCTAACTACTATTTCCAATTGAGGTAGAGAAAACCTTGTTGCATTTAATGCTTTCAAAACCCAATTTCTTCATCTTACTACCCGTCCGGAACTCCCAGAGGACTATTCCTTACACTTCAACAATACAAAAATCAGTCCTTCATATTCTCTCAATATTCTCGGTGTCTCTTTTTCTTCTGCTCTCACTTGGATGGACCATATTACCAGTCTTGCTAAGGCAGCCTCCCAGAAGCTGGGTGTGCTCAACCGCCTAAAGGGGATCTTTAGGCTACACCTGCACAGCTTCTTGCTCTATACAGGGGCACAGTGCATACTTGTATTGAATATTGTTCACATGTGTGGGGAGGACCCTCTCACACCACACTCCTAGACAAAGTAGAAAGGAAAGCCTTTTGTATCATTTACTGCTGTCCAATCACCAACTCTCTCTCTTCGCCGCAATGTTGCATATTTCTCACTATTTATCCCTACTACTATAATCAATGTTCCTCAGAGCTTTCCCAGTGTATACCACCTCCTCTACGTAGGGTACGTAGGGTCTTGCAACACAATCCCACTCCTACTCTGTGCAACTCGCCAACCATAGAGTGAATTGTTATTCTCAGTCTGTCTTCTATTCAACTACTGAGCTCTGGAACTCTCTCCCAGAATCAGTCTTTACCTCTTCCTATCATTTAAATTGCTTCAAACTCCGCGTGTCCAGGCATTTTAGCTCGAACTTCCCTTGATATTGGCCCTGTCAGTCTTTCAACTCTGGGGGAGGCACTCGATACAGGCATTTCTGCTTGTTGTCTCCCTCACTCACATAGAAAAACTAAAATATGGAGAAACCAAGTGGAAAGAATTATCAGACATATAAAAGCGCGTGCCATTACCCGCCCTTTGCCCAAGATATGTATTGGCAAGGGAATACACAAACCATTCAATAAACTTCTACACACAGACACGGTGGAAAGGGACACACAGGCCAGAGAACAGACAGGGAAATTTCACTATCGCACATAATAAACAAAGTTACACAATAACACAAGCACGTACAGTTGCCCACATAACTTCTGTTCCTCTCTGTGATTGTATACATATACATGTAATGCCATAATTGAATTAAGAGTGTAGTTTCTGCAGTAATCTGTTTAGCCAAATAAATTATCAGATTACTCTCCTGGCAAGGTACAGTTGACCACATCTGTTTTGTTCCTCTCTGTGATCTTATAGAGTGAAATACAATGCGGATTATTGAATCACGAGTGTTGTTTATTATGTGGTGGTTAACTCCTCTGATTAGTCAACTAATAATTAAAACAAACCACTTTCACAATCCATTCATAATAATTGTATTATCATTAAAAAGATCACAACGAGGCACATAATTTATATGGGCAACTGTACAGTATTGGTAAATGTACCCTCGTAAAATGGCTAGCACTCCATCTTTTTGTGTGTTGAAACAGTAAATGAAGAAAGTTAGTTAAATATGCCTGCAGCTATTTGATGAGACATGGTAAGGAGAAAAGTTAAAAGGAACAGCAGCATAGTTTGTGTTGCTTTAGTTTCTGGCAAGGTGTATGAATCTAATCTTATACAAATATATATAATCTTAAAACAAAAAACCCAAGTGGTCCAGATGGTACTGGAACACACTCCATAAATTAGCCCCGAACATCAGCCGGGCCATTATTACACATTGAACTACCCATCACACCACAGAGTACCCATTTATAAACAGTAACTCTCTCTTTCTCTGTAACCGTGACGAAGTAAGGAAACAACCTGTCCAACAATAATGTTGATAAGCCTTTTACGGAGCATAGTTCCAACACCATTTTGAACACATGTTGCATACCTCGCTCTTATTTAAATGTTTCACATTATGCATTATTATATCGATCCTAAGACAGAGTTGACAGAGAAGGTTTGTGGAAAGTACTGAGAATATACGGAGTAACAGGAAAGTTACTGAAAGCAGTGAAGAGCATCTGTGAAGGTGCAAATGCATCAGTACCTGTGGAAAATTAACAGAGCAAGTACTTTGATCTGAATGTTGGGTTAAAGCAAAGATGTGTGATCTTCCCATGGTTGTTCAATATACATAAGGATGGAGTCATAACATAAATACATGGGAGAACAGTGGATATTGGTGTACTGCTGATAAGGGAAGGAAATTTACCTGTACTGCTGTTTGCTGACGATACAGTTCTGATGAGCGAAAGTGAATGGAAGTTGCAAGGTCTGGTAAATATTGTTGGAACAGTGTGTGAAAAACGGAATCTGAAGGTAAAAACAGGGAAGAGTAAGGTTATGGTCTTGGAAAGGGGTGCAGTCACAGAGTGTGAGGTGTAGTTAAATGGTCAGGCCATGGAAAATGTCAGCTCATTTAAGTATTTGAGCAGTGTGTTGAGTAAAGATGGGAGTATGGAGGAAGAAGTGCGGCAGACGGTGGAACAGGGGAAGAGTGTTGTAGGAATGCTGAAAGCGGTAACAAGAAATTGGGTGGTCAGCATGGAAGTAAAGAAGTTCTTGCATGACAATGTGGTAATCCCGACATTTGACTTACGGGAGCGAAGCATTTTACGTTGTTGGAGAGACACAACCCAAGAGTGAGAATGGTGGAAATTAGTTACTCGAGAATTGCATGCAGAGTTTCATGGATGTATAAACAAACAAATGAGGAAGTACGAGAGTGGTGTGGTGTAGATGTAGATGTGCTGCAAAGTGTGAAGAAAGAAAGCCTTGAGATTTTTCGGCCATGTGGAACGTATGAGAAGCGAGAGAATGTACGAGAGTGAGATGGAAGGACAAAGAGGGAGAGGTAAACCGAGAGACAAGTGGAAGGATGGAGTTAAGAAGTATATGCGTGGAAGCGGTGCTGGATGGGAGGAGGGGCGTCGACTGCCTGGGGACAGAGGTGCATGGGGGCGATTCATTCGCGGCCACTTCTTTGGGGATCCCGGGTATGTTGGCCAATAAGTATTGTTCGTTTTTTGTTTTTCTTTATTTATGATGATGATGGAAACACAATGCATACAAGACACAAGTGATAGGATGAAGAAAAGATAAATTTAGGGAGAGAGTTCCTGAGTTCAGCTGTTGAATAGAAGCACGATTGGGAGTATCGTTTCACTTTTGGATGGGAGAGTTGCATATAGAAGGGGTGGAATTGTGTTGCAGTTCGGGTACTACGTGTTCTACATAGAGGAGGTGGTATACACTGAGAGAGCTCTAAGGAACACTGATTATTGTACTAGCGGTAGAATAGCGAGAGACGCAACATTGTAGCGAAGAGAGAGAGATTGCAGAGAATCAGTGAGTGGACGTGAGTTCTATCTATCTATCAATCTATTGCCTGACGCCGTGATCCCCGAAGGGGTGGCCACAAACGAACCGCCCCCATGCACCTCTGTCCCCAGTCAGTCGACGCCCCTCCCTCCAACCAGCACCGCCTTCGTTCATATACTTCCTCACTCCATCCTTCCACCTCTCCTTCGGTCTACCTCTCCCTCTCTGTCCTTCTGTTATGTGTGTCCCAGCTAACTCCATAGATGCACAACAGGCCTATCTTGGGTTGGGGAGTAAGTAGACACGCTGTAGATATATAGGTTCTTATTGAGAAGGATATGGGATACAGGCACGAAGCACAGCCTACAGGGTGATAGCTCTGTCTCGTGGTACACAAACATGTATTGGCCCTCTGGTGAGAGGAGCCCCAGGCTTGAGTTGCCAGAGTGGCTATATGACATAACTAATATGACTGCCTGGATGCTAACATGAATCTTACTCATAGAGAGATATTACATATGCATAAGTGACTGTACTAGATATGAAAGTGATACTGTACAAGGTAAATCATATACATACACCTCCCTCCCCCCTCACGCTCGCAGTTCATTCTCGAGCGGACTCTTTCCTACTAAGCCGTTCTGATCGACGTGGGGTAACTTGGGGGTCAGAAGCTAAGGACTGTTCAGCGTCATGGAAAGGGGCCACAGGGTTGAGGGAGTCACCAGTTTGGGGCACGGGGCGGAGGAATCGACGGTTCCGCCACCACACACGGCCACTAGGGAGACGTACCTCATAGGCCCGTGACCTGCCAAGGCTCATCACAACCCCCACCTTGTCCCAGCATTTCGTGGTCGGGTCTTGAATCCGCACTTGCTGACCGACACGTAACCTGGGAAGGGGTTGTGTGTGCTCATCGTACCGGGTCTTAACCTGCTCGGCACGGTCGGCTGCACGTCTATCACAGTCCTCGGCCTTGGCTTGCCATTCCGCAGCAAAGGACTTGGGATGGGCCGGGAGACATGTCCTAAGAGGATGACCATACAGGAACTGGGCTGGGGAGCGGCCTGTGAAGTTTGGAGTATTCCGGAGTTCCAAGAGACCCCGGTCGAAGTCCTCACAGTCAATGTTGCCAGAGGGTGCAGTCTTTAAGGTGAGGTGCTTGAGAGATTTCACCGCAGCCTCGGCATGGCAGTTCGCCTGTGGGTAATGCGGTGATGTTACCACATGACGAACTCCCCATCGCTTCATAAAGTCCCGGAACTCGTGGCTGGTGAATTGTGGGCCCCCGTCGGTCCTCAGACGAAGGGGCACACCAACTTCCCGGAAGTAGCGACAGAACATCCTGATGGTCGCAGAGGCGGTTGTGTCGCCTGTGCAGGGGACAACAACAGGCCACCCCGAGAGACGGTCGACGACTACCAGGAAAGACTTCCCGGCGACCATGAAAAAGTCGGCCGACACAGACTCAAAGGGCCTTGTAGGGTTGTCATCATTCATGAGTGGTTCCTTCTGGAGGCTAGGCTGAAGGATCTGGCACGACTCACACGCTTGAACAGTGTTGGTGATGTCGGAATCTATCCCCGGCCAGAAGACAGCCTGCCTCGCCCTGCGTTTAGTGGCCTCCACACCACGGTGGCCGTCATGAAGATGCTGTAGGATGCATCGGCGAAGGGCTGCAGGAACCACGATCCAAGCTCCATACAGGACGAGGTCATCATCAGCGTAGAGTTCGTCCCGTATCTTCCAGTATGGGAGCAAGGAATTGTGAAGGTCATATCGGTTGGCAGGGAATCCTGAGGTCACATAGTCGAGTAGACGAACATACGCAGGGTCCGCTCTTGCCGCGACCTGGAGATCCTGTAGCGTCCTGTCTGTGTCTGGTGCCGAAGATCGTGCCGAAGATCGTCCTGAGTTGATAACGTCCTTGGTTGTCACTATAGTCCTGAGGTAGGTGGCGGCGTCGGCACAAGCGATCTCATCCTCTGGCGTGGGGCGGCTGACCGGGGCTCGAGACAGGGCATCAGGGATGCAGAGCAACTTGCCGGCACGCCACACGGCCTTGAAGATATAGGGTGAGGTCTTCTCCTTCAGGCGTTGGAGGCGGGGATTCTCCACAGCGTCCAACGTGTAGTGATTGATGATAGGGATGAGGGGGCGGTGGTCAGTCATCAGTGTGAAATCCTGTAGACCCTGTAAATACAGTCGACACTTGGACATGGCCCAAACAGCAGCCAACATCTCCAACTCGATAGTAGCATAGCGGATCTCAGCGTCCGCCAGGAACCGAGAGCCACACTGGATGAGCCGCAGGTGGCCACAGCCGTGGTCCTGCAATAGGGCATACCCAATGCCGTTGAGTCGCGATGCATCAGTCTGAAGAATGGTGGGTAGGTCTGGGTCGAAGTGTGTGAGAACAGGAGGACTGACAAGGGCTAACTTGACTCGCCTGAAGGCCTCATCATGGTCAGGAGTCCACACAAATGTCCTCTTGGGGCTCATCAAAGGGCGGAGGGGCTGAGCGGCGGCGGCGATGTCAGGGGTAAACTCTGCCAGCTGGTTGACCAGACCCAGGAATGACCTGAGGTCGGTCAAGTTGGTTGGTGCCGGAAAGTCCCCGATTGCAGCCACTTTGCTCGTGTCAGCCGCAATACCATTCCCTGAGAGGGGGTATCCACAGAAGTCCACTGAAGGTGCGGCAACCACAAACTTGCTCTTGTTGAGGGTAATCCCGAACTTGCGGCACCTAGTCAGCACTTCATGGATGCGGTCGAGGTGAGACTTGTAGTCCTTATCGTACAGCAGTATGTCATCCACGACCTTAGCGCACCTCTGCACACCTTGTAGAGCCATATCACCCCTGTAGCAGAAGGCGTCGCCCGTAGCTGTGAATCCCATGGGTCCTCTGCAATGCTTGAAGCGTCCATACGGCGTGATGAAGGTGGTCAGGTGCTGGTCCTCTTCAGCCAACTCCATCTGCCAGTAACCACAGAGGGCGTCCGCAGTGGTGAAGTAGCGAGCTCCTCGGTCGACACCACGAACTGCTGCGGATGGAGTAGGCGAAGGGTGAGCTGGTCGGGACACATGTTTGTTGAGTTTGGAGAGGTCGACGGTGATGCGCACTCCTCCGCTGTCCTTACCAACAACGACGAGGGGGTGGCACCATTCTGAGGGGTTGTCTCCAGCAGGCTTGATGATGCCCTGGGCCACCATGGACTCCAGCTCTCGCTTGACTTGGTCCCTAAAGGCAAAGGGAATATGTCGGGGAGTATGGATGGCGAAGGGCTCAGCTCCCTCTTTAAGATGGATCCTCATGGGTTGACCCACCATAGGCTTGAGGGGCACAGTCTTTAGGTCGTCTTTGGACATCAACACGTCGCTAAACTCCCGCAGGAAGTAATTCTTGGCTTCAGCGGGCGACGTGGAGACTGGAAGTGGTGTAGCCTTACACCTGTTGACGTGCTTGACCTCTTGTATGGGCGTTGGGAATGCCAGAGGTATGATGGCTAACTCCTTGCAGTGGCTGTATGAAAGCAGAGGAGTCTGTACACACTCTCTGTCCCAGGGTGAGGGTAGCCTGAAATACCCCCAGAGCAGGTGCCATCGGGGAGCCGTCCGCCGTGAACGTTGTCGTGGGCGAAGGGGCTCGCAGGCTGCTCATGGGGATAGCCAAATCCTCAAGGTGACGCCGGCGCCCGTGTCCGGTAACATCCGTAGGCGGGATGTAGCGTCGCCAAAGGAGAGGGTAACACAGATGGGTTGTGGCGTCGAAGCTGTAGAAGGAGTCGATCCCACCTGACGACAGCTATTACTCCTAGCATCGGGGGGCTTGCCAGAGTTGGAGGGGGCACCCGTATCGCCTGGGGGGCCACCTTGGCGTCTTTCCTTCTTCTTAGTCGACGGACAACACTTGTCATAATGCCCCAGAAGACAACAGATGCGGCACTGAACCTTGTGAGCAGGGCACTTAGCTGTCCGAGCCCAGTGACCGTGGCGCCCACAGTTGTTACAGGTGCTGCCAGCAGCGGGACACTTGTCAGGCCCGTGTCGGCGAGCGCAACTCTGGCAGGCATCAGCTGCATTCGATGGAGGCTTGGGGGGCTGGGTCCTGTCACTGCCCTGTTTCTTGTTTTTCTTGTATGAAGAGACGGCCCTTACTTGTTCATGGGGCGCACTAATGGCCGTGGTCGCAGATTTGGCAGCCTCATACGAGCGGCACGTAGTGACGACATCCTGTAGTATTGACTTGGAGTCCAGGGCAATGAGTTTCTGGACTAACTCCTTGTCCCTGAGGCCCATGAGGATGATAGTCTTGAGTTGTGTCTCCACACAGATGGGTGAGTTACCAGGGCACACATCCACTTCTTCTGCGAGACGTTTGAGGCGGACGTAGAACTCTGCAAAAGTTTCCCCTTAATGCTGTTTGCAGCTCAACAATTCACGACGCCGGAGTGCCTCATTCCTTAGACTCTTGATATGAAGCTGCAGGGCGTCCAACACCTCTTCAACAGTCTTGTCTGTGGAGGGAGCGATCTGGAGGGTGTGTTCTAAGACACGCTGTGTCTCGAGAGTCAGGCACATGCGTAGTTGTATCATCTGTTTGGCCGCAGGCAGGTTGGACAGGTCCACCATGACAGCATAGTCGTCCCAGCGTCTCCTCCACTCCCGGAACATCTGGAATGTAGCGTCAGGCTTCAATGGTGGTGGTGTCTGGGCCGTAGCCTTCTGTGGTGGAGGATTGTGTGAGGGATGTGGAGAAGAATGTGGCTGCTGTCCGCCAAGGTGACCAGCAGGTGTGAAGGAGTCGGGAGGGGTCCTGGTGGGAGCCAACAGCTGAAATAAGCTCTGGAACTTCTGTCTCCTTATAGCCTCATCATGCCTGCGAGACTCCTCCAGGACACGATCTCGGCGGGCCTCCTCCTATTGTCTCCTCTGCTCATCATACCTGCGAGACTCCTCCAGGTATTTGAAAAATTGCAGGAAATCAGCTGAAGAAGGGGCTGAAGGTGTGGTTGGGGACTGAGGGTGCTGATAATAAGGTGTGTATTCCTCCCCATCATAAGGCAAGTTTGTTCCTGCCCCTTCGTCCTGTACATCACCAGAGTCTGACATCTTGTGTGGGTGACAGACAGACAGGGAGATAACAAACACACAGTTATTAGCCTCTCACATATACAAGTGGGGTATCAAAATGACTGGCAAAAACAGCAGAATATTTAGAATACACACCAGCTGTATCCTCACCAATGTATAAAACCCAATTACAATTAGCACTGAAGGGAATGCTTGGGTGATGAAATAAAAGTTTGCCAGTTGTGTGTGTGCCCAGTGTGTGTGCGTGTGTATGTACCGAGCGGTGGAGCGGTGCCGGTGGTGCGCGGCCTCCCTCACCTCAGTATCTTGCTGGCAGTCAGAGGGGGAGGATCTCACGCCCCGCTCTCTCGTGGCTCGGACTTGTGCGGGCGTTATGCTTATGCCACACACAATACATATAAAATAAAGCACACAATATAGCACTGGCACATATAATATCACTGGCATTGCACTGGGAACGTCGGCACCGCACTGTTGAGCACTATAACACTGTAATCCAAGCAGTGAGACGGTGGCTGGGATGCAGGGTGTGTGGACAATCGAAATCCACATAAACTTCTCTTAATACACACTGCGCCATGTTATGTGTGTCCCAGCTAACTCCATAGATGCACAACAGGCCTATCTTGGGTTGGGGAGTAAGTAGACACGCTGTAGATATATAGGTTCTTATTGAGAAGGATATGGGATACAGGCACGAAGCAGAGCCTACAGGGTGATAGCTCTGTCTCGTGGTACACAAACATGTATTGGCCCTCTGGTGAGAGGAGCCCCAGGCTTGAGTTGCCAGAGTGGCTATATGACATAACTAATATGACTGCCTGGATGCTAACATGAATCTTACTCATAGAGAGATATTACATATGCATAAGTGACTGTACTAGATATGAAAGTGATACTGTACAAGGTAAATCATATACATACACCTTCCACCTCGCTCTCGTACACCCTCTTAGTCATTCTCTCGCTTTCCATACGTTCCATATGGCTGAACCATCTCAAGATGTTCCTTTTCACACTTTCCAGCACATCTACCTCCACACCACACCTCCTTCTTACTTCTTCATTATTCTGTCTATCCCTCCATGTAACTCCGCACGCACTTTTTAAGTAATTCATTTCCACTGCTCTCGCTCTTGGTCTGAGTCTCAACCAATGTCCATGCTTCGCTTGGGGACGTGAGTTAATGTGACAAAAGGCTTTCCTTTCTACTTTGTCTAGAAGTACTGTGTAAAAGGATCCTCTGCAGACATGCGAACAATACTCAATACATGGACGCATTGTGCCCCTGTACAGAGCAAGACCTGTCCCAAAGAAGGGTGACCGCTCTCAACCCTCCAACTATCGTCCAATTGCTCTCATCTCTTGTATCTCTATATTTGTTTAAGCACTTCTTGCTTCTAATTTTCTTAAGCATTTATCTTCTCATAATTTGCTCTCAGATCGCCAGTATGGTTGCCTTAAGGGCCGCTATACTGGTGATCTTCTTTCATATCTTACTAACTCTAGGTCATCTTCCTTTCGGGATTTCGGCGAGACTTTTTGTACTGCACTAAACATTATCGAAGGCCTTCGATAGAGTCTGGCACAAATCTTTAATTTCTAAACTACTCTCCTTCAGTTTCTATCCCTCCATCTTTTTTGTCTCTAATTTCCTTTTCGGCCGTTCCATAGCTGCGGTTGTGGACGGCCATCGCTCACTTCCTCATCTTATCAACTCCAGTGTTCCTCAGGGCTCTGTCCTATCTCCTATTCTCTTTTTAATTTTCATAAATGATCTTCTCAACTGTACCTCCAGTCCCATCCATTCTTACGCAGACGACTCTACCTTACACTACTCAATTAGTTTTCCAGAACGCCCCAACCAGCAATCCCTCAAAGACAAACGTAATGAAGTCATACAACACTTATCTTCTGATTTAACTACTATTTCCAATTGGGCCAGAAAAATCCTTGTTACCTTTAATGCTTCTATAACCCAATTTATTTCATCTATCTACACATCCGAAACTCCCAAAGGACTATCCCTTATTCTTTAACAATACAAAAATCAATCCTTCATATTCTCTCAATATTCTTGGTGTCTCTATTTTTCTGCTCTCACTTGGAAGGACTATATCACCAGTCTTCCTAAGGCAGCCTCCCAGAATCTGGGTGTGCTCAACCGCCTCAGTGGGTTCTTTACCCCTGCAGAGCTCCTTGCTCTGAACAGAGGCACAGTGCATCCTTGTATTGAAAATTGTTCACATGTGTGGGGAGGATCCTCTTACACCACACTTCTAGACAATGTAGAAAGGAAAGCCTTTTGTATCATTAATTCCCGCCCACTCACCAACTTTGTCGGGAATTTAGATAAAGAGGTTAAATTGCATATCACTGGTACATGAAAATATCCCTACAAATAGTTATATAATAATTACCAATACGGCGAAGTTAATAGATGGAGTCCGGTCCTATTTCACACTGGTAATTCAATTGCATGACATGTAGGAATGTTCACATAATACAATATCGATACAATGAACTTAGCTTAGAGGACTGGTGATGTAGGACTGTTATTATATATTATCAATGGTAGTTCATAATGGACTAAAGGTGAGTCAAGAGCCGGGGGAAAGTTGTTGGCTGTATGGTGGTGATTGAGAGACTCAAGAGCCGGCGTCCGATCGCTTCGCGAAATTACATATGGCTGCCGGCTCATAATAATTATAACCCATAACTTGGTCCCATGATACATCTAGAGCCGATGTAGATATTTATACATTACAGTCAACATTTAACCCACACTTAATAATAAACTACAATACACAAAGAACTAGCCAAAATCGTACATGCGACACGATACCGCCAAACTCAAATGCCCTACCGGACCCAAACTGTCGGGATCATTACCCTATTCCCGACAAACTTTTTGCAAACTCTCTCTTCGCCACAATGTTGCACCTCTCTCGCTATTCTACCACTACTACAATAATCAGTGTTCCTCATAGCTCTCCCAGTGTATACCACCTCCTCTACGTAGGGTTCGTGGTACCCGTCATGCAACACAATCCCATCCCTACTCTGTGCAACTCTCCAACCCAAGAGTGCAACGTTACTCTCAGTCTTTCTTCTATTCAACAGCTGAGCTCTGGAACTCTCTCCCAGAATCTGTCTTTCCCTACTCCTATGACTTAACTTGCTTCAAACTCCGTGTGTCCAGGCATTTTGGCTCGAACGTCCCTTAATTTTGGCCCTGTCACTCTTTCATCTTTGGGGGAGGCACTCGCTACAGGCAGTTCTGCCTTTTGTATCCCTCACTCACATAAAAAAAAAAAAAAAAAATTTATGGGTAAAGAACCTTCTGAGGCGATTGAGCACACCCAGCTGCTGGGAAGCTGTTTTTGCAAGATTGGTAATATGGACTTTCCAAGAGAGATCAGAAGAGAAAATGACACCGACTTTTTTAAAGAGAAGATAAAGGGTTGATGTGCATGTTGTTGAAGAGTAAGTGGTAGTCTTCTAGAAGGTTGTGACGAGTAGATAGATGGAAAAATTGAGTTTTTGAAGCATTGCAAGTCACAAGGCTTTCTTTGACACTATTATTTCTATCCGTCTATCCTAGCTTCGATGACAGTATATATCCTTCCATCGGTCAGTACAACCTGTCCTTCCTATAAAATTTGTATCCGTCTATCCTTCCTTCAATGACAATATATCTTGTTTATATCCGTCAGTCCAACCTGTCCTTCCTCACTCCAGCCTATATTAAGGGGGTAGGGTATACAGTATATGTGTGTTTATTTGTTTATATATGTGTTGGCATTATAATTTACTTCCTAGGCCTACATAAAAAATAAAAATGAAACATCTTCGAGATCCTCCTTCAAGATAGTTTGTATTTTTTTCGATAGAAAAATGCTACGGCCGAAGACCGGTTTCTCCAAATTTACAGGTCTTGAGGGGAAAATTAAAGAAAATAAAAAAATAAAAAATGTATAAATGGACAAATAGAAGCAAATCTCCCCTTTATTCTCTCACTTTCATATTTATCCTCCTCTTGTCTACTACCCCTTCTTCACCAGATATCCTGTTGTCATTTTGAATTACTACTATCGTATATCTAAGGCAATCATCTTTCTACTTCCTTTTCAACAAGTTACCATTTGCTGTATAGTATTTTGTTGATATATAATAATTCGTACTTAGAACATAAGAACATAAGAAAATGGGAGTCTGCAGAAAACCGATTGGCCTAAGCAAGGCAGATCCCTGTCCCACACAACCCCAATTACAAAGCCCAATTATAGGCTCAACACTCTAATACCCTGAGGATCATCTTACCAAAACGGTTAGAGATTAACGCAGGATTACGGGGTCTGCAGAGCGCTGATTGGCCCAACCCTGCTGATCCCCCTTCACACCCAACCCTTCTCGTCCATATGCTTATCCAATTTTATCTTAAAGCTCCCTATCGTTTTTAATCCCACTATAGCACTTGGTAGTCCATTCCACCCATCTACAACTTTGTTACCAAACCAATATTTGCCTATATCTTTTCTGAAACGAAATTTATCTAATTTGAAACCATTGGTACGAGTTCTTTCGCTATCACTGAGCTTTAGTACATTTGTCATGTCCCCTTTGTTAATCCCACTAACCCACTTGAACACCTCTATCATATCCCCTCTAACTCTGCGTCTCTCTAATGAATGTAAGCCTAATTTCTTCACCTTTCTTTATACGGAAGATTTCTAATATTATGGATCATTTTTGTCATTCTACGTTGTACTCTCTCCAATGAATCTATGTCCATTCTGTAATAAGGACACCAAAATTGAACAGCATAATCCATATGGGGTCTCACTAATGACAAGTAAAGTTTTAAGATAACATCAGCAGTTCTGTACTCACACTCCTAGAGATGAACCCGAGAATCCTGTTTGCCTTGTTTCGAACGCTTATACACTGTTGTCTAGGCTTCAAATCATTGCTAACAAACACACCTAGATCTTTCTCACAATTCGAGTTTTGTAATTCCACATTAGCTAGTTTATATTTAACATTTGTATGCATCTTCCCTATCTTTAATACCTTGCATTTGTCAATGTTAAACTTCATCTGCCAATTTACTGACCATTCGTGTAAGGTATCTAGATACCTTTGGAGGCAGTCTATATCTCTATCTGAATCAATTGTTCTCCCCATTTTGGTATCGTCTGCAAATTTACTTATCCTACTAGTTATACCTAAATCAAGGTCATTTATGTATATAACAAACAACAGAGGACCTAATACAGATCCCTGGGGGACACCACTTTTGACTGCTCCCCATTCTGACTTCGTACCATTTATGCTGACTCTCTGCTTCCTACCAATTAGCCATGACCTAATCCATCCCAACAACGCCCCACCTATTCCATGCGCCTCAACCTTTCTCATCAATCTCTCATGGGGGACTCTGTCGAAAGCTTTACTGAAATCTAAATATATTATATCATATGACTTGTCATTATCTACTGCTTCATATACCTCTGAGAAAAAACTAAGCAAATTAGTAAGGCTAATTTGTTCATCACATTTTAACATCCTTATAATATTCCAATCATATTTCCCATAATATTTAAACCTTCCTTTCTCATACGTCTGTTCTGCATACCTTTGCTGACAATATTGTCTTTGGGTGACGGCTGGTCCTATCCAGAGTGAGGTTTGGCATCCTCAAACCAAACTTAGCCGTTTCTGACTGTTTCCTTTACTGTCCTACTTTTCCTTCGGGGGTCAGGAGGCTAGTAATCCTCCTCCCCTTGTAAAATTATCCTACTCGACGATCAGAGAACCGGGTGAAGGGAACGCGAAAGTGGTCCTGGAGCCTACAAATTGGAACTGTAAATGTTTTTTGTTTATGTTCAGACTCAGTTTAAACGTACATACATCCACATTATGTTGTATTATCTTTAGTAAATAGTCAACCCTTAGAAGATCCAATGACACATTCGTTTTATGTTTCCTGATTATTGTTAGATGATTATATTCAGATTCAGATTATGGAAGTCAGAGGGTTAATTATTGAGATAGTCATTACCCTTATAATTCTTACAGTTCCTTCTTAAATTATAAAAGATAATCTAACGATAGTCAAAATAATCGGTCAAAATGCGTCATATTCTTCAAAGGGTTAAAGCAAGTCCTTGTTCATTATTATTGTTTTTGTTATTAGTTCATCCCTCCATACATAAACTATATCGTTCACTACCCAAAAGCATATGGAAACCAAACCGTGGAATAATTAACCCTTTCACGCATTTATGACACAGAGGTTACCAGATTACCAATAAGAAATAGAGTTCTCTCACTCTTATAATTACCTCTCCATAATTAGTTTTCTGCCCACAGCTAACTCAAAGACAACTGCAGAGGTTGAAGTAACTAAACTAAAGATTTCTAAATACCCCTGATGGTAACAAAGGCTTTAAAGTATCCCTAATAGGCTCAAAATCGCGTCGTATGTCGGAGAGGGTTAAGAGGTATTGGATAATGCTATTTCCAGGCCTAACCATCATATTGTTTTTTTTTTTTATTCAGAACAACATAATAGCATCAACTTACTAAAGGCGCGGTTACACATGCCCGAGTTGCCCGAATCGGTGACAAAAGTTGCTCCGTGGAGCAACTTTTGCCCCCCAAGCAACTTTTTCGGGACCCATTTGTCACCCGAATAGGGCAACTTTTGCGTCCCGAACGTACGGGACGCATCGCCTGTTGCGGCAACTATAAATATGGGTTGAATGCAATAGTAGTAATGTGATAACTATATATATGATGTGCAAGCATTAATATACTATAATAATGCTCAATCCTTTAATATATAGGTCATCACAGTATAATATTCAATAGATTGGGATGAGAAAACGGTTTAATCAAGAAGTAGGCTACGGTATGAATGCGAAATTTCAAGTTTGTACAAATAGCCTACAATATCTTTAGGCAAGAATGGGAAGAATATTCTCAAGGGATTAAATGTGTCATATATCCGTTATCATAATCAACTTACAATTATAATTTGCAACAGTAAACGATTTGTTATAACTAAATATGAATAATAGCTTCGTTACTGCAATGGTTAGCCTAATACTTCCTTCAGTATTACAAATTATGTATTCTGTATGCTTTGTAATCTTGATTAAATACCGTATTTATGCATTATAGGTTCGGTTAATGCGACGTGCTAAATAGTAGGCTACTCTTTACATAACTTAGTAGCCTACATGTACAGTATACGGTAATAGTGTTTGGCGTGAATTAATAGGCTATGTCGTGGACATATATTCCATATTTAGTCTATAGCCTAAATAGGCCCATATATATTATATATATATATATATAATCCATATACAGTAGGCTAGGCCTATATTAATATAAATAAGTTTTAATACTTCTAATGATAATGTGACAGGTGATATCCGAACCTTAAAGAGCTATAAAATACCACATGGAACACATCAAATCGTACATATAATACAGTTAACACAAGCAAGGAAAGAAATAGTCACTGCCTATTTTAAATGTGTAATACGTAAAGCAAGGCCTGTGATTGGCTAAACCGGGTGAGCCCGGGCCAGCCAGTCTTCTCTCTCGCTTACTTCTTTGGTTTTTCATATCTTTATCTTGCTTGTGTTTTCTTTATGATATAGCCTATACGTTATTATTGTGTTTCCTGTGTTCTTTAAGAGCTCTTTAGATTCGGATAGTACTGTACTTTATTAAGTAGGCCTAATCATTAAAATTACTTAAACATATCTAGTTAATGAATAAATAAGGAACAATACAGATGATAAATAAATGAGCAGGGTAATAATAAGATAGCCAATCATGAGCGTGCTGCTGTTTCAACTGAATTGCACTTTTACCGACAGACGTGGATTCATGTCGCTTGTTTTATGTAATGGCGAGCAATATAGTGATACATACCTTGGTTTGTATATATGCTCAGCTTTATCATAGGGATTGTGATGTATTAATAGCGTGACGGGAAGCTAAAACAGCCGAATTAAGACCAATTAATTTCGAAGTGAAAACGAAAGAGTGTAGGCTACGGGAGGTAGTGCTACGAGCAACTCTCTTCCTGCATGTGTAACCACTTGTTTTTGGGTCTCAGAAAAGTTGCCCGTAGCGGTGACAAAAGTTGCTTGGGTGGCAAAAATTCGGGCATGTGTAACCGCGCCTTAAGGGGATAGGGTTTGTACATTTGATTATATATTTACTTATTTGTTGGGGTTTTATAGTTTTCTCCCTAGACCTCCACCTAGCTTAACATTTCTTCTCAAATTAGTTTTTTATATTTTTCGATAGAAAACTGTCCCGGCGAAGGCCGGTTTCTCCAATACTACAGGCTCGCTATCGTACGCCACCTAATATATATATATATATCACTACCACCAACCCTAGGTCGGTGTCGAAAATAGTTGGGAATATAATTATCTCCCAATGAGAAGGAAAGCTTGTATGCATAATTCGTGTATTCTTCAATGACGAGTAGTTGGCCAATAAAAGCCATGTTCGTTCTCAGATGGAATACATATATATATATATATATATATATATATATTGATATAAAGATAGATATATATAGATAGATAGTATACATATATTTATACAATGTGTGTATGTGTATATAATTCACACAGACTGTTGGTTTTTGTCCATTGTTATCCTATATTATCAAATAATTATATCCTAATTAAGCGCAGCAACAATGTGAAACAGGATATTATGGGCCATACTCTAGCGATTATGATTGGTGGTGGAAGGATTAGGTTTCCGGTCGATGTAATTAGGGAGAGAGAGATATATCGCTGCATAGATACACAGCCTGTATAAACCATGTTATCCTTACTAGACAATTTGGACTTGGATCCATTACAGTAGTTAGGAAGAGAAATACAACTAGGATTTCTTCCATCACTACCACCAACCCTAGGTCGGTGTCGAAAATAGTTGGGACAATAATTGTCCCCCAATGAGAAGGAAAACTTGTATACATAATTCGTGTATTCTTCAATGACGAGTAGTTGGTCAATAAAAGCCATGTTCGTTCTCAGATGGAATACGGTTCACCATTGTGGAATGGATGTACAGTGGTTACATTGAAGCAGTTGAAGACAATTCAAAATATAGCAATTAGATCAATCAATAATCCTGTAATCATGCAGGATCTTCCTCCAATATTGATACAAAGATATGTTGCATCCCTTGCATACTCTACAGATATTTTCGCAATAAATGTTCTGAGGAACTTGCTTCAATTGTACCCCCTCTCCGCATTGTCCCTCGCAGAGCTAGGCCAGCTGGAAATGTCCATGAATTCACACTCTCTCCTCCATAATCTAAAGTTCCAATTGTCAACAATTAATTTATTCCCAGAATTCTACTCTCTGTAATTCACTTCCTTGAAATTACGTTCCACAAATTTACAACCCACAACTGTTTAAGTCCGATTCTAACCAAACAAAAATTGAATGGAGGATGTCTTCCACATACTACCCATTGCTCCGAAAACTGTCCTTCCTTCACATACTCTCTGTTTTACTTACATATCTATACCTCCATTCGTGCTTATCGTTCCTCCTAGATATTTAAAACACTCTTCTTTTTTCAATATTTTCCCATCCAGTCTCCCATTTAGATTCGCCCTACGATCACCCCTATTACACACCATTAATTTACTTTTATTGACGTTTACCTTCAGTTTCCTCCTCCTACAAACCACACCAAACTCTTTGACTAACCGCTGCAGTTTATCCTCAGAATCCGCCACCAACGCCGTGTCATCAGCGAATAGCAACTGATTCAACTCCCAATCTTTACCATACAGCCAGAATTTTGAATAAGTGATCTCTCAGTTTCACAGATCTACAATTACAAATTATGATCTTAGGACACCAACACATGTACCACCTAGCTGACTATCGTAAGTAACAAACAGAAGAGGCATAATGGTTGTCTTACTTATATAACTAAGAAGATAACAATAGATAATCTAATTTAACAGCACGACAAAATGTGGCGTTTGTGAACACATGTTCAGGCTTTATCATAGCTACATCGGTTCAGGAGCATTCAGTGGCCTATGGTGTGAAACTTCTCCCCATTAATGTCCTGGCAGACTATGGTTTTCCCTAATCCTTACATACTAACATCTCACCAGAACTTTTCAGGTCAAATGTTTAAGGAAATTGACAGACTGAAACCTAAAAAATCGCCTGGTCCTGACAAGGTATATATGGTATTAAAAGAATGCAGAGATGAGTTAAGTAGCCCAGTAGCATTTTTATTTAACAAGTCATTAGAAACAGGTTTAGTTCCAGAAGCTTGGAAGCTTGCAAATGTAGTTCCGATCTTCAAAAAAGGTGATAAATCGATAGCATCCAATTACCGTCCCATTAGTCTCACATCAATCATAGGAAAGTTGCTAGAGTCTATTATTGCTAGGAAAATTAGAAGCCACTTAGAAAAAATTACCTTAATAAATTCTTCTCAGCATGGATTCACTCAGGGACGTTCTTGCCTTACTAATTTGCTTAGCTTTTTCTCAGAGGTATATGAAGCAGTAGATAGTGACAAGTCTTATGATATTATTTATTTAGATTTCAGTAAAGCTTTCGACAGAGTCCCTCATGAGAGATTGATGAGAAAGGTTGAGGCACATGGAATAGGAGGATCGTTGTTGGGATGGATTAAGTCATGGCTAATTGGTAGGAAACAGAGAGTCAGCATAAATGGTACCAAGTCAGAGTGGGGAGCAGTCAAAAGTGGTGTCCCCCAGGGATCAGTATTAGGTCCCCTGTTGTTTCTTATATACATAAATGACCTAGATTTAGGTATAACTAGTAGGATAAGTACATTCGCAGATTATACTAAAATGGGGAGATCAATTGATTCAGATAGCGATATAGAGTGCCTCCAAAGGGATCTAGATACCTTACATGAATGGTCAGTAAATTGGCAGATGAAGTTTAACATTGACAAATGCAAGGTATTAAAGATAGGGAAGATGCAAACAAATGTTAAATATAAACTAGCTAATTTAGAATTAGAAAATTCAGACTGCGAGAAAGATCTAGGTGTGTTTGTTAGCAATGATTTGAAGCCTAGAAAACAGTGTATAAGCGTTCGTAATAAGGCAAACAGGATTCTCGGGTTCATCTCTAGGAGTGTGAGTAACAGAACTGCTGATGCTATCTTAAAACTTTACTTGTCATTAGTGAGACCCCATATGGATTATCTGTCCAATGTTGGTGTCCTTATTACAGAATGGACATAGATTCATTGGAGAGAGTACAGCGTAGAATGACAAAAATGATCCATAATATTAGAAATCTTCCGTATGAAGAAAGGTTGAAGAAATTAGGTTTACATTTGTTAGAGAGACGCAGAGTTAGAGGGGATATGATAGAGGTGTTCAAGTGGGTTAGTGGGATTAACAAAGGGGACATGACAAATGTACTAAAGCTCAGTGATAGCGAAAGAACTCGTTCCAATGGTTTCAAATTAGATAAATTTCGTTTCAGAAAAGATATAGGCAAATATTGGTTTGGTAACAGAGTTGTAGATGGGTGAAATGGACTACCAAGTGCTATAGTGGGATCTAAAATGGTAGGGAGCTTTAAGATAAAATTGGATAAGCATATGGACGAGAAGGGTTGGGTGTGAAGGGGGATCAGCCGGGTTGGGCCAATCAGCGCTCGGCAGACCCCCATAATCCTGCGTTAATCTCTAACCGTTTTGGTAAGATGATCCTCAGGGTATTAGAGTGTTGAGCCTATAATTGGGCTTCGTAATTGAATTGGGGTTGTAGACCAGTCAAAGTAGGGCTGGACTTAGAACAAATTGCAATAGAAGGTTTTTTGGCTTTAACTTGTTTATTAGGTCCCTCTGATGAACATATAAAAAGTCTCCAACTTTTGGACACCGGGAAAGTGGTTAATTTGCATAAATTCAAGATGGCCGCCGTCCAAAGCTTCAATTTACAGATAACTTTTTTCTGGTTGCTCCTAGACCCTATAAATGTATTACAAACAACGTTTTTTGGCTTTAACTTGTTTATTAGGTCCCTCTGATGAACATATAAAAAGTCTCCAACTTTTGGACACCTGGAAAGTGGTTAATTTACAGCCAAAAAACCTTACAGCCAAAAAACCTTCTATTGCGATTTGTTCTAGGTCAAGCCCTACCTTTACTGCACATTATTGTCTATTACATGTTGCCTAGGCCTATACTAATCCCATCATCTTGTTTCTTGTTTCAACAGATTGGTGCGACATCTACCGAAGCCATGGAAGAAGAGGTGGTGCATAATCCCTGCGGCATTTGCTCAAACACGTTAGACGAAGGAGAAACAGTCAAGCTGAGGGCGAAGGGAGCAGATACTATCAACAAGGCCAGTACTGAACGTGGAACGCCATCAATTACCGTGTCCGAGGGCCAAACGGTGCACATTGATTGCCGAAAGAAGCATGTCAATACGAAGCCAAATAGAATTCCTGGGAAGCAGAAGAAACGTCCTGAAAAACCTGCTCTTCGTTCTCAGACACCAGACTTTTGTTTTACAGAGAACTGCTTTTTTTGTGGTACAAAAATCTATTTGGACACAAAGCATGATTCAGAAGAAGTGTATCCAGTACGCACCTTCAACTTTCAAAGGACAATACTTTCTGCATGTGATGCCAGGGCTGATGAGTGGGCTGACACTGTTAGAGGCCGAATTAACTTTGCACGCGATCTTCCAGCAGCTGACGCAATATATCACAAGCAGTGCAGCTCAAATTTCCAGACACATAGGCAGATCCCCTCCAAATATCGTGATTCCGCAGACAGTGAACCTCCTCGCAAGGGTCGCAAAGTAGATGCCTCACGAGAGGAAGCATTTCTACTCGCAATCGAGGACCTAGTCAGTGGCAATGATGATGAACAGACTACAGTGGTTGATCTCGTTGATAGAATGTCCCAGTTGTGCCCTGATGTTGAAGCGTATAGTGTAAAATACATGAAACAGAAACTTATTTCATATTTTGGGGATGAACTGGTTATTAGTAACGTGCATGGACGCAGCGATGTTGTAACTGTCAAAGAAAGTGCTGCAAAGATTTTGCAACAATTCAAAGACTCACCACAGACTGATGATGAGGAAGCAGAACAAAGAAAGATAGTCAGGGCTGCGGCACGGTTGATCAAAGCAGATATAAAGAACATTGATACTTGTAGAGATTTCTATCCAGATCCTTCTGAACTCCGGTCGCTGGAAAAGAATGTGGCGTACGTTCCGCAGTCCCTTCGTATATTGCTGCAAGAGACGTTCAGTGGCAAGTCATGTGATCTTGAAGTTGCATCAATTGGACAAAGTATCGTGCAACTTACCAGACCAAGGGTCATTGTAGCACCCATTCAGTATGGATTGGCGGTTCAAATGCACCAGCACTTTGGTTCCCGCTTTCTTGTGGACAGTTTACACAGCCACGGCTTCTGTCTGCCTTACGCAGAAGTTTTGAGGTTTTCGAAGTGTGCTGCCAATTTCAGGGGCACCAACATATCCACTGCAGGCAGGTTTGGACAGTTCGTTGCAGACAATATTGATCACAACTTGCGTACGCTTGATGGGCGAGGAACATACCATGGTATGGGTATAATTGTTGCTGTCACCCCTGAAGTAAGAGACACAACATCAATACCAAGATTGCAGTCACCTGAAAACAACTTCACGGCAGCTCAAATTGAAATCAAATACTACCGCAGTGTTCGCAAGAAGGGTGGGCCTCTCGAATTTAGAAAGCTTGACCCCATTTCAGCATCTGACAAGCTTGAAAATCTGGACATACTGTGGAAAACGTCATGGTTGCTTCGACCAAAACGACCAGGCTGGTCCGGCTTAATGCAGAGTGTGTGCCATGGACCACACCCAGGGAAATCATCCGTCCATTTCTTGCCCATGATTGACATGGACCCTACGGACATGAGTTGTATTTACTCAACACTTCACTTCGTTGCTGCGGAAAGCCATCGCCAGGGAACGACGCCAATGCTGACATTCGACCAACCGCTTTATTGGAAAGCGAAGACGATCATTGTTCATGAGAAGGAAGGAAGCGAACTGAAACCCATTGTTTTGAACCTTGGTGGCTTTCACTCTGTGATGAGCTTTTTGGGATGCATGGGCCATGTTATGGAAGCATCTGGGCTTAAGGAGGTTTTGGAACTTATATACGCTGAAAATGCTGTGACCCAAATGCTGAGTGGGAAAGCCTATGCACGAGCAATCAGAGGCCACTTCTTGGTTGACACAGCCTTGAGTTCGATTGTGTTAGGCAGGGCATACGGTGTCAACCTCTCAATGGTAGATGAGGAAAGTGACGCATGCAAGGACTTCCAGGAGGCTGCAGATCTTTTGGATAAGCTGTTGCGTGAAGACGTTTCACCGGATGAAGTCTGCAGTAAAGACGTTTTCAACAGAATTTCTGAAAAACTTAAAGCTGAGAAGAGCTCCTTAGCAGAGCATAAGATGGGAAAGCTATGGATTCAATACATGGACATGATTGACCTGCTGCGTCGCTTCCTGAGGGCACTGAGAATGGGCGATTTCCTACTGTACCTCGGAACACTCCAGGAGATGTTGCCGTACTTTGCAGCGTGTGGTCATAACAATTATGCCAAGTCAGCCCATGTGTACATTCAAGACATGATTGAACTTGAGCAGCTCAACCCCGACATGTTCTGTCAATTGAACTCCGGTCTATTTGTGATCCGCCGAAGTGATCGGCTGTGGGCAGGACTGCCAAGCGACTTGGTTATAGAGCAGGTTTTGATGCGCTCTTTGAAAACGAATGGTGGATTGACACGTGGTAGGGGCATGGAGGAAACGCAACGCCTGCGCTGGTTACTTGCTATGCCAGCCTGCGCTGAGGTGAGTGAAGTTATGCAAGAACTGACAGGGAAGCATTTCCACACCTCTGAGCAGCACAAAGAAATGACTGAAGCAAGGCGTGAACGAGATAGGAAGGACACAGAGAAGGTTCTCTCATTCTTCAAGGATTATGATCCATTTCAAGAATCAAATGAACTCAAACTCAGGAATATTGCCAACGGTGTGACAGGACCAGCCTCGGCCAATCCTCATTTACTGTATGAGGTTGGTATGAACATTGTGCAGAAGATGGAAGGTAGCAATGCTTTTGACTTTTCATTTAGGAAGAAAGATCAAGTTGAGTCGTTGGGTGCAAAGGTTACAATCAGTGCTGAAAAAGTACCAATCGACCCACAGCTCCTTTTCCAGAGGCTCCTCATCTTTGCTAATAACAGGGACTTAGGTGTTGAAGAGGTCTTTGCGTATGAGTTGTCTAGCTACCCTACTGCTCTGTTCGATAAGTGGGGGAGGCTCAGGGAAGCCAATAAACCACAGCTAGGAGATGAGATAGCTGCTGTTGTTCCCAAGTCGTCATTGGAATCATTTGAGGAAGAAAGGACTGTGACCCATGTTCTGGATGGTGGTTCCTTATTGCAAAGGATTCCATGGAAGAAGGGTGACACATTTGAGGACATTGCAAGCATGTACATGAAGCATGTTTCCAAAAACTTTCTCAACCCGGTGGTTGTATTAGACGGTTATAAATCAGGACCTACTACCAAGGACATGACACACAATCGACGATCAAAAGGAGTCTTTGGTCAAAAGGTGATGTTCACTCCAACCATGCCCCTTCGGTCAAAAAAGGAAAACTTCTTGTCAAACTCGGACAATAAGCAAAACTTCATTGACTTATTGTGTGAAACATTCAAGGCAAATGGAATTGACTGTGTCAATGCGCCAGCAGATGCAGATGTCATGATTGCGAAGAAGGGAATTGAGCATGCAAGGGAAACCGTGACATATGTGATAGGTGAGGACACAGACTTGTTGGTGCTGTTGTGACATTATGCGGAACGAGGGATGAATGATTTGTACTTCAAGTCGAGCAAGGAAGGTGGGAAATGTTGGCATATTAACTCAGTAGCAGAAGCTCTCGGTGAAAGCATCTGTCGTGTCCTGCCAGTTGTCCATGCACTCTGTGGATGTGACACAACCTCACGACTGTATGGTATTGGTTAAAGGGGCTGCCTTGAGGAAAGTGAGGGAAGACAACGGTTTCTTGAAATGTATAGAAGCATTCTGTTGCCAAAGTGGAAGTAAAGACGCGATATCATCAGCTGGTGAAAAGGCCTTGGTTTATTTGTACGGGGGAAAAGGAAATGACACCCTTGACGGACTGCGAAAGACAAAGTTTTGCAACAAGGTGGCAAAAAGTTCAACTACCGTTGAAGTTCACAGCCTTCCCCCAACAACCGATGCAGCCAAATACCACTCGTTCCGAGTTTATTGTCAGGTCCAGGAATGGATGGGGAACTGTGTGGACCCCGAGAAATGGGGCTGGTGTCTGCGGAAGGGACAGCTTGAACCGAAGACGATGGATTCGCCAGTGGCTCCTGATTCACTACTGAAATTGGTCAGATGTCAGTGTAAGGGCAACTGTGACACTCAACGCTGTAGTTGCAAACGGAATGAGCTTGAATGTTCCAGTGCATGTGGTCAATGTAAAGGACTCTGTCAAAATAGCAACTTTGATGCAAGCACCGATGATCCAAGTGAATACGAACTCCTATCATGAATTACATAATTGGCTCTGAATGACGTCATACTACGTCATGTTTTTTTTTTTTTTTTTTTTATAAAAAAGAGGGACAACAGGTCAAAAAACCCATACAAGCACAAAGTGCCTGTGTCACCCCTTGTGAAAGAGACAGTTCAGCCTGTCTGTAAGGTTTTTCGGCTGTAAATTAACCACTTTCCAGGTGTCCAAAAGTTGGAGACTTTTTATATGTTCATCAGAGGGACCTAATAAACAAGTTAAAGCCAAAAAACGTTGTTTGTAATACATTTATAGGGTCTAGGAGCAACCAGAAAAAAGTTATCTGTAAATTGAAGCTTTGGACGGCGGCCATCTTGAATTTATGCAAATTAACCACTTTCCCAGTGTCCAAAAGTTGGAGACTTTTTATATGTTCATCAGAGGGACCTAATAAACAAGTTAAAGCCAAAAAACCTTCTATTGCAATTTGTTCTAGGTCCAGTTAAATGATTGCTAGATTTACTGGACTATTGTGTGGGACAGGGATCTGCCTTGCTTAGGCCAATCGGCTTTCTGCAGACTCCCATTTTCTTATGTTCTTATGTTCTTAATCAACTTTGATTTTGTACTTAAATTACAGCTTGTATTGTCATAGCTATGACAAATATAGTTGTCATACAGAGCATAAAGTGACAACGTATTTGTGTATTTGTATGTGCGTGGATTCGAGGGTGTATACAGTATACAGTATGGGTGTCTCATTGTGAGATGCAAGTAATGGTCACTCTTCTGTTAATCTTAAATGGATTACTTAAGAGTGGGATAGGGGTGGGACGTTCTTTTGTTCTATTAATATAAAAACAAATGTCTCATTAAGTGTGAATATGCTTGTGTTCAGAAGATATATCTGTAGATACTGTAGATAGAGAGTGATGTAATTGATAAAGTAGCTAGGTAGAAACGTGTAATATTTTAAGTATCTATTATTTTCCTACTCTATAACATATGAAAATTTGCCTCCATCCATCTCTGGTTTTACCTCTTCCATCTTCTTCACCGTACAAGACCGCCAACACCTGTGTATCCTTTCCTCAACTTTGTTTGAAAGGGATCACACTAAGTCAGCCTTTATCTTCTGCAGTCTCTCTCTCCCTCTCTGTCTAACCACATACAGTCACATCAATACATGTCTATAATAACACACATACATATAAGTTGGGACACATATTGTCCCAAATCGGTGGCTGTTGAAGTTGTAAAAGAGTCCGACATATTGCAGAGGTTTTTTACACCAATCTCTTATTAATTATTGTTATGCCAAGATTTAAGAGGGAAGACAACCAAGTCGTCCCCATCTGCATTATACCAGCCCCAACACCAGGAGCAAATCGTGTTGGAGCCAGTGATGTCAGAACTCCGCCCACCCTGCTCGCTTGTCGTACAGGTAGCAACATACCTGCCCGCCCACCTGCAACCTGGAAAGGCAAATTACCTGGACACACCGGCCTAAGGGAAAAAGAACACATGGGCAGCCTTAATCCCAACAATATGGCCTCTTCTACCCCCATGGCAGGACCAAGAAGAGCAAGAAAATGAACAAGGACCGATACAAGGCAGTAGTTTGGCAGGCCCACACCATCTCCTAAACTCAGCAGTCCTTGATTGGGAGGTACCTCACTCGGTATCCCTTGTGAGGTAACAGCAACTACTCTCAGCGTCAGCAACCCTTGTGAACTCTCTACTCTTGTTAGGAAAAACGAGAGTTCAGCAACCCTTGCTCTCAGGTTTGTAAATTTCATTAATCGATTTTAGGATTATAGTTGGTTGTTGAAAGGAACATAATAATTGATATTGGTTCAGGGGCAATTTATCGAGAGGACTTCCCTAGTGGTTAAGGCCCCATTAATTGCTCTTTCCATTCACATATGCATAGCCTACGTGAGTTGCAGTTGGGATGTGTGTACATGCTTAGATTGATATGCAGGATTCGAAGTTGCATAATAAATCGTAGGCAGTGTCCACCAGCCTTTAACTGTCTTCGTGGTGCGATGCATAAGGTGTTGATTTTCGGTGTGAGTATCCTGGGTTCGAATCCACGGACTGCCACATGTGTTTGTAAATTTCATTAATCGATTTTAGGAGTATAGTTGGTTGTTGAAAGGAACATAATAATTGATATTGGTTCAGGGGCAATTTATCGAGAGGACTTCCCTAGTGGTTAAGGCTCCATTAATTGCTCTTTCCATTCACATATGCATAGCCTACGTGAGTTGCAGTTGGGATGTGTGTACATGCTTAGATTGATATGCAGGATTCGAAGTTGCATAATAAATCGTAGGCAGTGTCCACCATCCTTTAACTGTCTTCGTGGTGCGATGCATAAGGTGTTGATTTTCGGTGGGTTCGAATCCACGGACTGCCACATGTGTTTGTAAATTGCATTAATCGATTTTAGGAGTATAGGTGGTTGTTGAAAGGAACATAATAATTGTGTTCTGCAACCCCTGCACAGTCAACCCCAAGGAACGTATCCACGTACTGTACAACAGAAGAAGAAGCAGAATTACAGCAAACAGAGGTCTACTGTGAAGACACCTGAAGATAAGAAGAAGAAAAAACATAGACCTTGATTTCTCAGATACACCTGCGAAAAACATCCGTTAATTATGCACTGTACAATAAGTGAAATTGTCTCTGTCTTCCAGAGTCCCTAGTTTTTTGTTTGTAATATCTTAAGTATCCTTGGATTATATTTTACTTTGCATAACAACATCCGCTTATGAACATTACTTTACAGTATATTCATACTTGGCATTTTTTCACAATTAAAATACCACACATACTTCTCCCAGGTTCTACTTCATCTTTGTATTTAAATATTATAATTCACCTCTTGCCAAAGACTCTCTTCTATCTTTATGTATATATTTAGAGTGTTTGCTATTTAATCAATCAATGTAAACTTGCGTTCATAGTATATATGCACTCCACTTATATATTTATATATGTTGATTGTAACCACCCCGACTATACACGTAAATAAACCTTAAACACCGAAGCCCATGTATCTGTTATAGTCTTAGCCACCCAGCTCATATAGGACTGCACGCTCAAACGGATAAGTTATTGTGGCCAAGATTCTGGCCGGTATCTCAAATACATAATTACAAACCACTATCAAAATTGAAAATTAATGTAAGGGGGTTCAATATATCTGCTTTGTTATGGATCCTATGCATGTTAACTGTCGCCATTATTGTGAGTTTATATTATATGAACAATGGATTAAATCTGAAATGTTTTTCAGATAAGTTAACCTCAAGAATGAAAGAAAAAGGTAAAAATAAATATTATTTTATGTGTGTTTACTTACACACATACGCACACATATTTGAAGAACATGTCTCAAAGAAATTTGTCCCAGTATAAACATTGTATCCCAAGAATTTGCCACCAGGCAATGATCTATAGATATCCCCCCCCCCCCATCTGTTCGACACACACACACACACACACACACACACACACATCAAAAACATTTGAGTTATTATATACGTGCAATAGGGTTTGTATTAAGACAATCCCTGCACAAGGAGGTTCCCTGTACAATTTAAAGAAGCCCCCCCCCCCCCTTCCACTGCAAGAACCCATGTTCTGGGTGTATAACTAATTTGACTGTTTGCACAAATTAGTCCACTCACTGAGTTCAACCGATTTATCCTATTCTATAAATTGAACCAATATGACCGCTCTACAGAATTCGCCAACATGGTCTCATTAGGTTGCAAGCCACAAGTCAACAGCTTGGCCCAAATCGACTGCTTGCCCTGATTTAAACCAAACTGGAATAGCTAGCTTGCCGGCTTTATCAAAATGTGTCCGCTCACCCGGATTTGTATGGTCTGCCCTATTTTGTAGCCTCATTTTCTAAGAAAGTTAACCTTGATTTATATAAACTGCTGGTGTATATTTCTTGAAATGCTCACTCAAATGTTTTGGTTACTCGATTGCTCGCCGTTTTTTATCTACTGCTCGCTCTACATATTTAACTAATCACCCTGATTTTCTCAACTGCCCACCCTGCTCTTCTTAACTACTCACCCTGCTCTTCTTAACTACTCACCCTGCTTTTATCAACTGCTCACCCTGCTTTTTATCAACTGCTCACCCTGCTCTTCTTAACTACTCAACCTGCTCTTCTTAACTACTCACCCTGCTTTTATCAACTGCTCACCCTGCTTTTATCAACTGCTCACCCTGCTTTTTATCAACTGCTCACCCTGCTCTTCTCAACTGCTCACCCTGCTCTTCTCAACTGCCCACCCTGCTCTTCTCAACTGCTCACCCTGCTCTTCTCAACTGCTCACCCTGCTCTTCTCAACTGCCCACCCTGCTCTTCTTAACTGCTCATCCTGCTCTTCTTAACTGCTCACCCTGCTTTTCTCAACTGATCACACTGCTCTTCTTAACTGATCACCCTGCTTTTCTCAACTGATCACCCTGCTTTTCTTAACTGATCACCCTGCTCTTCTTAACTGATCACCCTGCTTTTCTCAACTGCTCACCCTGCTTTTGTCAACTGCTCACCTTGCTTTTCTCAACTGCTCACCTTGCTTTTGTCAACTGCTCACCTTGCTTTTGTCAACTGCTCACCCTGCTTTTGTCAACTGCTCACCTTGCTTTTCTCAACTGCTCACCCTGCTTTTGTTAACTGCTCACCTTGCTTTTCTCAACTGCTCACCCTGCTTTCCTAAACGGCTTACTCTGCTTTTCTGAACTTCTCACCTTGATTACTTGTAGTGTATTCTCCAATTGTTCCAGCAATCACCCCAATTATCTCCATCGGTTGCCAACATTTTGTCGCCGGCTCACCCTGTTTTATTGGGCCTATCGTTCTGTATTTTTGTTTTTTTTTGGGGGGGAGGGGTTCTCCAAATGTGTCCAACTCATTAAACCTTCCCGCACCGGTGACGTCTATTTAGTTTAATACTATTTATTTGTACACGCTTTGATGCAGCTTCAGAAGGGTCGGGTGTACTTAAAATAGTTAACTGAGATACTCTGTGTTTTTATAATTTATAGATGTCTGTCCTAAACTGAATAGAATAACGCAATGGTAGCCAGAATAAAATGAAAAGGACGTCACCGGTACTGAAAGGGTTAAGCCATTTTCCTGATATGTTATCATGCCCCAAATTGACCACTACATGTTTGTAGAAATTCAAGTATTTGCTTACCAATTGCTTTAACTTTGGAAGGGAAGGAGAGTCACATTATAATGATGTATCTTCGAAAAATCATATTTACCGAAGATACATTGGTGTTCGACGTGGGTAGAGATATATTTGATTAGCTATTCTTAGATTGGTTATTATAATGGGCTATCTTCGCTTAGTATTCACATTTTGCAGCCCTTCTTCCAAATACCTTGTTCCATATAAGTAGGCTAACACTCTTGAACATGAACCTTTATAACTCACAAAGGAATAGAATAATCAAGCTAATTATTTGTTTTCCTTTTTTCTTGGGGGTGGCCGACTCAAGACAGAGCAAAACCAGGGAAAACACAATAACAACATAAAACAACGCACACAGATAAAAACACAAATTCACACACATCTAGATTCTACCATATGGAAAGGGTCAGCCATGAAATAGGTGTTTAAATGTACACCTCATTTGCTCTGGGATATATATATATATATATATATATATATATATATATATATATATATATATATATTAGGGTTCACGATATCTGGCATACCTACTTGGAACAGGGTGTGTCACCCAATAACCCGACCTCTTTCAAACAACCTTCTGTCTGTAATATATATTTCAGATTTATGGTAAGTGTTATTTGTTATATAATTTTTAATAACTTCAATCCATTATTCGTATATGTAATTTAACAATGCCTATGTATTACTAAAAAAAAAATACCTCTTCCCAGTTACTTACTGCTCAACTCATGTATAAGGTTATATCTCTGACTAGTGTAAATATCAAGAAATATTGAACTTTATTTGTTTTTACTCTCTCTCTCTCTCTCCAACCAAAATCACTAACGACAGGACCCACCCACTGATTTACGACTGTGGTTGTGAATAAACTCAAATATTTCATCGGGCAAAGATAATAAATATTCACATCCCTCAGGAAGGGCAATTATTCTTTATAAAGAATTACAGGACAAAGGTTCTGTGTGTGTGTGTGTGTGTGTGTTTGCGTCCGTGCGTGCGTGCGTGTGTGTGTGTTTCCTTTGCTGGACATCAAGTACATCCAACCAAAATGTACGGGTCTAAGTCACCTTTGTCTTATCTTCTATGGACCCCTGATCCCAACAAAAATAACTACAACAACAGCGTCAACCACTCACAGGACTTCGCTATCGATGCTGGCAAATAAATTATACCATGATAAATAACGTCACAGGGAGGCAGAATAACCGAACTCCCAATGTTCTGTGTGTGTAGTTTATTGTTATGGGCATACTCAATCTCTCTCTCTCTCTCTCTCTCTTTTGTCTCATACGCTATCTCGCTTTGTTATAGTGTATGAGCCCTGGCATTCTTCCAACTCTGAGGGAGACACTCAACACAGGCAGTTCTGCCTTTTGTATCTCTCACTCACATAGAACAAAAATTTGGATAAGGATGACAATCTTATCAGTTGAGCAGTATGAATTTTGGTATGACCACTATATATTTAGGTGACTATTGTTGCATGGAAAATGTGCAGACTTATTTTGTTTGCAGATTGATTAGAGTATAATCATCTTAGGTGTTGAGCTCACCAATAAACAAGACAGTGTAAACAGCTTGTCGTGTGAGAAATTACTATGGGGTGGTGAACAATATGAATTTAGGTTCTTACTTAGTGCCTTGTAAGAGAGATCCACCGGGTTTCAAATTATTATACTTTACTTTATTCAAGCATACTATGTAGGTCTTCGGGGACCGGTAGTTCAGATAATGTTAGAGGATTATAATATGCATTAGGTAGTCATTGAGGGGCGGTTTATGGAAAGACATGTTGCATTCGTCCTCTTTAAGATTACGCAACCAGGCTCTCCCAAATAAAATAATTTAAGACACGATATTTCTTCACCAATAGCGATGTTCGATCTCGGGAGCCTCCTACCTGTTGCCAGTTGTACGAGAATACATTTTATGTGGATGTATGACAAAAAGTGAACAATGTGGTTAGCTTTTTATACGCACTTAACCCCTTCTGTACCAGCAATGGCAGGGAGGCGTCAGTAGATATAGTCACTCCCCAGTCCCAGCGACGGAAGGGAGCCGTCAGTAGTTAACTTTCCTTGTAACTACCAATATCAGGCAGTACCTGGTACCACGACCGCTTGAGCATTGCTCTCGATTTGGCAACACTTCTCAGCTTATATCCAACGGTCCAACCCTCTGCAGGCTGGGAGAGCCAGTATTCCTTCATCTTTTAAGGTGGGAGGTTGTTCTATTTTGCCGTTTTGGCCACATTGCTTGGGACTGGGAGGGGGGACTTTTATTACTGTATCCTCAGGTAAGGATACATAAAAATTACACTGGCATTTTCAAATTTGCTGTTTAATATTCTACAGGTACAATTAAATTATAATAAAAGGGTTATTCTTGAGATAATTATTATACTTTTTTTATTATCTAAGTTTTAGGAGTATACATCTTATGTTGATGCGTATGAGGATTTTAAAGAATATTGTTAATTAGGATGATCACTATTTACTCTTTAACTTCGTAAGAGTGGGGGGGGGGGGGATGGGGTGTTTCATGGTAGCGCAGTATATTTGACGAATATGACCTTCATTCCATGCCCTTTTTCATGCACAAGCAATAGCCAAAGCGTAATAAAAATTATATATCCGTGAAAGTGCAAAGATAAGAGCTTTCTAGTGAGATCTGAATTTTCCCTGTACGATTTTTGGTTACCTTGCAACGACCGTGTAAAGGAAGGGGAAAGAGGAGAGAAAGGGGACAGAGAGGTCTGAAAGGGATCTCAGTACACTCCGCGCCGCTGTGGGGAGAGGTCCAAGGCCGCCTATCGTCTCTCTAACGCTTTATCTTTCTCTCAGGGCTCAAAATGGCACCCTTCATATGACGGGCGCTGCAGGGGTGGCAAATATTCTCTCTCCCGTCATATGACGGGCACCGCGAATTGAGGGCTAAATATGATGTAGCATAATCATGAATTAATTTTGAGTAAACTTAGGCAATGCCGTACAACAGTTTGGTCATTGCTTCGATGCCGGCATTGCAAGCGGGAAGAAGAAGGATTTAACTAGCCTGATGTCAAAGTGTTTTTGTGCTGTAGTCCAAATCAAGTGAAAAGTGTGAAGACCCAGTCGGCTCTCATGATCAGTGGACTATCTCACAATTTAGAAAATACTTAAGAACAAGAGGCATACCATTCTCAGAATATAGCAAATGTAAACTAGTTGTAATGGTGAAAAATACTTTGGATCATCCCGAACTGGCGGAAAACAATCAATGATGATGATTACAATAATGCTAGCATCAATATGAGTACAATTTTGATATCTGGAGAGAATGTAATATTTCCGGATCCTAGCAAACTATAACAGTGGGAAGATAACCTAGCTTCAGTGCCCCACATCACTTTTGCCTACTGCCTAATCTATTTAACCCTTGTTTGGCGGGTCCCGCCTTAAGTCAGTTAGAGAACCAAGGCCTAAAAAGCTTATCCCGCCTTAAGTCGTATGCGATTTTTATCACATAATCGGCTCTGAGAGAGAGTCCGAGCGGTGGGAGGAGCGAGGGCGGTCTCTGACCGTTCGGCATGGACGTTGTCCCGCCACTGACGGTTACATCACATCCCACCACATCCCTGGTCCCGCAATACAGGGTAAAAACTGACAAAATTACTGTATTTTAGGGATTTTCCCTTCGTGTTGCACAATCGTTGCAAGAGAACCCGTGGTCGTACAAGGATGGTTCTGGTGTCATTGGAAAGCTTAATTATCGCCCTTTCACGGATATATAATTGTATTACACTCTGGCTCTTCTTTATGTATGAAAAAGAGCATGGAATGAAGCTCGTTTAGGGTAAATCTGCCCGCTGGGCAGGTAGTAGCGTTACAAAACTAGCCGCTCGTTGAGTCTTAATGATTAAAAGAGAATAGACATTTGAAAGAAAAAGTTATTTTGGAAAAAAAGAGGCTATCAACTGTTCAGAGATGGTCGATTTTGACAAATCTACATTTCATACTATGACTTACATAGTGTGCTCAACCGCCTTAATGGGTTCTTTTCTCCTGCACAGCTTCTTGGTCTGTACAGGGGCATAGTGCGCCCTTGTATTGAGTATTGTTCACATGTGTGGGAAGGTTCCTTTCACACCGCTCTCCTAGACAAAGTTGAAAGGAAGCCCTTTCGTATCATTAACTCCCGTCCACTCACCAACTCTCTGCAATCTCTCTCTCTCCGCCGCAATGCTGCATCTCTCGCTATTCTATCGCTACTATAATAATCAGTGTTCCTCAGAGCTATCCCAGTGCATACCACCTCCTTTACGTAGGGCACGTGGTACCCGTCTTGCAACTCAATCCCACCCCTACTCTGTGCAACTCTCCAACCCAAGAGTGAAACGTTACTCTCAAACTTTCTTCTACTCAACAGATGAGCTCTGGAACTCTCTCCCAGAATCAGTCTTTCCCTCTTCCTATGACTTAAATTGCTTCAAACTCCGTGTGTCCAGGCATTTTGGCTCGAACGTCCCTTGATTTTGGCCCTGTCACTCTTTCAACTATGGGGGAGGCACTCGCTATAGGCAGTTATGCCTTTTGCCTCCCTCAATCACATAGAAAAAAAAATAAAAAAAAATAAAGGCAAACTGTGTTAGACAGACAGCACAAGCAGAAAGGCCGTACTCAGTGTGGATCCTTGATTCATCTAAAGGAATGATTGAAACTGCTGGCTGTCAGTGTATTGGGTGAGTTAAATAGTCTTTCCCTAAATTCATGAACATAGCTCTTGAATTCATGCCACTCAGCCACCGATTCAATTATAGTAGGGGTCTAAATGCAGAGACCCCAGAGGTTAGTCTATGCTTCCTGTTGTACGAAAAAACTGTGCTTCCGTGCTGACACCCTACCTAGGCAAACTCTTTCGTCTCTGTGACCTGTCTCTCCTCTAACGTCTTCCCTTCATGCTGGGAGTTTGCTCCCATTCAACCTGTCCCAAAGAAGGGTGACCGCTCTCAACCCTCCAACTATCGTCCAATTGCTCTCATCTCTTGTATCTCTAAAGTTTTGACACTATTCTTGCTTCCAAATTTCTTAAGCATTTATCTTCTCATGATCGGCTCTCAGATCGCCAGTATGGCTTTCCTAACTCATAAGATGCGCAGCTTTGGTATTTTGTAAGTGCCCGCCATGCGAAGGTATTCTGATTCATTCCAACTAAAATTGTCAATTTACCATAAATATAATTAATACTTATCCATATGTGCCTATTTTACTTTTAATATGAACATATGAACATCGGAAAGCAATAAAACAAGTGGTAACAGCAATTGGCTGGTGTAAATTGTATATTTTAGCCCCGCAGTCGTAATCTGACCTTGAGCGGTGAGAGACAAACACCCTTCCTCTCTCTTGTCTCGGATATGGAGAGACAAGGGGATCTCTCAGACTGGCTTGGATGGTCGGAGATACACTCCTCCATCACCTCTCTCTCTCTCCCATCCGTCCTCGTCCTCGCATGAAAATACTCTACAATTATCGGGAATAAGAGAAAATACCTGATAATGTTTTGAGTGCCACTGGGGTGTTTTAAAAGTATTTTTTTTTTAGGCCTTGGATCTTAAAGTGTCTGGCCGCATTCCAGAGGTTAAGGAGTCGCTCTACTGGTGATCATCTTTCATATCTTACTAACGCTTGGTTATCCTCCTTTCGGGACTTCGGAGATACCTTTCCTAGAGACATATCGAAGGCCTTCGATAGAGTCTGGCACAAATCATTAATTTCTAAACTGCCCTCCTTCAGTTTCCATCTGTGCCTTTGTATATAATTTCCTTTCCGGCCGTTCCATAGCTGCGGTTGTGGATGGCCATCACTCATTTCTGCATCCTATCAACTCCAGTGTTCCTCAGGGCTCGTCCTAACTCCTATTCTCTTTCTAATTATCATAAACGATCTTCTCAACTGTACCTCCAGTCCCATCCATTCATATGCAGACAACTCTACCTTACACCACTCGATTAGTTTTCCAGAACGCCCCAGCCAGCAATTCCTCAAAGACAAACGTAATGAAACCATACATAGGACACTTATCTTCTGATCTAACTACTATTTCGAATTGGGGCATAGAAAACCTAGTTACCTTTAATGCTTCCAAAAACCAATTTCTCCATCTATCTACCCGTCCGGAACTCCCAGCATTCTAGTTGCACATCCCCGAAGTCCACACTACCAGTTGGATCCCTCATGTGCCCTACCCTCATCTCAGCATCAAGCACACTGTCAGTGATCAAAACCAAGTCAAATGCGTAGTGATGTAGTTCCCTAGGCAAACCTATCTCTAACTTCCTCGACATTGATTCCAATTTCAGCACTAACAAAAGAAGAAGTTGAAGGTCAATACATACATACAAACTTTAATGATTGACTGTTCCACACAAAATCGCGGTTACCAGAAGTGCTCCAGACAGCTCTATTAAGAGGCTGTCTCACTTGTCAGGTTCCTTAATTCAAGATCACCATTTATAGTTTGATCCCACATCTTTCACGGTCTACCTCTTGGTGCAGCTCCCTCCACATTCAAGGACCCGCATCTTCTCACCCAGTTTAGTTGGTTCATTCTCTCCACATGATCAAATCATCGAAGTTGGTTTATGTGCATTATATAACTGATACTATAAAAGTATAAATAATTAACCTTCTCAGCTCTTCACTAGATATCCTATCTTGCAGTTTAGCCCTTTACATCCATCTCACTATCCTCATCCCATTATGTTCCATTATATCGATATCATACACTTTACGGGGCCATGTTTCAGAGGCATAAGTCATTAACACATGAGGTACTGTATGGTTCTGATAAGTCTTTCCTTCATTGGGAGACGGAGCCTTCTCATCTGCATATAGCAGTGACTATCACTACAGTAGAAATACATACTACCTGGTACATGCTCCTTTCAGTCATGATAGATATGCAAAGACATATGGTAACTCACCTTGGTTTAGGTTAACTAAATACCAGTATTATTTGCTTCATTTCCGAACCACTCTATAATCAACCCTCTGGTATTGTCTGTGTTTTAACACACAGTAATAGTAGGCTCTATTTAACTGTTTTCAGTAAAGACAGCACCATCGCTCGACCTCCTGTGCCCCATTACAGCCAATAAAACCCTAGTACCTTTGAAGTCAACTACTCAGAGGACCAGATGAATGAACACTTTTTGGCTTTATTGGAGAGCACTAATTATGTCATTCTTCAGGCAATGGGATCCACTGGTCAGTTGAGGGAAGTACCTCTAACCATTCCTGAACTAATACACATATTTAAGAGGGACCAAGTAAATGGATCCTTCATGGATTTTCTTGGAGACAATATTAATACTAAAAACAGATATAGGCATACTATTTAGAAACTAACCAAATCAAAATCAAAATGCCTGTTTTGGCACAAACAAAGAATTGTTTTTTGTTATTTCTAGTACTTTTCATATGGCAGCTCATAATACCCGTGGTAACCACATAATTAAAGTAATTATGGGGGGTGTATGAGTTTAGAGGAAGCCCGGCTACAATATAGGCTATGGACAAAAGTATGAGCCAGTAGCTAGACACATTTACAAAAGACAAATGAAGAAACACCATCAGTCCTTAAAGGTGGTGCAAACTGGTATATTTATTATTGTTTCTTGCAAGTGTTAAGGCACTGGAGTACTTGAAATTAATTGCCCTTATGGTGCTGCAATGAAATATTCAACTGGCATACAAATTGCCCAAAATTGAAAGTAGCATGTCAAATTGGAAACATATGCTGGTACATCTACTGTAGGTGTAACCCAGTATAAGTGGTGTGACTTTGTCTTGTTCACACAAAAAGAACCATAGCAACACCATATTTTGCTAAGGATAAATATGACAATGAGGTAACCAATGCAATGAACTTCCATAGTACATTTGTTATGCTAGAGTTACTGAATTAGATAATAATTGCCTATATAGATTGACCAATAATCCCAGACATCCTTAAATAATGAATGAAAGGACACCTACAGTAATTGACTTGCCCAATATGAATAGGGCATATTTGAATAAAGCCATTTGAAAGACATCTTACCCTTTTGATTACAGTAATATAGCATATGCTACTAGACAACAGAAGGATGCCTTTGCAAATGTTTCATAAGACAGTGTAGGGTACTTGTGGAGGTGGAAGAGTACTTGAAACATGAGAGAAGTACAAATTGTGAGATGAGGGAAAACCAGGACAGGAACATTGAATGCCGAAGAGGTAGTACTGTACAAACGAGGTGAGAAAGGAAAGGGAAAGGAGCATAGTAGAGACTCCACAGGGGAAGGGAGAAGCAACCAAAGGTGGGAAGGTGAATGTAAATAAACTAATTTTATTAATTTCATTCCAACATCAAACACTTCCCAACAAAATGAATGAAAGTAAGCATGTGATCCATCGGGATTCGAACTTGGGTTACCACAAACAGATTTTAAACACAAACCATTACACCATCAAGGCAGAAATGAGAAAGCGAGGAAGCTCTGAACAGTGCGGCCTGGAATGCTTCCATTACAATGTACGCCTGGAACTGCACTTAAAGTGAACCCCTCGGTATGTACAGTATGTGGTGAATAAAATTACATATGTATGAATCCATTCATTAATTGCAGGAAACTACTGTACATACCGGTATGAGTATTACCCTAATATATTCTAATATATTCTAATTTGAACAACATATTACTAAAACAAAATATTAACCGACGCCAGGACTGAATGAGCTCAGAGCACTTACTCACACACAATGTGTACATAAGTATAACATGGGTATATGTTGGGGTGTTCTATAATAACAATAATACATATAAGGAATAAAGAAAACTGGATTATATTGTAACTTATATTAAATAGTAATACAACAGTTTAAAGATAACTCCTAAGTGGTTATAGATGAGTTATAAAAGTTAGTCTGTGAGCTAGATACTGTTCGTCTGTGAGTTAGACTTGACTTGGCTTGGCTTGAGAAGTGTAATAGTGATGAAGGAAGGATATGACTGGAGAGGTATTAGAGTGTAACCTTCCTTCACAGTTCCCTGGTGTAGAGTACAAGATTAACTTGACTTGTAATAGGTGTTAATAATGATGGGAGAAGGGATGAGAGAGGAGAGGTATTAGAGTGAACCTTCCTCATCACAGTGCCCTGAGTAGAGTGATCGACTAAGTTCTCCCTGTCTTAGCGGCAGGGTGGAGTCGTCTAGTCAGCGTATCCCTAGGTGGGTCATGAGGGGTTTGTATGCTTAATCCATACATTCTGTGATGTCTATGGAGGGTAAGATGTTTACAGTTAATGTTTACAATTTGTAAATATAAACAATCTACAGTAGATAAGTAGACCTCTGTGATGAGATTAACTTGGGGATTAATAATGTGTAGTTAATTATGTGATTAACTAAAGGGGTTAATAGATTATACTTGCGTTCCCTATTATGGGGTATAATATATATATTAATATATATATATATATATATATATATATATATATATATATATATATATATATATATAAAGTTCTATCTATCTATCTTTATGCTCAGGCCCAATCCCCATTTTGGGGGTAGCCGACTCAAGACAGAGCAAGAACAGGGAAAACACAAAAACAACATAAAACAACGAATACACACAAATAAAAAACACAAATTCACACACATCTAGGTAAAAGTTATATATCATTATCTTAGAATGCTGATTGAACATAGGATGGTCAAATATGATAGTTAAATTGAAAGGGAGTAATTAATAATAGGCATATAATGTGAGTGAGTCTAGTTTGCCTGTATATATATGTTACATATTAATAAAATGTTGTTCCATCAACATACTTTACATAATAAAGATTAAATATATATAACATTAAATAATGATTCCTATATATGAGTATGTCTTCTAAGGATGAGTGCTTCTGTTGGACACTTCAAGAATAACCAGACGTTGATTCATGCGATTGAGAGTAATGAATGCAGTGAATGCAGTGAAAAGGATGTAAATGATGATCAAGACAGGTGTTGGACAGTGATGACTTGACATCAATAATGTGGTGTAATTAGAGGTGTCTCTCTAAAGAACATTAGTAAGTTATTTATCAACGTGATGTTGTCTAGGAGGAGTGGAATTATTTGAATCAGAGGATGGTGCAACTGTCATGGATGTTGACCAGACAGAGATACGTTGGTAGAGTGATTCGGAATGAACAAACTCAGATGCACAACAAGAATCTCGTACGACGTGTAGGTGAGGTGTATATGTAATAGGGATATCTTATATCTATATCTCCTCTCCAATGAATCGCGGGAGCCCGGATTCGAGGAAGTATGTATATAGAATCCCGGTGTAGGACAAGTGTAAAATGTTTCCCAACAAACGGGAGAACGAAGGGCAAACTGAAGAAAAAGAGAGTAAAACACTCTCAGGAGTTACGTTAATACTGAGATCCTTGGCATATCTGGGTCTAGGCACTTAACATCACTGTTACCACTGTGAATTTTATAAAAGACAAGGGATTGTCCTAGAGATTACTTAACCCATAAATGGCGAGAAAGCTCATAAGAAGTTTTAGTGGGCGAGGGCGGAAAAGCTCTTAAGAGGGAGGCCTAAAAAAAACATTTAAACGGCCTCAGTACCACTAAAAAAAAAAAAAAAAAAAAAAATTCCCTATACCTCATATCACTCCTCCACATCCCCTCCTTCCCCCTTTTCCCCTCCCCCTTCAATTATCACCTCTTTTCCCTGTTATTCCCTAATTCGTTGGTATATTTTTGTGCTAACATTAGCAAAATGTGTGGAGGATGTACTTACATGCCTAGCGAGTGTGTTATACAACCGAGTGTGTGAATGAGTAGGCTCAGTGTGGCTTGAGGCCTTGTGGAGGGAGGGGTTGCCTCAATTTTCTCCATAATTCATGAATGGGCTGGTCCATCTATATTCACGATTTTGACCAGAAAAATTATATTTTCACTTGTTTTATTGTTGTTACAGGTTACTATCTTCATAGTGAAGGTAAAATAGGCTCATATGAATAAGTAATAACGATATTTATCGTAAAATGACGATTATAGGCCTGAATGGAGCCAATATGCTCGCCCATGGGCAGCTAGTTCAATACCCCCCCCTCGACGTTGCCGGGTTAAAAGAGAAAAATAGATGATGACAAATGTTTAGCGTGAGTGATAGAGATTTGACCAAGAATGGTAGTTCTCCAAATTGGAAATTAACAAGTTGTCTTCAAAGTTGTTCATAATGAGGGAAAGTAAGTTTAGGAGTAAATAATGTAAAGATTTTATATGGTTTATAAATACGGCTATCATGGATGATGCTTAGGAATATCTCTTGAGGTTGCCATTTTTTTAAGATGTTTTTTATCAGCTAACCACCTGCGTTAATTAATTGCGTTGCATGCTTATATGGCTCCATTGTATATAACTTAAGCAATAGATATGGAATATGTCAGCCCTGCTTGGGCCTCAAACCTTGCTAATAAATACTAAGAAACCTTGCAGATTGTACTGAACAACCCTAACAAATAATTCAAGGCTGCAAAGCCACCCTCTTGATTTTGAAGCCGAAGCCCTAACGGCTTACAGTGTTATGAAGACGAATCCGAAGCTAGATAGCCTACTGTAAAAGATCTGAAGCCGAAGCCTTGGCTGTAAAAACCTGGCTCCATGAAGCCTATGCCGGCTTCGGCCCTATTTCTGGATGGAGGCACATTAAAGTCATCTCAAAAATGGTAACAAATAATTCAATAAAGAACATACAGTATATACATCATACTAGACAACCTTGGAATTTGTGGTATATAGCTGTAGTAGTAGTCATTCCCTAGGTTGCTTGACCGAATAGCCATGAACCCTTAACACTCAAAGAGCGGGTGGTGGAGTGCATTTGACTGTGCCGCCCAGCGGAGGGTTTTACCGTAAACGAGCTTGTTTCCGTGCTCGTTTTCATGCATAAGCAAGAGCCAGAGCGTAATACAAGTATGTATCCCTGAAAGGGCGTTAAATGAGCTTTCCAATGACACCAGAACCATCCTTCTACGATCACTGGTTGTCTTGCAACGATCATGCAACCGAAGGGCAAAATGGGTAAAATTCGGTCATTTCCTTACATTATTACGTGTGAAACGAGTGAGGGAGGGTGGAGTAGGGCGGAGTACATATCAGTAGCTCCACGGCCACCGTGGCGAGCGGTCATGAGGTAACCTACGCTCCTCCCACCGCTCCGCTCTCTCTCAAAGCACATTACGTGCTCAAAATTGCATGCGACTATAGCCGGGCCCCGCCACATAGGCCACATTTATTTCACTCGACTATAGCCGGGCACCGCCAAAGAAGGGTTAAGGAAGGCCACGGCTGAGAACAGGTTTTCCCACAAAGTTATCATGAATTGTAGGTTGTGTTGTTGGCATGAATGGTTTTGTGCTATGCAGTCTTGCATAATGTGTTTAACAATGATTTTAATAAGTCTAGTGTAACCATAAATATTCGCTGTGCATATACAGTAATTGTACCGGTAATTAAAATTGCTACTATAGATTAACAAAATAAACACCTCATCTTGAACCTACAAACTCAGTAACCCTAAAATAGATTAAAATAACTTTAAACCATATATTATTTTCCCAAGATGAGCATTTACATAATGAGCAAAATATCATGCTTATCATAAAGTGCTATTACTATTTACTGTACAGTAAATCAATCTTTATGTAATAAAACATATATCCTTGGTAGCAAGAACAGACAGTATATACAGTATTAAACAATAAAATCCACTGGCATAATTTTGTTGTACAGTTTTCGCTGGACAATGTTATTGTTAAATTTCTAATTATATAACACTTCTGTATGAGCTAATAATATCGAAAACTTCACTACCTTGGTCGATACTTATTCCATAGGTTAATAATAGTGTAGCTACTTACACTTTTACCAGTCTGAACAATTACATTAATTCAATAATGAACTAATGTGACAATCTTGAGTATTTGAACCCAGGACCCTCACATAGATCCTAAACACACTTACCTATTATGGTATCAGTAGTGGCATAAATGCCATCCCGGACCCATTTCCACCTGTTGGATGTGACAGGTGTGTTGTTGTTGTTGTTATTATTAAAGGGCCTTCGGGTGGATGCCACCTGCTTGGCCCTAGAAGACTAACCGTCAGTGGGACCCTATACTATGTCGGCAACATGAGTCGCCAAGAGGAAGACACATAAGGCACGAGAGAGCTGAGAACACACATCTGCATCCCGGACACCGTGGACTAACAAGAGCCCTAAGCTGAACCCCCGAGACGACAAACGGCAAACCGAGTCACTAAGTTTGACCCTGTGACTATAGAACCGTGGACACACCTCCACCAGATGCTCAGGGGTTTCGGGCTGGCCACACCAGCGACAGTCCGGGCACCGTACCATGCGGAGTCGGAACAGGTGTGCTGACAGCGCAGTGTGTCCAATACGCAGCCTGGCCAGCGAGACATCGAGTTTCCGCAGGGGGTGTCGACTCCAAGGCTGGGGGCACGAATCCCACCGGTATCTCCCCATGGTCGTCTGTAGCAACAGCACCCGTAGCTCCCTGTCCCAAAGTCCGCGACTAGCCCGCCCGACAACCCGGGCATACGTCCTCGCATCCATGTCAACCGACTCAACCTCTACCGAATCGTGCGCCAGCGTCGCCGCAGCATCAGCCACCGTGTTGCCACGAATGCCCGAGTGCGCAGGAACCCACTGGAGGACCACTTCCCACGGATGACCTAAAAAGTGAACCAGCAACACCTGGATGGCGATGACAAGACGAGGATATGTAGCCGGGCGGGCCGCAAGGAGCAGATGGAGGGAGGCCTGGGAATCCGAGTACAAGACGACCCGTTGAGGCCGAATATGACACCGCACAAACTCCAGGGCTCGAAGAATGGCAAACAGTTCCGCCGCTATGATGGGATGGTGCCCAGACAACCTCCAGGTCTGGCAGAGGGGGAGGTCCTCGTAGTAGACAGCCGCGGACGAGGAGGCCGGAGGAACGCAGGAACCATCTGTGAAGACACCGAAGTGCCCCTGATAACACGACCCCACCAGCTCAGCAAAATAGGCCCGGGCAAGTCCAGCATCCGTCGATGTCCGGTAACCTTCATGGAAGGTAACCCGGATGCGAGGAGTGAGATCAACCCACGGCGGGACCGGAGACACAGAGGGGGTCGGGGAGGGAGAGGGAGGGTCCACAGCTATCTGCCGATAGTGGAGGAGGCTCCTCACCAGGAAAGGCTGACGCTGTTTCACAGGCCACGATGGTGCATTCCTGGAGACCCCTGACGAAGCATGCAGGCCCGACAACGGGTGATGCCCAGGAAGAGTAGCAACTCGCCCCGCCCACCTACAATCCGTCAACACCCGAGACCAGGACAGAGGCAACGACCCACTTTCCGCTAGGAGGGACACGGTAGGGGAGGAACAAAAAGCCCCCAACGCCACCCTGAGGGCCGTGTTATGAATAGGGTCCAAGCGGCTAAGAACTGACGACGAAGCCGAGCCATACACCGCACTACCATAAGCCACCTTACTCTTGATGAAAGACTCATAAAAACACAGCAGATCATCCCAAGACGTCCCCCACTTGGACCCGGCTATACACTTCATTATACCCAGCCGCTTCATGCAAGACGATCGCAGGTAGTCCACATGATTCCTCCAAGTCAATACCGGCCCATCCCAACGCAGACCTAAGAAGGTGTGTGACGTACGATACGTGAGAGGCTCACCCCCCAACGTAATCGTAGGCAGACCCGGGAGTTTAGTCTTCAACGTGAAGCACATGAGAGCGCTCTTTTGGGCATTGAGTCGTAGGCCCCAGTCCCTCGCCCACTCACAGAGCTCATCAACCGCCAATTGCAGAGCAGTCTGGGCCTGGAAGAGCGTGTCCGCTGAGCAGACGATGGAAAGATCGTCGGCATACACCATCGTCGTAGCATTACGGGACCGAGGGACATCAGACAACATGGCATTCAGGAACAGTGGACCCAAGATCGACCCCTGAATCACCCCACGGCGGACAGGGAAAGGCCGCGACGTAGAGGTACCAACCGCCACTGAAAGGGACCTCTCAAGCAAGTAGCTGCAGAGCCACAATAAAACCTTCCCACGTACACCAAGCATACCCAATTTGTATAGGACCCCGGCATGGGAAACCGAATCAAAGGCACTCGCAACATCGATGAACGCCACGAGGAGCACCTTCTTGTTCCGATATGCATCCTGGATGCGATATTCCAGCTGGAGGAGCACATCCACGGTGCCCCTAGCCGGGCGGAAACCATGAAGAACATCAGGAAGGAGTGCCTTAGTCTCCAGCCACCAAGTGAGCCTCTGTGAAACCATCTGACAGGTGTGTTTTCACCCTGGGGTGCTTCCTGTGTTTACACCAGAAGTGGTACGGGATGGCGTGTTGTTGACCTTGAGATGTGCGCGCGCGCGAGCGCGTGCGAGATAGGTTGCATGAGAGTGCCTTTTTTTTTGTTTTTTATATACGGAAGGGTAGTGTGTGTTTGTTGTTTGTTTGTTTACATCTAAATAATTAAATATCCTTTATTTACATTGTGTAGTGTATCCCAAACATAGAAGGGTTTGGGGTAAATGACAATGTGAGTTTGTTTACACCTAAATTCTAAATTATACTGGGACCAATTGCCAGGCCGGTACCATTGCCAGGACGGGACCAAAGCCATGGTTATACCAAATCGATTTCTGAGAGAGAGTGGCAGGTGAGAGTCTGAAGTTAAGCCCGTGGGTAGTATCTGGCAACTCATCGCTACATGCATTGGTGAGGGGGGTGGGGGAGGGTTTGGTGGTGATGGTGGATCTTCTCTCTCCCTTCACAAAGGACTATGGACCCCACTTTTAAACCACGTGGTAGGGATTCACAACTACTATTTTTCACGTCACAAGTAACATGGGTAGTATCTGGCAACTCACTCCTAATGTCTGGCAACTCATCGCTACATGCCTCGGTGTGGGGGAGGGTTCGGTGGGGATGGTGGTGGAGGGTTTTGGTGGTGGTGGTGGTGGTGGGGGGGGGGATCTTCTCTCCCTCAAAAAGTTCTCGGCATAGGTAATATACCTATACACATCACCTATGAGTTTTGTTTTTACCTCTCCCTCAAAAAGTTCTCGGTATAGGTAATATACCTATACACATCACTATGAGTTTTGTTTTTACTTACCTAAGGGCGACGTCCATGGGGACGCCCTTCCAGGGCTACCACGCTGTAATACGGACGTAAGTGTTCCTCTTTCACAGATGCATACAATACTAAATCGCTCCTCTTCCGGGTAGGGGGAGGATGGGAAGGGAGGGGGCGGTGAGGGGGCGGGTGACAGGTGTTACCTCGTAACGGCTACGGAGTGGGTTGGGACGGTGGGGAGGTAGTAGGGAAAGGTAGGGTACCGACAGGTGCTACAAACCTTACCACCTCACGCACCTAACCTACACAGCTTTAAACTTAGTTTTTGTTATTGTATACAATACATAATTTATGTTGTTATTTTATACAATAAATTTTTTGTTTTTGTATACAATACATATTTTTCATTAGTTTTTGTTATTGTATACAATACATATCTTGTTATTGTATACAATACATATTTTTCATTAGTTTCTGTTATTGTATACAATACATATTTTGTTATTGTATACATTTTTTGTTATTGTATACAATACATATTTTTCATTAGTTTCTGTTATTGTATACAATACATATTTTGTTATTGTATACAATACATATCTTGTTATTGTATACAATACATATTTTTCTATCCCAACGGTAAAGACAACTCATGCCTTTTACAGTGCCTGGCTGCCTTTAAACTTAAGCAGATGAAGAAGACCTGGCGCAATATTGGTAGGAGAGTAAATAGAGTCACGGGGTGTAGACACCTTGTTAATTCAGAGGGGATTAATCTTCCAGTCACTTGGGAAAGCTTAACCAAATTAGAGAATCTTAATCGCGTTTCTCTATATGTATATACTCTGACGGAAGATTCTTCAGAAAAGGGGAGAGCTTTTTTGGCACTCTCTAGGAAAGGAACTTCTAAATTTACAACGCATGTCCCTCTCCTTCTACTAGGTGGGAAACATATAGCCTTAATTAAGAATCTAGAGACATATGTAAGAAAACTTACACGCAGCAAAGCACTCCCTCCAGGTCATCATTTTTGTCGCGTGTGTTTTAATCCAATCCCTCCTAGCGTGAATCCTGTGGCACATGAAAGTAAATGTAATTTTACACAAAACCTTCTCTTCCCCCCTCAACATGTAAAAGTGCAGTTTAAAAATTATGCATATTCATACTCACCATCTCATCTCTGCTTCTTTGATTTTGAAACAAGTATTACCCCTTGTCCAAATAGAGGTAGTGTCATAGGCGAACACAAATCAATAGGATATGCTTATCTTATCGTGGACAGACAAGGTGAAGTAGTAAAAAAGAGTAGTTACATGGGTCCCCTAGCAGTAGACCACTTCTTTGATAGTCTGTCATTAGCATGGAGAGAAATTAAGCAAAATACTGTAGAGTATCCCATTCACATGACAGATGATGAAGAAATACAGTTTAAACTTGAGAAGAATTGTCATCTTTGCTCCAACCCCTTCACTGATAAAAATAAGGCCAACCAACACCATAATCACTCTATTCCAAGAAATAATTACATAGGAGCTTATTGCACACGCTGCAACCTACAGTGTATAAACATGAGAAAATATCTCACAACCTTTGCACATAACATGACTTTTGACATCGGTATAATATTAAAAGAACTTGACAAATCTAATATCAAGGTAAGCATATGTGGTAAATCATTTTCCAAATTCTATAGAGTTATAATAAATGATATTCAATTTCAGGATACACTAAATATTATCGGTGGTAGTCTCTCTACATTAGCTAAGAGCCATGTTTCTGCCGGTTATGACACCCAATATACTACGGAAATGATTAGCTATTTACCAGAGAGAGTCCGGGAGATGATAGGTGTTCACAAACAATTCATGTGTTACGACCACATGACAGACATAAATTGCTTAAGTGAACAACAACTTCCACCTCGTAATGCGTTCTATAACACGCTTAAACAAGAGGAATTATCCCAACTCGAATACGAACATATGCAAAGGGTGTGGGAAATTTCTGGATGTCAAACCCTAGGCGATTACATACGTCTATATTGTGAGATTGACGTCGGCTTATTAGCCGACGTTTACACAAAGTATAGATCGTCCCTTAAGGAACTCTACCATCTCGATGTGTCTCACTATGTTTCATTACCAGCATATGCATATGACTCATTTTTAATGTCAAGTGGAGTTAAATTATATTGTCCCTATGACAGTGAATTATTCCATCTCATAAAGAGGAATATTCGCGGTGGGTTTGTAACTGCTGTCTCGCGATATATGAAGGCAAATAATCCAGACGTTAATGTTAATTTTAATACCGCTACGGATAAAAACACCTATCTATTGTATTATGACTACAATAGTTTATATTCATTTATTATGACATCACATTTACCCATAGGTGACATCTGTAAATTAAGCCAAGCCGATGTTGATGCATTCATGGAAACTGGTATAAGCAACCAGCCAACTGAAGGTAGTGAGGGGTATTGGTTACACATAGATACCAAAGATATCTCTCCTAATGTAGCTAAGGTCACTGATGAATTCCCACTCTGTTTATCACATATGAATATTACCAAAGATCTCCTTTCCCCCTATAGTAAAGAACAATTAGAGAGAGAAGGACGTAAACTCCCCAAGCAAAATGTTAAACTTGTCGCCTGTCACAAGGGATTAACCGATCACCTTATTAGTCTTCCCTTACTACAGTTGCTCATGGAATTAGGTTTAGAAATTCAAACAATTCATGGAATTTACAAATTTAAACAGGAGCAGTATCTCAAGGCTTTCGTTGAAAGAAATGTTCAGGAGCGTATAAAAGAGACATGCGCTATAAAGAATAGGATATTTAAATTAATGTCCAATTCAGTATATGGAAGGTGTCTCCTATCTGAAGAAAAGTATGGTGAAACACAAAGATACATACAGAACAAAAAAAAACTTCTTAAAACATGTAGCTAGTCCCTCTTTTAAGGCTGTTCATCCTCTAGGTAATTATACGGTTATTTGTGTTAATCAGGAAAAAAATATCAAAATTTCTCAACCTAATTTTGTAGGATTCCAAATCTTGGAATTGGCCAAAAGGGCCATGTACCATTTTTGGTACAAAGTTATTAAAGCAAACTACGGGAATAAAGCCAAACTCGCCTATGAGGATACAGATTCCTTTATATTGTCATTAGAGATAAATACTAGTTTGAACGAGGAACTCAAGAATGGGCCCATGAATCCATATTTAGACTTCAGCAATTTCCCAACCAATCACCCACTATATAGTAAAGATAGAAAGGGACAGTTAGGACTTTTGAAGTCTGAATCTGGAGCTAAAATGATACAAGAGTGTGTCATTTTAAAGCCTAAAATGTATTCTTTACTGATAGAACATGATCAGCTTTCTAGGGCTAAGGGAATTCCCTCCCTTCATCAAAAGAAGTTATCACACCGGCTCTATACAGATGTTCTCTCTGGTCTTCCATCACAAAGTGTACCATGTTACAATATACGCAATGTAAGGGGGGCTATGTGCACAACATATTCACAAAAGAAAACCCTCTCGGCATTTGATGATAAGCGTTACGCTATTAACGCCTATGAAACTAGAGGATACTTTCACCCTGATAATGAAATAGAGAGAGTGGAAGAAGAAGAGATTGATCCTATACCATTCATTGTTGAGGGTGAGGATGTAGAGGAAGAGGAGCAAGGAGATGATGAATGGGGGGGTAACAGAACGCAAACAAAACTGTGGAAAAACAGAGAAGAATTGGCTGATAGATACTTTGTTGATGTACATGAAGAGATGGAACAGAGAGAGAATGAAGAAGAGGTAGAGAGAGGGGAAGAGGAGGAGGGAGAGGAGGAGGAGAGGGGGGAGGTGGAGGGAGAGAGTGAGGGGGAGGGGGAGGAGGAGGAGGAGGGAGAAACAGCTGACTTTGGCACGGACAGCGAGAGTGAAACGTGGGAAGGGAACGCAGGTGATAGTTGCGTAATTACAGAGGAATGTGACGCTAGCTATTTTATAGAAAATAGTGTTGTATGCAACTCTTTGAAAAGATGCCTTAGCAATAATATTCTTGAAAGTAAAAGGTTTTGTCCTAATACATAAACAATAATATTCCTGAAAGTAAAAGGTTATGTCCTAATATATAAGCTATGTATATATATTTTTTTTTTTTTTTTTTTTAAGAGACAATGAACGGAGGAAGGAAAAACACAGATAAAACAAAAAGGTCCATGTCCCTAAAGGCATCCTCCATTCATAAAATGTTTGTAACAACTGGATTTAAACATTTGTAGATTGTAAGTTTGTGGAAAGCAATTCGAGGGAAGTGAATTCCAAAGAGTAGTAGCTCTGGGGATAAATGAATTCTGATAAGCAGAAGTTCTGCATTGTGGAGGAGAAAGTGTAAATTCATGGGCGCTCTCAGCTGCCCTAGTTCTACGGGGAAAGATGTGGAGAGGCGGCACAATTGAAGCAAGTTCCTCGGAACAATTGCTGTGAAAATATCTGTAGAATAATGCAAGGGATGCAACGTTTCTTTGTATGGCTAATGTAGGAAGGTCCTGTGTGATTGCAGGGTTATTGATTAATCTAATAGCTTTATTTTGAATTTTGTCCAACTGCCTCAATGCAACCACTCCACTTCCACCCCACAGAGGTGAACAGGAATCCATCTGAGAGCGCACATGACTTTTATATATTACGGCCAACTGCTCGTCAGTGAAGAATTCTCGAACTCTGTACAGTAGTCTCAGTTTTTTAGAGGCATTCTTAGCAATGCTTCTAACATAATGTGTCCAGCTCAAGTTAGTAGTTAATGTTACACCGAGAATGTCAAAACTAGGGGAAGTGGGAATATTTACATCATTAAAAAATATATGGGAGTCAGTGAGATTCTGTCGGTTAGAAAATTGAATGTACTTGGTTTTCTGTGCATTAAAGGAAACTAGATTCTCTTGTCCCCATTCATTAATTCTAGAAAGGTCCTGGTTCAGAGAAATTGCAGTGTTTATTTTTGAATTTATAAGATCGGGTTGGGTGAAAGAATTGGTAAATGTGAAGGAACTGTGGAGTGTTGAGTCATCTGCGTAGGAATGTATTGGATTATGAGTGGTAGATATGAGATCATTGATATGAATGAGGAACAGAGTTGGGGCCAAAACTGATCCCTGGGGAACACCAGCATTTATTGAGTGAAATTGAGAATAAAGGCCATCTACCATTACACCTATTTTTCTGTTATGAAGATAAGAAGAAATTAATGGAACTAATGATGCAAGGCCGTAGTGTGACATCTTCGACAATAAGGATTGATGCCAGACTCTATCAAATGCCTTTGATATATCCAGTGCTATTGTATGTGTTTCACCATGTTGGTCTGTAGCTTGGTTGATTTGATGCGTAAGAAGGCAAAGAATGTCTGCAGTTGATCGACATCGTCTAAAACCATATTGCCTATCACTGATTAATTTATTATTCTCCAGATGCTTAATTATGTGATTATTTAATATAATTTCAAAAACTTTGCCAAGAGTGGAAGTTATAGCTATTGGTCTGTAGTTTGATGGATCTGAAGAGGCACCTTTTTTAGGAACTGGATGGATGTTTGCTTCTTTCCAGGGTACTGGGAAGCATGAGGTATGAGTACACAGACGGAAAAAATTTGCCAATACAGGAGCGAGCACCAAGGAGCAATTCTTAAGTACTATTGGAGGAATTTCATCTGGACCAGGAGCCTTATCTACTGAGAGATTCTGCAAAATAGTTTTGACATGTCTGGTGTGGATCTTAAGTGAGGGAATTTCAGGCGAATTAAAATTAAGTACAGGGACATCTTGATTTATTTCATCTAAGGTTGAGTTGGTGGAGAAAATATCCGCAAAAAGGTTAGCTTTACCTCGTGGGTCACTTACAAGATTGCCAGTCGGAGATTTTAATGGTGGAATGGATGAAGCAGTAGTGAAGTTGGATTTGAATGAGTTAAGAGTAGACCAAAATATTTTGTTATCATTTGGATTATTTAGAAGTTTATTTGCCTGCTTATGGAGAAAGTTTGATTTAGTTAGGTTTAATTCAGTTTTGGCATGATTTCTGATGTTTCTAAAGTAATTAAAGGCTTCATGTATTTTTGATCTCGTGAATGCATTGTAGGCTATTGCTTTTTGTTCAGTTACTCTAGCACAATTATGGTCAAACCATTTAGGTGAATTAGATCTTTTACTGTACTTTTGATGAGGAATAAAAGTTTCCATTCCCATTTTTACAAAATCTTGTATGTGGCTCAAGGTGGAGTGTGCATCATTAGAAAAGAAAGAGGTCCAGGGAATATCAATAAAGAAACCTTGAAGACCCTCCCAGTCTGCCCTATCGTAATGCCATTTAGTCACCAAAACAGGTTCAGAGTGGGAAGGTGTGGTAGGTGATAGACAGGTGGCCTGTATCAGACAGTGATCAGAAGATCCAAATATGTAAATATTAATGTATACTGTATATATGTAAATACTAATGTACATATGTTACCATGCAAATATATGTATATTTCTGTATATAAAATGAATGTTGACTTTAATTTAATACCTATACTCTTAAGGTGCAAATTAACTATATAAGTCTTTAATCCAGTATAAATTACATAACATTATACAACAATATAATATGATTAAGAAATCAGTATAAATTACATAACATTATGCAGCAATATAATATGATTAAGAAATCAGTATAAATTACATAACATTATGCAACAATACAATATGGTTAAGAAATAACTGAACAAATATATATAATTTACTACCTATACTATTTATGTAGTTCAAGAATATAAAAATTAGTTTATGAAAAAAAAGTACAAATACCCTACCTTATTCAAAATCGTGTTAGTCTTATACACAAGGTACTATGGACAAGATATATACGGAAGATCAACTTAATCGTTTTACTAACCCAGCACGCATTATTATCGCAGGGTACAGTAACTCGGGGAAGTCATATTTGTGTACACGACTCGTAGAGAAATATCACCATATATTTTCAAAAATTGTAATATCTGGAGTTACATCCCACCTTACAAGAGAATAAAGAAATAAATAGAAAACTCGAAGTACATCAGGATATTATTGATCCAGTCGACGAAAAAAAAACATTTACTAATCCCCAGGCCAAAATTCTTCACATATTAGACGATAATTTTCTACTAGCTGCTAACTCACAAACTATAGTTAATGAATTTATTTGTGGGAGACATAAATCTTTGTCAGTTATATTTATTACACAAAACTTATTTTTCCCGGGGAAATATGCAAGAACAATTGCTTTAAATACCTCCCATTATATACTATTGAAAAATAGAGACATATACCAAATTGAAACTCTTGGACGACAATTATATGGTAAGCAAAAGGCTAAGAAATTCTGTGAGGTTTATAAAAATGTGGTACTTAAGGTTTCATATGGTTATATATTATGCGACTTAGGAGCAACCACACCTGAAACATTTCAGCTAAGAACTAATATTGTTGGGGAATCACCTTGTGAAAAAGTCTATATACTATGAACACCTTACTAAAATCTATATACAGAGACTATTCTAGCCCCGGGGGACTAGGTAGCATTAATGCATTATACAGAGAAGCTCGCAAACGAAATAAGGATATAACGCTAAGAGATGTGAAATCTTTTATGGAGGATAATAGAACTTATACTTTGCATAAAGCAACTAAAAAAAAAATTAAGCGTAGAAAAACTTTATCACCTAAACCTCGTGTTATTATAAGCTGTGATTTAGGGGATTTCTCACATTTATAAAAATATAATAAAGGTTTTAGATATATTATGGTTTGTTTAGATGTATTTAGTAGATATTTACAAGTGGTACCCCTTAAAAGAAAATCAGCTCTTAGTAGCACCAATGCAATGCGTATTATATTAGAAAGTGACCAGTCTAAGGTCTATTCTAGACTTTTACGGATTTAGGGTCTGAATTCTACAACTCAGATCTTCGTAAATATTTATCACAGAAGCGCATAAAATTGTACTCAAACCACTCTCGCGAAACTAAAGCAAGTTTGGCTGAAAGAGTAATAAAAACCTTAAAATATTTTTTTTATAAATACCTTACTGAATATATCACATTAACATATATTGATGTCTTACCCGATATTATTAAGGCATACAATAATACCCCACATAAGGGTTTAGGTAAAGCTCAAATCCCTTTTAGAGTGCACTCTTTAAAGCGAGTGCGAGATATAATTTCACAGTTAAAACTTATGTATTTAAATAAACCTTCGTTAAAGAAAAAGCCCAGTTCTATTCTAACCCTGGGGGACATCGTGCGTTTGCAATTACTCTCTCGTACACAATACACATTTAAGAAAGGGTACAAAGTAAATAATACGGAAGAATTATTTAGAATACGCAAGATTGATACTAGTAAAAAAAAAATCAGCTTATTATTTGAAGGATTTGGCTGGGGAAGATATCGAAGGAATATTTTATAGGCAAGAGTTAACACAAACTACTCTCCCTGACTCGTATCAAGTAGACATTTTAAAGTCTAAAATAGTGAACGGTAAAAGAAAGTATTATGTACAATGGCGAGGTTACCCCTCTAAATTTAATTCGTGGATAAATGCTACAGATCTATCCCGTATAAATAGAAAATGAATAAGATCCCTCTCATAGTTAAATATAAGGATTTAATTGTATTACTCTCTAATTTATCACCTAAATTAAGGTTAAAATTAATTGAAGGTCTAAAAACACATGAAATTAACTGTATCTCTGAAATATTTGCAAACTTTTTAAAGAAACGTCTAACTAATAACCCCCAAATTATAAACAAACTTAACAAATTTAGACAGGATATTAGACAAGTAGCTTTAAAAAAAACTCCTCTATATAAAACAAAATCTATATTACTTTCAAAGCGTGGGGGTGGGATATTATCAATACTATTGCCAATAGCTACGTCATTAATTGCTAAACTTATATCATGAAAACTTATTGTCCCGTCCCCACTTCAATCGCGGAAAAATATATGTATAATAATAATAATATTATTGATGATAGTTAACTTATATCATCAATTTCTCCAAAACAGACAAAGAAATATAATGATAGTAAAGTGACTCTTTCTCCGCTCCAGTCAAAAACGAATGTTACCCCTCCAGATTTAAATGTTAATACACCTTCCTTACACGTTAATATAGGAAATCCTTCCTTAGAGGATTTAATACGTATTTCAGTCAAACCTGCATATATAGATTATGGCTTATCCCTCATTCGATTAATGAAAGACAAACCTAATATTTCATGGGATAATAGTGGAAATCTCTTTCAACCATTTTCGGGGTTAAATATTATAGATATTATTAATACATTATCAAATATTAACGGCAAATTTAAAACTGAACAGAAACCTTTAGTTAAAATGCTCTTTAGTATGGCAAGTATTAACGAAAGGAGTATTAGTATTAGTAGCACGTGGCTACTATGCAGAAGCGTCACACACCACTTGGGCTTATTATTATGGCCTGGACGCCGTATTTTCGATGGTATGCAGTCTTGCACTGCTTTTAGGTAAGTGGTTTCGAATAACTTCCAAGATGTATTTATGTCGTTATTATGAATTAAAAAGCTCCAGTCAGTTTCTTTAAACATAGCTCTAAGTTTATGGAAGTTTGCTTTCTTGAAATTAGGGACTTTTTCGATGCTACTATTTGGTTCGTTACTAGTAAACTTTAAAGTGAAAGTTATCGTACGATGGTCGCTGTTACTGAATTCATCACCAACATTCAAATTCTCTATTAATTCTTCTTTTGTTGCAAGTACAATGTCAAGAACGTTATTACCACGGGTCGGCGTTCGAAAAATTGATAAAGCGAACTCTCTTGCAAGTTCCTATACAAGTCATGTCCGGAGAGTGAAGTAAGAGTATCGCCCCACTTGGTCACAGGTAAATTAAAGTCGCCAAAAATTACGGTATCTTGTGAGTTACTTACATCTTCAATTTGTTCGTAAATTTCTCGGTCAGTTTTCACTGATTGAGCTGGAGGTCTGTATATTAATGCAAGTATTTGTGACGCTCCTGCATAGTAGCCACATGCGGGCATGCGCGCGTGTCGGCTGCCCAGCCGTTTAGAAACCGGCTGCCGGCCGGCTTTTCCTTAGTATATATCCTACGACAATGTAACTAATGTCGGGGATATTCTTTTGTTGTTTCACAGCTTGAAGCTGCCCTTATTCTTAACCAACGCATCTTAGTATATTTTATTCTCGATAGTTGATTGTTTCATTATAATATATAAGAAGTAAGTCTAGTGAGAGTGGGAAGAGACGAGCGGGAGAGAGAGACCGGCTGGGGGACGTTGCTTCGCGCGGAGAGTCTAGCTTGGGACGAGCCTGATGTTGCCAATTTGATCGCAACGTTAGGCTTAGTTTCGACTCACGCAAGGGGTAGAGGATTTTGACCCGGCAACGGTGTTGAGTGTTGCCAAGCATGGGATGTATTTCGCATGCCTAGGGTGGGGTCCAGACAGATTCAAGACTCAGAGCTCACCTCACTGTCGTACCCTTCGGACCCCCTTGATATCTATCCCTCTCAACCCCACTTAGAAACTTTCTCTCTTACTTTGTATACCTTCCTTCCACTACTTCACCAATCTATTTAATTATCCCATCCCCTTGATAAACCTTATATCTATTATTGTATTAACGACGAGCTCTCAGATAACCAGATAGGATTTTGGGCCTTATGCAGAGATGTAATTGTTAATGAGACCTAGGAAGCTTTTCTGTTGTCTCATATTTGGTGGTTTCATGCTTGCTAGTGTGTTCTTGTGGCAGGTGAGCAGGGGCTAGACCGGAGGGGGGGCTTTTTGCGATCCTTTAAGTAAAGTCTGCTGGTGCGAGTCCTGTGGACCCGCACGACTTTACTAGGATACCCGTGGGAGACTGGGGGCATTTTCTTGTCTGTGTCCCTGTGTGTCTAGCATTGTGTTGTGTGAGGGCCCTTGCCTAGTCCACTCTGCACTGCGCTAGCACGTCTTGCTTTTGTTTTAGGGTCGCCAGGAGAGAGTCAGATACTTGCGATCTGAGTCTCTCAAGAGAGCACCCTTTCAATTAGAGTAATTTGGCGCACAGACTTGGGAACGTCCCTAGGCTAGAGCAGGTGGCTCAGCCCGGGTATCCGAAGCCTATATCCTTCCGGCTAGACCTCTGCCGCCTGGCAGATTAACAGCTAGTGGTTTATTATATCTGTATGCTTGTTATTGTGCCACAGTTTACCGTCTTCGTGAGCATTGTGAGTCAGGGTGTGGCTTAGAGACTCTGTCCGAGCAGGCTTGCCTGACTAAGAGTGAGAAGCACACCTGTATGTGGTTATGTTGCGAGTTGCTGCCTTTATTTAATTATACCCATGCCATTATACACTGTATGGCCTATCACTAGTATTTATTCCTGCTTATGAGTTAAGAGTTCTCTAAATCCGTAACGTACTTTCTTTGCTAAGCATCAGATCCTACAGTAGCCGCATGCAGTTTAGAAACCCGCATCTTGTCTACCGGTACGATGTTTTGAGGACTGTTTGCTTTCACCTTCTTTCACGCAGGGGTGATTAGTTGTATTAATTAACATAACGTTAAATGTACTTTCTTCTAGTTTGTTATTAAATTGTTTCTGCAATTTAATTCCGTCATCTATCTTTTCCTTGAAGCTTTAAGTCAACTTAATTGTGTGATCTTTTATATAGCCTGCTTGACTATCAGCAGTCTATAGTGCGTGCACCCTGTAACCGAGTCATAGGATACCTCGTTGTCCAGGCAGGACTCTTGACGGTTTAGGGTGGTTTGTTGCCTGGGTTTATAGATAAGGGTTGGATCTAGCGTTTTCCGTTGTTGCTTGTTGCCGCATACCTAGTCCAATAGAAAGAACCCAGTGTTTATATATCCCAGGACGTAACATATTATGTTTGTACCTTTATTATTCTTTATTAGGAAAAAAGATGCGTCGACGTTCACAACGTTCGACGTTCATGGAGGTGGGGTGTGGGGGATTTCTATGGCCAATTCTGTCCCTTACCACACTAATCAAAATTAAAGAAAGAAAAGAGAAGGAATAAAGGTAAATAAATAGATAGGTTACCTTAGGACATGGATGTTTAATAAAGATGGTGGATATTAACTCAGGCAAGACTATCTCTCACAAACCCCTAGCTCAGGGGTTCTTAACCTTTTTAGCACCGCGCCCCCCTTTGGTCAGGACTGTATTCACACACACACACACACACACGCCTCTGATGCCTAGATTTTTTTTTTTTTATCCATTCCATATGGATGCTTAAGACGCAAAATACTGTAAAAAGGGCGAAACAATAACCAATCTGCATGCAAGGATTAAAACTGATTACAGTAATGGTTTTAATTTAACACTACATGTGGTTGCTCGGAATGACGGTTGTAAATTTTTCTATCAAAGTTTCTTATTTGTATATATCTTTGCAATTACCCTGTATACATTTGAATGGCCTAGCCCTATTTTGAACTTTGATTACCCCACGCCCCCCCTAGCATTGTCAAACGCCCCCCAGGTTAAGAAACGCTGCCCTAGCTAGACATTGTATAGATGGCCATATATATCAATAGACTTAGCTATCACTAGGGTCCTGGCATTGTTCAGAGGATCCCGACTATGGTAGGTAGGTAGGCAGGTAGGTAAAATAGGTCCTAAACTCTGGGCCGGACACTGGGAGTGAAGAGAGAGGTTACGAGACCCGTGTTGGCGTTTCAAGGTTTAAAAAGAGATCTGGTCGGAATTTCAATTCCGACCCTTAAGTTAACTATATACAAATTTGTTACCGAGGGTTTATTCCCTCTTCACGAAATCATATAAATAATAATCAGCATTTAAATTAAATAAATATCAAGGTAAACATCGTTTCACAACGATTTAGTAAACATAATATCAAGAAATTAATGACCCTAAAGCAAATGGTGGATCGCGTATGCGGTCGCGGGAATATTTAAACTGATCCCCAATACAGTTCTTCTAAACTTATTTCTACAAGGTTTTATAACTAAATTAACTTGGCCAAGGTAATCTTATACAGTACTAAATTACTTAATATTAATTACTCTTTACTATATATACATTCACCAGGTTCTGGTAGGAAATTGTTCACTCTAGTGAAGTTACCCTATCGGAAGGTTGTTGTTGTTGTTGTTGTTGTTCCCCAAGCTGCCTGGCCGAACAGCCCCAAAGCCCCGAGCAATTCCAAGGCCATAACCGAGCGCCCCTACAGACCCTCCCTGCCGACCACAATAAAGCCTGGGTGACCGAAGCCACTCCATGGCGGGGAGCTGAGGAGGGTGCGGAAACGCCCGGGAAACAAAGCCCCACCCAGGGCCCTGTGCCCCTCGGCAATTATGAAGAGAATGTTGAGGGGCAAGGGAAATGACGCTTTGGCTTCCAATCTTGGTAGATTGGGAGGTCAATCCACGGAAGAGACGCCGTCACTTGAGATCTAGAAAATATATAAGTTAAAGGAACAGTCAGAGTAAGCTATGGGTATGGCAGAGATCGCTCAGCTCTCACTCTGATAGACCAGCCCATCACCACATGACTAGAACCCAATCCTCTCAGTATCAGCTAGGAAAGGCCCTAGAAAGCCGCCTTTGGCGGGGGGATAGCTCCCCTATTTCAACCCCTTTCGGGGTTGGGCACCTGCCTCTATCGGAAGGTTGTTGCCAACAGTCCCCAGATACCGGTGTAGTCAATTTATTTCTCACAGATTGGGGCCCGGCGAAGTATGATGTGTTACACCATGTTATATCACCGGCGGCTAACAAATCACGCCAATTTCTTCTAGACCCCGCAGCAGCTGCTCGTTGTGGTCTTGGGCTCCCTATTACTATGGGTTGCTGTTCTTCCTCCGGTGGGATGGCGAGTTCCATAGGTATGAACCGATCTACAGTTCGGAGAGTGGTTTGTCCTCGAGATACAACCTTAGCGGTTCTGATAACTCCTTCGGAATCAGGATAGACTTCTTGGATCCTTCCTAAGGGCCATTTAGAGTGAGGTTGGTCCATTTTCAAGAAGACTATGTCTCCCACTTTAGGCTTGTGACGGTTACTAGCAGAATTCGCACCATAATACCTCTCCCGTAGGCTCAAGATATACTCTGATGCCCAATGTTTGTTCCAGGCATCCAGTATTTTGCAGAGTTTATGGTAGCTTCGTCGCAAGTGTGCATCTGCTTCATTAACGGAGGGATCCACTAATTCCTCGGTCACGTCTAAACGGGGGTCTGGGTCCAATCGTCTGCCATATAATAAATGAGCTGGTGTTAAGGCCTCAATTTCCAGATTGGAGTCATCTTGATACGTTAGTGGTCGATTATTTACTCTGGTTTCTATCTCGGTGACAACAGTTCTTAACTCATCCAAGGTGACTTTGGACTTGTGAAGAACCCTTTTCAGGCACGATTTCACGATACCTATCATTCTCTCTGTAAATCCATTTTGCCAAGGGGCTCTGGGAGTTGTGAATGACCAATAACAATTTCTAGAATCTAACATTTGCTGTACTGCGTTGCTCTTTAATAGTTCAGAAACCAACGGTGATGCGCGCCCACAAAATTTTTCCCATTGTCACTAATCAAACGTCTGGGACAACTTCGCCGAGCAGCAAATCTTCTAAATAAATTTATAAAGGTTTCCGAGCTCATGTCCTCCACTATTTCCAAATGGAAAGCCTGAGTGCTGGTACAGGTGAATAGACATATGTAAACCTTCTTGGGTGGACCATCATCTCCTGTGAGAGTGATGGCACCAGTATAATCTATACCGGTTACCTCAAACGGTTTCCTTTGGTGAATGCGGTCTGGCGGAAGAGCTGGTGGTCCAGGGTAAGGAATAGCTATAGCTGTATACCTCCTGCAAATAATGCAATTCTTGACACAGCGTTTAACAGCTTGTCGTCCCTAGGGTATCCACTATGTTTGTCGCATATAGGCTAGAGTGTCTGCTACCCCACCGTGTTTAGTGGTTTCATGTGATTTTAAAACCATCAATTTGGTGAGGTCGCAATCCTTGGGCAATAGGATCGGATGCCGAGTTTTGAGGGGCAGATCAGCTTTACCAATACGACCTCGACAACATATTAATTCTTGATTGTCTAGGTATAGCCCAAGGTGCTTCATTCTTTTGGTTGGCTTGGGATTGGGTTTACGTAGTTGTGTTAATTCCTCCTCATACTTTTCAGCTTGTATCCTTTTGATCCAGTTGGTAAGTGGGTCTAATTCCTCCATCTTTACCTTCTTGCTCAGGAACTTAAACACAAATTTAGTTAAAGTTAATAGTTTGTCCAAATTGGAGAACTTGGTGATGTCAATCACTGAAGGCTCTGGGATAACTATTGGGTCCATATGAACTTGATCATCATTAACCTTCTGGTATGATTTTTGTTCTGGCCAATCACTCTGATGTAGCCAAACCGGACCCTGAAACCACAGACTTTCGTTAATCAGTTTCTTGACACTTACACCTCGGCTCACTAAGTCAGCCGGATTATCCTTGGACTTAACATGCTTGAATGTATAGTTCATTTGCAGTTCCTTTATTTTGTGTACTCTGTTACGCACATAAACTATGTGACTATCATCCTTAGCTATCCAGTGCAAACATATCTCACTATCTGTCCTTATATATGTCTCACCAAAAAAGGGAAACATACCATTGAAATAAGTAGCTAACCTAGTTCCCAATTCAACAGCGGTCAGCTCCAACTGTGGAAGGGTACGTTGTTTTAATGGTGCTACTCGGGATTTGGACATAATCATAGTAGATCGGACTTCAGTGACACAATAAGCTACTGCACCATACGCCTTAGATGAGGCATCACAAAATACGTTGAATTGAGCAGACTCATTATCAGAGGTAGGATCACATCTTCTAGGAAACTTGACTGATGATTCCTTCTCATATTCCACCTGCAATTTGTTCCACTCTTCTGTATACTTTTCAGGTAATGCAGGATCCCAACTCAGTGCTTCTCTCCAGGCTTCCTGAACTAAAATCTTCCCTTTAATTGATATGGGACTAAATATGCCCAATGGGTCGAACATCATAGAGACCTGATTTAAAAGAGTGCGTTTTGTGAGTTTTACATCAGGAAACTTGAGGGGCTTTAGAGACATCTCATCAGTAGTTGTTTTCCACAGCAATCCTAGTACTGGTTGATATTCTGGTATTTGGTAGTCAGGATAGTCTCCTCTTATCTGGTCCAAAAGAATATGAGTTTGAATTCCAACTTTGTAGTGGCATATTGGCTTTATTACATTCTTGCCTTGCCAAATTGTAGATTTCAATCACCTCTTCTCCACTGTCGGCAACGCCCTGAAGATTATCCATGTAAAACAGTTGACCCATTTCCGGTTTCTCTGTCTTCTGGAAGTGATATCTCAAAGTGCTGCACAACAAGAAAGGACTAGAGCAGGAACCAAACAACACTGACCGAAAGTGGTATTCTTTTATCCGCCCACCAGGCTGAAAAGGATCTTCAGGCCAAGGAATTTTTTGAATTTGCGGTCCTGCTCTTTTAACCCTATTCTCAAAAAAACTTTGGAGATATCTGCCACAAACCCAATTGTCTTCGTCCTGAATTTTAATAGTACATCACCCAGTATTTCAGTCAGATTCGGTCCTACATAGAGACAATCGTTTAGACTTGCTTCATTCTTCGCTGCTCGAGAACTGCAGTTAAATACCACTCTGATGGGGGTAGTACTGGAGTCTTTACTTACAGCATGATGAGGAAGGTAATGACCCTCTTGATGGTTTATTTCACCTGGGACCTCCTCAATAAAGTAATTTTCCAACTGCTCTTGAATTATTTTATGATAAGTTTCCAGTCGTTCAGGATGTTGACACAATCTCTCCGCCATTATATTTAATTGACATCTTGAACTCTGGTAGTTAGTTGATAATTCAGGGGCATTTATCTTCCATGGAAGTCCTACCCTGTACTGGCCATCCTTATACTCAACTGTGTCTAGTTAGTGGTTATATGTTAATATGTCTTCAGGGGTGGGAAGATCTGCTTCTATACCCACAGTGTCCAGTTCCCAAAGTTTGTGAACAGGTTCTTGTTGTTCCTCCAGAATGTCTCCTGGTTGTGATGGAATTAATTCTGCACCAATTCTAGCCACCATCAGAGATTGTGCAGGAGTCACAAAGACTGGATCCATCCGGTTGTCTGATTCACTTGGGCCACATGTGGGTAGAGATTCCATTATTATGTATCCACCTGATGAAGAAATTAACTGGATACCGTGTTTCCGAGTCATTTTTCGCAAGAAGCGACCACAATAATCAGAGCCGATGATCAGTTGAATTGGACCTACTACGTCAGACTCGATATTACGGTCTGCTAGTTGGACACCACTCTTTGTTAAGAAGTCAGATGCTTCCTTCAAACCCTTATTTACCACAGAGTGTTCATGTCTTCCTTAACCACCGCAGTCACCTTACATTTGTATTTGCCCAATCTAATCAGGGGTTTAACCACGTCAAATGTTTGTGTTTCCTTATTTGACAAAAATCCAGTTATTGCCATGTTCACTCTCCCTACTGTTGGCAAATTCATGGCTCTGGCAACATTTCCGGCAATGAAGGTCTTTTGCGCTCCAGTATCAAAGAGTGCTTTGACTGGCATAACCTTTTTTCCTCTGATCAGTTGAACCTCGGCTGTAGGAGTAGCTGCCGGAGTATGCATTGGGTTTCCCGTGGTCAGGGTCATATTTACACTTGTAGTTTTGGGTTGTATTTCGCTGATCTTGGGACACAATGCGGTATGATGTACACCAGTCTTGCACCGAAAACATACATTTAATTTAGTAGCACATTCCTCAGTAGAATGTCTTGTGCTAAGGCAAACAAGACACTTACCTAATTCGATGATTCGTGGAAGTCTAGCCTTAAGATCTGGGTAAGTCCTACAATACACTGTGGAATGTTGTTCTGAACATAACATACACACCTTCCGGGTTTCTTGTTTTACCACTGGTGTGGGATTAATATCTCTGGTTACTTCTTGGGTCACTGGAGAATTGAGACGCGAATTTTTTTCTCTCCCAAACACCTTTTGTTTTTGATACTGTACTAGTTTGATTATTCTGTTGGACGGATGTCACATAGGTACCAACCTCTTCCTTCTTGAACGGTTTTGCTTTTTCCTTAGTCCCTGTTGTAGACGCTTTTGTATATTTTACCTTGTTGTCTCCTTCCTTGATACCGGTGTCCTTCTTGGAAACCTGCATGTGTTTACACAGCTCTCTTAAACCCTCTTCTATCTCTTGATACGTGAAGTAGTTCTTCTTATACCTGTGGTACAATTCATCACAGGTTTTCTGAGAGAGCTTTTGTTGTACAATGTGGTTCAAGAGCCAAGAAGCTGAGTCAAGATCTTTCTGGGTACTAAGTGATTTTAAAACACAATTCAAGCTGATCCGGAATGATTGAAGATCCTGGTACGTATGCTTGGGTCCTGATAAATCCAGCAATTTGTAAACTAGGCGCTGTAGAGTCAATTCCGTATCTTCAAAATTTTCCTTGAGTACTTGTAGAGCTGCTGTATAATTGGCATCTGTTATGGGAAGTTCCTTAATAAGATCCAACGCAAAACCCTTAAGTTGACCCAACAAGTATGAACATTTATTTGCGGGAGAAATATCTAACCTGTCCTGAACTAAACCCTTAAATTTGTCCCAAAAGGTATTCCAATCAGATTGTCCATCAAATTCAGGTAAGGTTATAAGTGGCAACTTAAAGCTTTGTTGTCCCGGAGCCACACTACCATTACTGGTACCATTACTCCCTGTCCCGGTAACTGTCTCTATCGCCAAGGATTCGAACCCAGATAGTTGATCCAAATAATTTTCACGGGCATCTGCATAGGCTCGCTGTATTTCCTCAAACTTTTCAGATTGTTCGTGTTTGATGTAAAAGTCCTCCAATTTATTGAAAGACTCTTCATAATTACACCACCGGGTTTTAAGATCTAGGATTTTGAGACTTTAACAGTTCCCTTGGACAGGGTTCACGCCTTTTTACCTCCTGGCAATTATTTAATGCTCTAGTTACCCAGCCTAATTTCCCCACCATAGATTTTCTCAAGAGTGTATCAGTCATTTTGGAAAATGGGTAATTATTTTCAAAACTATTATTATTGTTTATACTGAAGACTAATTATTCAACAATCTAATTTACACTTAGATATAGCCTAACGCATACTTAACTTAGCTGTTAATTTTTAGCATTATACACGTAGGCCTACCAATACTTGCTACAAACTTAAATATCAAACCAGGCTAGTTGGAAATTATTAAAGTCTTCAGTATTACTGCCCTAATACGTGGGAATTCACGGTAGTAAGGGGAGGGAATAATTGATTAATTATTAAAGTTAAGATATGCTCCGTCCTGAGCAGTTAGCTGGTTGACCTAGTGTTACGACTGGGGTTCAAATATATCAGGGCTCTTATTCATTGGACTAGTAATGGCATAAATGTTACAACAGAAAGCGCTAGCTCCAACCTCTGATGTATATTCCCAGTGAACAAAGAACACAAATACTCTACAGAGTTCTATATGCAATAATAGGCTATCAAACTCTCAATAAATGTGCGTCTACTCTAGGCTTAATGTTATGTGAAAACAGCCTATTACTACCTATAACCGAAGGTGCTTGGTTATGGTATGCAAAGTAAGGTGGTAAGAGAAGTTACAGCTTACGTTACTTTAATCAATAAATGTCAGGCACTCCTGCATGAAAGAAAGTGCACTAAAGTTCTTCAACACTAACAAGGAATCTTCTTTAAATGTTAGATGCTATAAAGATGCTCGTATCGGAAATGGAACCCAAAAAGGCAGGCAGCGGAACAATGCTCGTGCAGGCTATGCACACAAAAAGGCAGAATATATAATGCCGTCGGAGCCAAGAATATCCTAAACACAACAATAATAATAATCGCCACGACAATGCAGTATTCCTATCAACAAAAAGAGCCTAAGTCGTTTGTGTCTCAATACATCAAGCTAGGCTGCGAAATGCTTGTGTAATCATAAATGGGTATGCATAAAAAGAGTAATTAGGTTAATATACTTAATGTCTACTATGATTGATAAAGTCTAGCTAGAGTCAATGATACGAGATACTGGTGCGCATGGCATGCCGCATAGCCTAGTGCAAATCTCAAGTCTGTGCGTCAAATATTACGTTATAATGAAGGGTAGCTCTCTTGAGAAACCTTAATACCGAAGTATTAAGCGTTCTCCTGGCGTACCTCAAAGACAAACAATCGAGGCTAGAACAGTGCAGAATGGTATAGGCAAAAAGCCCTCATTCGTGCCTGCTCTATTCTCAATGGCACACAGACTAGAATTTACTCAATCAACTCCAGTTCTCAGGTATGTCGTGCCGCTTTTAACTAAAGCCAGCACTCATAGGAAACAATACCTTATAATATCAGACTCCCAGTCTAGCATTATATAATCCAACAGAACACTAATAATTAAAGGATGCAGTACTTAAACAATATAAATGCCAACCAATGCTTCGTGATCCACTTATCTTAACAACTAACATACATGGGTTATATCAGACCTTAACGCACAATACAACTGGCCAGCATGAAGCTGATTTTGCAGAGTTAACCAGAGGGGATATAATGTTAATAAAAGGTGGTGAAAGATATGGAAAATGAGAGAGATAGGCAGAGGAAAAGATTCTCAGGTACAGAGCAGGTGACAGGTAGCAAGGGAAAAAGATGGGTGCGTTCTAGAAACCAGATCTGAGGGAGAGAGTGGCGAGGAACTGTATATATACTCGCACCAGATCGAGCCGCGTGGGAAAAAAGCGGTTACAAGTCCTCTAGCCACTACCAAAGTAGCTAGCAAAACATTACGTCACCAAGCATGGTAAAGAACTCCCTCAACCAATCCCCACGAGGCCAGCCAGCTGTGACGTCATCGAGCGGGGCAAAAACACTACGCGCCCCCTCTCACTCTGTTCTACTCTCTCTCTCTCTCTGATCTTATCATTACTAGTTAAGGATAAAACATAAAGCCTTGACATGGGTGAAAACAAAGAGCCTTTCTGGACTGCCCATGACACAAGCTTTCATATGAAATAAAGCACACTCTAATACCCAAACTGTAGCCCCATCCACTGCCCTGGCGATCCTAGCGAGTCACTGAAGGACAAGCCATGCGGTTCTAACGGAGTGGTTAACGTCACACCCCCCCAAGATTTTTCTCAGAGGCCCCAAGGCTCACAAAAATCTGATGGTTAGAACCCATGCTATATCTCCACTTCCCATCACCCAGCGGCAGTAAAATATCTGGCACAGTTCTTTAACAAAACATTTTTCAAAATTATAACCCTCCCCAACACCATAGGTTAAATTATATGTAGTTATGCTCCTCAAGAGCGAGCTTCTCTAGCCCAGTATTCTGAGAGGAGTGCAACTCAGAATTACTGCTATAACATACTAAAAAAATTCAACTATCAAAGAAAGAGTTTTTTATTTGATTTTTATGTTTATAATTTTTTTATTTCGGCTGCACTATAGGGGCAAGCCTAGTTTTTTCTTCTATACCAAACGCTCAACTCCTGCTTTACGACCCAATACGCTGGGCTACAACCGCGAGCCAACAAGCACCAAGCGCAAAATACTATTCAAACTAAAGCAGGAGGCTACCCGTGTGTCAATCTACCCAGGATCATATACCCTTGAACGACCATCTGCAACCACGTTGTCACAACCGGCAATATGGCGTATGTCCAGGTTATATACCAATAACCTTAGTGACCACCTGGTCAGCCTCATATTCCGATTGTGAAACTGGTCCAAGAACTTGAGAGGGTGATGATCTGGGTAAACTACAACGACCGGACCATAGGCTGGAACATAGACCTCGAAATGCCTCAGAGCAAGTACAACCGCCAGCAGCTCCTCCTTGACAACAGAGCAGCTCCCCTGGGCCGAATTGTACTTCTCCGAGCAGAAACTAACAGGATGCTCCAGCCCATCATCGTCCTTTTCCACAAGGACGGCACCAGCCCCCACACCACTAGCCTCCGTTGCTAGTTGGAAAGGTAGGCTAAAGTCAGGGGCCCTGAGGATCGGGTGAGTGCACAACAGGTGTTTTACTTCCCTAAACACCTTCTCACACTCAGGCGCCCATTTGAACTTCTTATCCTTCCAGTTATCCTCCACCTGAGCTTGACTGTCCCGTTCTCCTTCTCCACCTTGACTGCTAAACGTCATCACAGGCACAGTGAGAGGCTCAGGGGGGTGCCTCCCATACTCCTTCACGGGATTATCATGACATAACTGATTGCGCTTCCGTCTGTCTGGAGTGGCTACCAAGTAAACCAGGTCCGATAGCTCCTCCACCACCCTATAAGGACCAGCGTACTTCGCGGATAAGGGGTGACCTACAAGGGGCAGTAGAATCAACACCTCCTGACCCACGTGAAACTCCCTGAGTTCAACCTTGAGGTCGTACCTGTCCTTCCTGAGGGCCTGAGAGCTAGTCAAATTACGGCCAGCCAACTCCAGACTGCGCAACATCCGTTCTCGACTGTTGAGGACACACTTGAGCATAGAACAAGGTTTTTCTGCGCCCTCCCATACTTCTTCAACCATATGGAGAGGCCCTCTGACACGGTGTCCAAAGACGAGCTCATTAGGGCTGAATCCCAAACTCTCCCCAGGTACCTCCCACACAGCAAACAAAACACATGGCAGGCCAAGATCCCAATCCCTCCCACTCTCAAAGCAACAACAACGAAGCACAGATTTCAAGGCTGAGTGCCATCGCTCTAACACACCCTGGCTCTCCGGATGATATGCAGATGACACAACCCCAACAATCCCATGCTGCGGCATTGCTTGTACAAAGAGGCTAGAAGTGAAGTTGGGTCCCCGGACTGACTGAATCCCCTGCGGGTAACCATACCGGGAAAAATACACTAGCAAGCTTTGGACCACCGTCTTCGCCGACCCATTTCTCATAGGGTACGCGTCAGGGTACCTTGTTGCTACATCTCCCGACTGTACATCACTGTCCTCCTTCAACTCTTTCGTCTTTTTAAGCCCATCCTCTGCCCCTTCAGGAACAGTTACTGGGTCTTCTCCAGACTCGAAATGTGGTCCTAATAATGAGTCCCCGAGAAGGTCCGTTGACACTAAACTCTCAACCGCATCAACTTTCAACCCCTTCTCGGTACTCTTCCTCCGCTGATCTAAAGATTGTTGACCTGAATGTGACTCCCTGGATGCAGAATCTCCGGTGACAACACACTCCATAGGCTGCCCCGGACACTTCTCAACCCACTCCTGCTCCTCCCTACTCACGTCGGCCGGCTTCTCGGCAACGACCAAGGGTGGAGCCTCAGAAGTAGGTCCCGCAAAGTCGTTGCCGAGAAGGAGGTCGACACCCCCAACAGGTAACTTCTCCACAATTCCTACATCCAGGTCCCGAGTCACACCATCAACTTCCACCTTCATTCTTACAAGCGGGTATGACCTTGTCGCATTAACTCCCTGAACCACAACCACCCGCGCCGTATTGACAGGTTTACCAGTGAAATTTCTCAACAGTGTTTGCGATGCCCCAGTGTCACGCAAAATTCTCACCTCATGTCTTCTACCCCCCCACTCCACACAACCGAGTCCCCTGTGGTCACTAAAGGCATCACAGACAGGGAATAAGCCTTCCGGATCCTTCTGCACTGGCAGTGTATTTACCTCGGAAGAAATGCCTCTAACAAACTCCGATGTCCTCTTGAACACTCCAATGCCGTGAGCAAAAGACACGGCTGCCGGAGGAGGTCGACTAGGGCACTCATTTGCCTTATGACCCTCCTGGTGGCAACTAAAACACATAAATTTTGGTTTCGGCTTATACTGTGATGTAAAAGGCCCCTGACTTTTCACATACGGTGTGGTGTAAGGTTTGGATTCAGTTTTAGTTTCATGGCTCTTCTGTTTAAATGTGTCATTGTTACGGGGAGGGGGAGGATAACGGTCCTTAGCACTTACATCGTACTTCTGTGAGGACCCGCAACCCCGAATCAACGACAGCCGTCGATCAGCCATTTCTGCTGCTTCGACTAGAGTTCTTGGGTTTTTCTCCTTCAAATTCAAAGTTAGATCACCGCCCGTGCTCTTAAAGAACTGCTCCAACATCATTAACTGCTTAATTTCATCATATGTTGTGACCTTCTCAGATCGGAGCCAGTTCCCCATAGCATCGGACAAGTCCCGGGCGTGTTCCAAAAAGGTGCTATCTCTTCCCTTAGTTACACCCCGGAACTTCAAACGGTACGTTTCTGGTTGCAGTTCGTAAGCCCTCAGGACAGCCTCCTTGAGATCCTCGTACACAATACATAACTCCAAAGGTAACGCATCGTAGGCTTTAAGACCCTTGCCTATTAATCTAGAGGATACAAGTGCTGCCCATTTATTCTCTGGCCACTGGTGTTCCTGGCACTTCTTCTCAAAGCGTGTGAAAAATTCTGTTACACCACTCTCATCAAACACCGGAACGAGTTTCAATAAGTGCGAGAGAGACTGCTCATGAACACGGTTACCAGCCCCAAGTCGCTGTCCCGTTGCCTCTACTCGCGACTTCTCTACGTCCATGTCGGCACAGTACCTAGTCGACTCTAAATCCGCTTGGATTTTTGCTAGCTCTGTTTGCTGCTGAAGCTCACATGCCCTTTGTTGCTGTTGAATCTCAGATGCCCTGATAGCCTTTCTCTCTTCGATCTTAGCTGATTCTATTTGCTGCTGGATCTTAGCTAATTCGAGCCGAAGCAATAATTCGGGAGTTAACCCTTGAGGAGGTGAAGGTGCTACAATGTTTGAAATTACCGGTGATCCCCCCAGGGGCAACCCACCCTGCCAGTCACCACCCACCTGTGGAAGCGTACCCGGGGTCGGCAAACTACTGGGATGGCTGGGAGTCGAGTGTAGGGGAAGCATGGCCGAAGGGCTCTGAGCACTCAACCCATCTCGCTCACCAGTCACCCTGCCCAGTACACACGTTATCAAGTTATCCCTGGTCATGCTGCTAGTAACCGCATGACCGATAGCTGTGGCCAGGCATTGAAGACCGTACCGATTCACACCCTCCAACCGCTCGGCAGTAACAGGCCATTGCAAAAATATCCTAGCATCCTCCTCACAGTTCACCCGATTAACCCTTTCATCATGCTGCTGTTCCTCAGTTTCGACATTACGTACTGTGTCTCCATTCTCCTCTGACCCGGTATAAGACATGATGCTCACAAAAATTTCTCACCACAATATTCAGAAAAGAAGGACCCCAAACTCTTGTACCTCAATATACACACAAAAATTATCGGAAATACTCAAGGGCTATACTATGTTGCAAACAAAAATTATTCTTGCCGATCCCCGCAAAATATTCTCCAAAACAACAAATGTTCCCTGCTAATAAATGTAGGTTCACCAAATCCTAGGTAAGGTCGCCATTTGTTACGACTGGGGTTCAAATATATCAGGGCTCTTATTCATTGGACTAGTAATGGCATAAATGTTACAACGGAAAGCGCTAGCTCCAACCTCTGATGTATATTCCCAGTGAACAAAGAACACAAATACTCTACAGAGTTCTATATGCAATAATAGGCTATCAAACTCTCAATAAATGTGCGTCTACTCTAGGCTTAATGTTATGTGAAAACAGCCTATTACTACCTATAACCGAAGGTGCTTGGTTATGGTATGCAAAGTAAGGTGGTAAGAGAAGTTACAGCTTACGTTACTTTAATCAATAAATGTCAGGCACTCCTGCATGAAAGAAAGTGCACTAAAGTCCTTCAACACTAACAAGGAATCTTCTTTAAATGTTAGATGCTATAAAGATGCTCGTATCGGAAATGGAACCCAAAAAGGCAGGCAGCGGAACAATGCTCGTGCAGGCTATGCACACAAAAAGGCAGAATATATATAATGCCGTCGGAGCCAAGAATATCCTAAACACAACAACAATAATAATAATCGCCACGACAATGCAGTATTCCTATCAACAAAAAGAGCCTAAGTCGTTTGTGTCTCAATACATCAAACTAGGCTGCGAAATGCTAGTGTAATCATAAACGGGTATACATAAAAAGAGTAATTAGGTTAATATACTTAATGTCTACTATGATTGATAAAGTCTAGCTAGAGTCAATGATACGAGATACTGGTGCGCATGGCATGCCGCATAGCCTAGTGCAAATCTCAAGTCTGTGCGTCAAATATTACGTTATAATGAAGGGTAGCTCTCTTGAGAAACCTTAATACCGAAGTATTAAGCGTTCTCCTGGCGTACCTCAAAGACAAACAATCGAGGCTAGAACAGTGCAGAATGGTATAGGCAAAAAGCCCTCATTCGTGCCTGCTCTATTCTCAATGGCACACAGACTAGAATTTACTCAATCAACTCCAGTTCTCAGGTATGTCGTGCTGCTTTTAACTAAAGCCAGCACTCATAAGAAACAATACCTTATAATATCAGACTCCCAGTCTAGCATTATCTAATCCAACATAACACTAATAATTAAAGGATGCAGTACTTAAACCATATAAATGCCAACCAATGCTTCGTGATCCACTTATCTTAACAACTAACATACATGGGTTATATCAGACCTTAACGCACAATACAACTGGCCAGCATGAAGCTGATTTTGCAGAGTTAACCAGAGGGGATATAATGTTAATAAAAGGTGGTGAAAGATATGGAAAATGAGAGAGATAGGCAGAGGAAAAGATTCTCAGGTACAGAGCAGGTGACAGGTAGCAAGGGAAAAAGATGGGTGCGTTCTAGAAACCAGATCTGAGGGAGAGAGTGGCGAGGAACTGTATATATACTCGCACCAGCTCGAGCCGCGTGGGAAAAAAGCGGTTACAAGTCCTCTAGCCACTACCAAAGTAGCTAGCAAAACATTACTTCACCAAGCATGGTAAAGAACTCCCTCAACCAATCCCCACAAGGCCAGCCAGCTGTGACGTCATCGAGCGGGGCAAAAACACTACGCGCCCCCTCTCACTCTGTTCTACTCTCTCTCTCTGATCTTATCATTACTAGTTAATGATAAAACATATACTTTACAATTAAATATATAAAGCCTTGACATGGGTGAAAACAAAAAGCCTTTCTGGACTGCCCATGACACAAGCTTTCATATGAAATAAAGCACACTCTAATACACAAACTGTAGCCCCATCCACTGCCCTGGCGATCCTAGCAAGTCACTGTAGGACAAGCCATGCGGTTCTAACGGAGTGGTTAACGTCACACTAGTCTCACAGACGCAGGTGACATTAAGGAAGTAAACATAAAAATGGTCAAAAATATAAAAAAATAGGGGAAATTTATGGACCGGAATGATGTTCAGAAGAAGATATTTTAGTTATTAATTAATTTAGTAATATATTAAATTAGCTGTGAGTTGGAACCTGTGGTAGTAACATTTTCTATGGGGGAGGGATCATATTTTGTTGTTTATTAAATTTTGTATATGCTCCGTCCCGAGCATATAGCTGGTCGACCTGGTCTGTCAGACGCGGGTGACATTAAGGATGGAAACATAAAATTATCTAAATTGTAAATAAATGGTGAAATTTAGGGACCGCAACGCTGGTCAAGCTCCGAGTTTCGCAAATGCCAGAGGACGCAACGTTGCAGACCCTCCTAATAGTCCTCTACCACAGGATTGAACCACCATCCCATTGGGCTTAATGGTTAAGACGCCAATCACCCACGGCCATTGTCTGGTAAACTAACCAGTCGATCCGTGAATCGGCGATATACTCATAATAGCGAGCTACCTGCACGGCTTGAGCCCGACGATTCCAGTGGATACCGTCCCGTCGAAGATTTTGGCGATAGGGTCCGGCTCCAAACTGGAATGTCTTGTAGCCACGCAGGAGCCTTTGTAGCCCCAGATTCACGGCCTGATATATGGTGCGGTAATGACCGCGGGTGACTCCGGGCTCGCCCTAAGGGATGGGAGGCAGCTTTCGTGGCTCCAGGAGCACAACAGCCACTTTCGAGCCACAGCGCTCCTCGATTAAGCGGATGATAGCTGCGATGTTGTCCGTAATTTCCAACACTCGGACTGACTCGTGCACATCGTTGCCCCCCAAATACAAGATGGTCAATTGGTGAGGCCAGTCCAGAACGCGATTCAGCCATCTGTCGGTCAGGAAATTACGGGCCCTACCTCCTGGAGCCCGATAGCACCTCACCTCACAACCGGGGACCCCGAAATGTTGTGGGATCAGACTATGTCCCACGAATGCTACCTTGTACATCCCCTCTGCTTAGCAAGGACCTCAATGGATATTAAATAGATCCTAACCTAACCCTAACCTAGCCTAGCCTACAGTCAAGCGGGATCCTCACTCGGGGCACCAAAATGTGGGGGATTTCTATGGCCAATTCTGTCCCTTACCACACTAATCAAAATTAAAGAAAGAAAAGAGAAGGAATAAAGGTAAATAAATAGATAGGTTACCTTAGGACATGGATGTTAAATAAAGATGGTGGATATTAACTCGGTATTGCCTATCTCTCAGAAACCCCTAGCTAGACATTGTATAGATGGCCATATATATCAATAAACTTAGCTATCACTAGGGTCCTGGCATTGTTCAGAGGATTCCGACTATGGTAGGTAGGTAGGCAGGTAGGTAAAATAGGTCCTAAACTCCGGGCCGGACACTGGGAATGAAGCGAGAGGTCACGAGACCGTGTTGGCGGTTCAAGGTATAACACCTAACGAGCGGCCTAGGCGGTATTATGTACCGCCCAGCGGGGTGTTTTTACCCTAAATAGGGTTGTTTACGTGAACATTTTCATGCCTAAATAATACCCAGAGCGTAAAACAAGTATCTATCCTGAAAGGGCATAAACAGAGCTTTCCAATGACACCCCAACCATCCTTGTATGACCGCTAGTTTTCTTGCAAAGGTCGCGCAACACGAGTGCAAAAACCATGTAATTAGGTAGTTTCCCTACATAATTCCCTGTGTAGCGAGTGCGTGAGGGTGGGGGAGGGTGGGATTCATGTCGGTAGGTCTGCCGCGGTGGTCTGGAGCAGTCATACGCTTGCTACTTTCCTCCCACCACTTATCTCTCTCTCTCAGCAACATTAAGTGCTGAAAATGGCACACGACATAAGTTGTGAACCGCGACCTAGTCCAAATTTCTTTCACACACATAAGTTGCGCTCTATAGACAAGGGTTAAAAGAGATCTGGTCGGAATTTCAAGACCCTTAACTTAACTATATACAAATTTGTTACCGAGGGTTCATTCCCTCTTCACGAAATCATATAAATAATAATCAGCATTTAAATTATATAATTATCAAGGTAAACATCGTTTCACAACGATTTAGTAAACATAATATCAAGAAATTAATGACCCTAAAGCAAATGGTGGATCGCGTATGCGGTCGCGGGAATATTTAAACTGATCCCCAATACAGGTCTTCTAAACTTATTTCTACAAGGTTTTATAACTAAATTAACTTGGCCAAGGTAATCTTATACAGTACTAAATTACTTAATATTAATTACTCTTTACTATATAATTATACAATGAACAGGTTCTGGTAGGAAATTGTTCACTCTAGTGAGGTTACCCTATCGGAAGGTTGTTGCCAACAGCCCCAGATACCGGTGTAGTCAATTTATTTCTCACATGGGGTAAAGCCAGTAATGATCGAAGAGTAAAGCATGAGCATTTACAGTTAGTGACAAATGTTTAGTTCCTCTCCGTGATCTTCACCATGAAAATATAATGCCCATGATTGCGAGTGCAGATTTCTATGCAATGGTTAACTCATCTGATTAGTCAACTGATAATTAAAAGAAACCACACTCACAATTCCTTCATACTATTATATTTTCATACATAATATCACGACGATGAACATACCTTATATGAGCAACTGTATAATATAATGGAGAAGTACCAAGCGATGTGGAGAAGAGGCAAGCACCAAAACTAAAGAAGGAAGGAAGAGATAAACACATAGATAGTTGAGAATTGGAGAGGATAGTAATGATAGAGGATACATGAAAAGGTAGGTGGGTGAATAAAGGTTTAGCCCACAGCTTCACCACCACTCTACATTCCGATATTTTCCGTTCACAGCCATTCTTCAAATCACTTATTTTAGTTGCTTTTGTGTATCGTAATATTGTCTTGCTAAATCTTCAATGCTTTATTTCTATATAGTGATGGTAATATGTGTTTTTGTCTATTTAGTGTGGAGTTCCTGTTTTGGTCTGTTTGTTTTGCAAGTTGCACCTTTTAACTAATATGAACAAGAATTTCAAGCGGGGTATAATCTTGATTGCAATATTTTGGAGACTCATACTGTAAACGTCTCAATGGCTTATTTGAGATCAAGGAGAGGTATTTGTATAGGAATCCTTTTTAAATAACAAGATAAACAAATATTTCAGTTGTCCGAATCTTGCTTTGTAGTAGTTAGCCCGAAAATGACCACATATAACTGTTTTTTTATGAACTATGGAAGATAACACTTGTGGTCATCTGCATATTGGTCGAACCCAAATTCTGGGTGAAATAATTTGCGGGTTGGTATCAACCTTACGGGTGAACTGATTTGTGGGTTACCTAACTTGAGGTTTAACTAACTTGTTGATTAACATAAATGTGAATGAATTAACTTGTTGGTGAACTGAATTGAGGGGAAACAGACTTGTGGGCGAACCAAGGTTCAATGACTTGTGGGAGAATTAACTAAACTCCATTCAATTGACCCGTGCATCTGGCTTCTAACTGGTGTTGCTATACAGAGTCTTGATTGGCTATCTTATTAGTACCATAGCTCACTGGCCATAATGAGTGGCAGATTTGATAATAGATTTAGTATTATCATTCTATATTTTGTATTCATTAAACTAGATAAGTTACAGTAATTTTAATGATTTATTAATATTCAGTAATACAGTATTTTCCGAATCTAAAGAGCTATTAAATATCACATAGAACACAATAATAATGTATATAACATAAAGTAAATACAAGCTAAATAATTAAATGATAAAAACAAAAAGTAAGCAAGAGGTGAAGACTGACTGACTCCCCCACGCGGCTTAGCCAATCACAGGCCGTGATTTACATTTATCAATTCACCTACCGATATTAAGTTTAACTAATACCGGTATACTGCATATTTTATTTTGTTTTTCAACAGACCAAGATATTGATAACATTTTGGTATGTCAATAGTTCGTATCAGCATACACACATTGTCGCACCATTATTTCTGCTCCTACTCACTTCAGTGAATTATCCTTCTATTATGATACAAAACGTTTGACAACATAATATGATCATCTGTGTCCTGCACGAGAGTTTGTAAGGCTATCCAGCCATACACAGATAAGTGCAAGCACGTGTACTGAAACTATTCATCCCACTTGGCAGCGTACATGGAAACATTGAACTAACAATTTTAGGAGTATTGTTGTTTGTTGGAAGGAACATAATAATTGATATTGGTTCAGGAGTAATTTATCGAGAGGACTTCCCTAAGTGGTTAAGGCCCCATTAATTGCTCTTTCCATTCACATATGCATAGCCTACGTGAGTTGCAGTTGGGATGTGTGTACATGCTTAGATTGATATGCAGGATTCGAAGTTGCATAATAAATCGTAGGCAGTGTCCACCAACCTTTAACTGTCTTCGTGGTGCGATGTATAAGGTGTTGATTTTCGGTGTGAGCATCCTGGGTTCGAGTCCACGGACTGCCACATGTGTTTGTAAATTTCATTAATCGATTTTAGGAGTATTGTTGGTTGTTGGAAGGAACATAATAATAAATGTCAACGGTAGTAATCCCATCTATATCCAAACCAAGTCCTCTCCTTTCCTGACCCCATAAGTACAGTACACACAACACACGCCACAAACTCTCCACAACTATTTCCTGGCAGCACTAAGCTGTCATGGATATGACCAAACTTTGTGTTTACGAGAGAGCTTGGTAGCCAAATATCGTATACATTCTAGACACAACACTAACCACTCTGCCTGTCGTTTCATTTAAATAAATGAGATTTTCACTATGTATGTTTACATTGTCCAGTCATGTACTCACTGTTTTTAGTATACCGAGATTTTCACACACTTTTATTCTCACCAACCTTCCACCAACTGTACCCATTAAAAACACTGATTTATGGGAATAAGTAATTATACATTCGCTTTGTAATTGAGTCTAAACTTGTAGGTTGAGAGTGTGGGAGTGGTGGTGGTGGTGGTGATGGGGGGTGGGGGGTGGGGAGGGGATACAGAGAGGGTAGAGATGAAGATAATGCAGTCATAATGTAAAGACTGTTGATTACTGAGGCGCCCTTCATATTACGTATTTTATTATCTTCCATTCGTGAAAACTGTAAGAGAAAACAAGAAAAGGAGGCATTAACGAGAAGAATATATAGAAGATGAATGAAGGTGAGAAGGTGAAAGACAAGGAGAAGATGAAAGATGAAAAGGAAGAAAAAAAAGTTTTATATGAGAAGATAAAAGTGAAGGAAGGAGACAGAAGGGACGGAACGACAGAAGGAGGAAGAGGAGGAGCTGGAGGAGGTCTTACACAGGTGATGAGAGTTTAGTTGCAGATCGTATTTGCCCACGTTTAAAGCTGATGTATTTTTGCAATTCTTGACTGTCGGCTTCAGAATTTAAAATTTATAAAAATTCACACAAGCAATATGATATGTAAGAAATCTAATTCTCCTAACAACGCTAAAAGAAAAATAATAATAAATACATTAATATATAATCAAATACCAAAGCAAAAAATAAAACATAGACATATTACAAACAATACATACTCATCGAAAATGTAAAGGAAAAGGGGGTGTTGTTGATGTTGTAGTTCCCCAGACTTGCTGGCCAAAAGCCTCCGAGTTCGGTAGATTGAAGCCAACCCAGATGCTCAGGCCCCGAAGGGCCGAAAAGGCCAGTGTGAAATAAGATCTGCCCTTGAGAGGGCAGCGGGGGAGGGAATCATCAGCCCACGGGCTTGCACTCACGTACCAATGCCCCCACCATCCGCAGCCCCCCTTGCACTGCAACCCAATCGGGCAATCTCGCCAGCACCTAGATTCCTAGCAGGAAATATCATACAGAAAAAGAGACAGACAGAAACGGCTAAGGTTGGGTATAGGATGCCAAACCTCACTCTGGATAGGACCAACCCTCAACCATGGAAAAGGGATTCTATGACATGGTGTTCAATGACTGCCATGTATGCCACTTAACCCGAGAAGTGTGATAAACCTAACAGAAGTATGTGTATAGCGAATGCGATAGGCATCACAGAACAAGACCATGAAAAAAAATATCAAAATTCCCCAGAGGCTCTCAAAACAAAGGAATATGTCATTAGGTGAGATTATTCCACTTTAGTACTTCTTAACACTCATCCTCATGTGTCTGAACCCCCGCCTTCCCCCCTCCTCAAGTATCGGCTATTTGTCCTCATATCTCTCCCATTAATCGGCTATTTTTTGCTCGAATTTCTCTCACGTGGTTTCGTACACACCAGCGAGTCACTTAGAGATCTTATGAAACAATGAGATCTCTTCCACAGCTCTCAGTGTGTTGCGAAGAGAGGATATGTCTCTCTCCCCCTCCCGGCTCTGCATACGACAGGGCAGCGAAATTATATTTTTTTCACACACCAATTACTATTCCCACTACTTATACCGCTCTTCAAGGTTCATATGTTCATCATATAAGTAAAATAAGTGCACATGGAAAATAAATAATGCTTTATATTGTAGATATAATGAAGTATGTCAGAATCTTATGTCATTAATTTGCATATAACTACGTTCGTCACAGGCCAGTCTCGCTCTCCCCGGGTTAACGGGTGAGCATCCACGCCATCAAACCAACACAAGTATGTTTCCATGCAAATTATATTCCCACAAATGATATATCTGGTTAACTATTTTTAAACTTATAAGGATTACAATTTACACGTGGTTGTTTGTTAAGTATCAATCAATAGCATTCAATGCATTTTCATATAAAGGTGTGCATATTACTATATACATTTGTGTACACTGTGCTACCGAAGATTTATTTGCAACTTTTGAGGGATATTTCTTTTAGGTAGAACTGATCATATACATAAACAATTTTCCACGTATGCTAGTGCAAAATCTCATCAACTCCACCTCCAGCCATGCTTGTGGTTTCGGTTGTGTTCTTATTGATGGTAAAAACAAATTTATAATCCTTCTTATCAAACTCATCTAATATCATATAGACTTAAAAGGCTCGGACTCCTTTTACGTTGTTAAGGGGTGTTATGGCATTTATGGCTTGGAGTTTGGTGGGGTCAGGCGAAATGCCTTCTTCTGAGACTATGTGGCCGAGGAATTGCACTTCTTTCTGTGCCATGGTACATTTGGAAGGCTTGAGATTTAGGTTGGCATCCTTGATCTGTTGGAACACTTGGCGTAAGCGTTGTAGATCCGGTCCGGACGGTGTTCCTCCTGTTGTTCTCAAAAACTGTGCTTCCGTGCTGACTCCCTGCCTAGGCAAACTCTTTCGTCTCTGTCTATCCTCTAACGTCTTCCCTTCATGCTGGAAGTTTGCTCACATTCAACCTGTCCCAAAGAAGGGTGACCGCTCTCAACCCTCCAACTATCGTCCAATTGCTCTTATCTCTTGTCTTTCTAAAGTTTTTGAAACTATTCTTGCTTCCAAATTTCTTAAGCATTTCTCTTCTCATAATCTGCTCTCAGATCGCCAGTATGGCTTCCTTAAGGGTCGCTCTACTGGTGATCTTCTTTCATATCTTACTAACTCTTGGTCATCCTCCTTTCGGGACTTCGGTGAGACTTTTTCTATTGCACTAGACATATCGAAAGCCTTCGATAGAGTCTGGCATAAATCTTTAATTTCTAAACTACCCTCCTTCGGTTTCTATCCCTCCATCTGTGCCTTTGTCTCTAATTTCCTTTCCGGCCGTTCCATAGCTGCGGTTGTGGACGGCCATTGTTCACTTCCTCACCCTATAAACTCCGGTGTTCCTCAGGGCTCTGTCCTATCTCCTATTCTCTTTCTAATTTTTATAAATGATCTCCTTAACTGTACCTTAATTCCCATCCATTCATACGCAGACGACTCAACCTTACACTACTCCATTAGTTTTTTCAGAACGCCCCAGCCAGCAATCCCTCAACGACAAACGTAATGAAGCCATAGAACTCTTAAATTCTGATCTAAATACTATTTCCAATTGGGGCAGAGAAAACCTTGTTAACTTTAATGCTTCCAAAACCCAATTTCTCCATCTATCTACCCGTCAGGATATCCCAGCGGACTATCCCTTATTCTTCAACAATACAAAAATCAACCCTTCATCTTCTCTCAATATTCTTGGTGTCTCTTTTTCTTCTGCTCTCATTTGGAAGGACCATATTACCAGTCTTGCTAAGGCAGCCTCCCAGAAGCTGGGTGTGCTCAACCGCCTTAGGGGGGTCTTTTCCCCTGCACAGCTTCTTGCTCTGTACAGGGGCATAGTGCGCCCTTGTATTGAGTATTGTTCACATGTGTGGGGAGGTTCCTCTCACACCGCTCTCCTAGACAAAGTTGAAAGGAAGGCCTTTCGTATCATTAACTCCCGTCCACTCACCAACTCTCTGCAATCTCTCTCTCTCCGCCGCAATGTTGCATCTCTCTCGCTATTCTATCGCTACTATAATAATCAGTGTTCCTCAGAGCTATCCCAGTGCATACCACCTCCTTTACATAGGACACGTGGTACCCGTCTTGCAACTCAATCCCACCCCTACTCTGTGCAACTCTCCAACCCAAGAGTGAAACGTTACTCTCAAACTTTCTTCTACTCAACATCTGAGCTCTGGAACTCTCTCCCAGAATCAGTCTTTCCCTCTTCCTATGACTTAAATTGCTTCAAACTCCGTGTGTCCAGGCATTTTGACTCGAACGTCCCTTGATTTTGGCCCTGTCACTCTTTCAACTATGGGGGAGGCACTCGCTATAGGCAGTTATGCCTTTTGCCTCCCTCAATCACATAGAAAAAAAAAAAAAAAAAAGATGTTCAGCCCAAGTTTTCTCGAAAACGCCGATGTCATCGAGGTATGCCAAACATGTTTCCCAAGTTAGTCACTGCAAAACGGATTCCATGAGCCGTGAGAAGGTTGCGGGTCCGCTACATAGTCCAAAGGGCAGCACAGGTAATTTAAACAGTCTCCCTTGACTGGTGGAGAAGGTTGTTTTCGGTTGGTGCTCAGGAAGTACAGGCACTTGCCAATATCCGGGTTGGAGGTCTAAGGTGGTGAACCATTTGGCGCCTAGTAGGGAGTCTAAAGAGTCGTCAATGCGAGGGAGTGGAGTTGCATCCTTGATGGTTACGTCATTAAGTTGCCGATAGTGAATGCAGAATCTGGTAGATCCGTCTTTTTTTCTTACTAGAACCACCGGGGAAGACCAAGAACTGGTAGAGGGTTTAACGACTCCAGTATTTAGCATTTCTTGCACTTGATTTTCTTTCTCCTGCCTTTGATTAGGGTTTTTCCTGCAAATTGATTGACGAATAGGTGGTCCTACGGTGTTAATAGTGTGGTGAAGCAAGGTGGTTTTTCCTACGTCGCGGCTGGATATGGCGAAGCAGTCTTGAAATTAAGTCGTCAAGTCTTGTAGGTCTTGTCTTTGTTGGTGAGTTAGTTGGGAAGGAATCTCAGGGAATTTAGGAGGGGGGAGGATTCTTTATCTTCGGGTAATGATAACTCTTCATCGTGGTTTTCTAGCTCTCCTATAGTTAATCCTTTTGGCAAAGTAAGGGGGTGATCTGATATGTTGGCATTTAATATGCAGTATAGTTTTTCAGGCATGATGGCTGGAGCGGTAAGGCAGTCTCTATCAAAGGAGCTTTGTAGGTTCGGGGTGATGATTACATCACCGGGCAAGGTAGGTAGGATAGGAATCCATTGTTAATGATGGGGGGTTAGCGTAACAAATTTGGAAACGATAGCCTGAGTAGTTTTGATAGTGTGAACGGGATGCGTTACGTTAATTTCATGGCGGATGGCTGGAGTTACGTTAGGTTCGCTGATCATTGTTTTATTTTATATATATATATATATTGTTTTTAGGGTTAAACTTGATCACTCTGTGGACACAGTCGATGGTGGCATGAAGGGAAGTGAGCAAGTCAAAACCATGGTACCCATCGTATTTTACTTCTTTAGAGGGAAATATCATGAAAGGGTGGTGGTGACCATGATCAGGGATGTTGGTAGCTACGTAAAGGGGGGCTGTTTCTCCACTGTTTTGGATTATGCCATCGTTTGCAACAATTAGGACGATGGTGGAGGGTTGCAGAAGCCCAAAAGTGGCCTTGTTTTGATGAAAGAATGAAGTGAATAAGCATGAACGGTTAGCTCCCGTATCGATCAAGAGATTAGCTTTCACCCCTTGAATAGTGAGGTGATTATATATGGGGGGTTTATCTGGGATTGTTCCATTACGAGCCCCCGTCAGTTTGAAGATCGGTGGGCGGGGGCGGATTAAAAATCCAGGTTATCTTGAAGGTCTGAAGCGTCCTCTATTTCCACTATTTCTTCGGTTATTCCTTCTTCTGGAGCGTCATCTATTATACCTGCAGTTCCGTCTTCATTTATGGTGGCAACACTTTTAGGTTTAATCCATAGGATCTGGCCCCAGAATTGAGGGAGTTTAGGGCGACATTTCACCAATTCACCGAAGGACTTTTTCAGAGATAAAAGAGGGCATATGGGGTTGCAAGGTTTCTAATCTGAGGGTCGGATCCTTGCCCAATCTTCCATCTTTTCTGCTGGACGAGGGTAGGATGTGAAGAAGGCGTTTAAGAAGTTTGAGGTTGGGTGGATGCACGGCTGATTGCGGCGATCTTGTCTTGTTCTTGGCTCTTCTGTAGAGCCAAGATACGCCGGCTAATAGGTAAATCCTCGTCATAACCCTCGGGCTCTGTGATTGCGAAATGATCTGGCATTGATGTAGGTAATATCCTAAGCAAGGCATTGAACACACTCTCTTTTCTGTTTATGGCAGTGTCTTCTGGGAATGCAGTGACCACCAGTTTGTTTAATTGACTGATGGTGTGGTAGAGATTACCTGAAAACTTGACACTGTGGAACTGCTGATTCGCAATTATTTTACCGAGAGAAGGGTTAATGGTTCCCTTGGTATACCTTTCAAATTGAGCCCAGGTCAATTGTGGGGTATCAAACACGTAACCTGTAACAACACAACAAGGATAATCAATGGACACAGAATACACAATCAAGGTTCACAAGTTTTATTCCTTAATAGCTAGGGTACAATCATAGGTCAGAATAACATAAATCAAGATTGAATATCATGTATGGAAATAAACTCTTTAATCGAACATAAATAATGAAATATGAATATTAATAATCACTAGAATAATAATAGTTTAGGAATATATAAATTGAGTTATAAATAGTACATAGCGTAAATATGATGTTACTACAATAACCTTAAGTAAGTGTACACAGAGATGTTAGTCATAACCCTTGTTTGGCAGCTGACGACTTAAGTAACATTAGAGAACCTACAGTAGGCCCAAAGGCGGCTAACATCTTAAGTAGCAAGGAATGTTGCGCACATTATCGGCAATATGAGAGAGTCACACGGGGTGGGAGGAGCGCTTGCGGGCTCTGACCGTTCAGCGTGGACCCAGTCCAGGCACTGATTTCACCACAACATGTGTACATATCCCTCGTCTCGCTATATAGGGTAAAATCTTGTGAAATTACCTTATTTTATGGTTTTTGTACTCGCGTTGCAACATCGTTGCAAGCGAACCCGTTGTCGTACAAAGATGATTCGGGTGTCATTGGAAAGCTCTATTATCGCCCTTTCACGGATACATAATTGTATTACGCTCTGGCTCTTGTTTACGCATGAAAAAGAGCATGGAATGATGCTCGCTTAGGGTAAATCTGCCCGCCCAGCAGCACAGTCATGTCAACAAAAGGCCCCGTCCTTTGGGGGTTAAACAATAAACGGTATTCTGATAGAAAATTGGGAATGCGAGATAGCTTCACACTGAGGGTAAATAATAGTTCTGCGACAACATTCCCACAGCACTGAGTTTATGAAAAGTAAAATACGGTTTGATATATGATTAACTTTGACATTAATTCAGTGTATACAGGAGATTAAACTCAATGAACTCAAGTAGTAATAACAATTAATATAAATTCACAAATAGGTTAAATAAATATATTAGTCATGTATGCGTGCCTGAAATATCCTCGTCGGGTGGAAGGTTAACGCAACGTGGAAATACAGAATTGGAAATAACTCAAATAATACACTACAGGAGCTATGAGTTAGGTAGTGTGATAATAACATTAGTCAAATTAAGAGACTGAATAGTAAAACACTGTGAACATCTTATCTATGAATTACTTACCCAAATGATGATGTTATAATTATACAAACAAGATCTGAATAAGCGTTCACTAGTTTTACGTGTAAAAGGTGTATGTATTATTTCCCGAACAAACATATGTATTACTCTTCATAAAAATATAGGAACCTATACTCGAAGAATTATATATATATTTATCTCAAAGATAGGAGTGTGTTATGTTCTCTATAAAGCGGGTTACGGGGACTAGGATAGGAAAGAATAGAAAATCTTCAGTATTATGTTAACGTGAATCTTAACATATTTTGTTAACCCTTGTTGTAGTCATCGTTACACTTTACAAAACAAAGGTTACTAAGGGTTTGAGGAGAAAGATAGGCGCCTGGTATAGAGTCTGGCGAGCACGTAGTAACAGCGTCAGTTGTCCCTCCTATTGTACCAAGGGGCTCGGCTCTTCACACCGCACAGGTAGATGATGCTCTCGCTCTCTCTCTCTCTCTCTTGCTTTCTTTCTTCGGGATCACTTAGCTACACCTCTATTCACTGGTTTGCACTGTTTTTTATGACTGTTTAAGGGGAGAACTGGCTTGCCCCTACGGAAGTCACAATCCGAACTAAGGATACTAGTTAAGTATGTTCTTCCTAAGAAGAAGTACTTGACTATAATTATAACCTCAGTTTTGCCTAACTTTACCCTGGGCACGGGCCCTTTTCCAGTTAGGGTTAAGTGGCTGGTTTCTCGGGGTAGTAGGGACATGGGATAATAAGTTTTTTTTATTTATCCCGAGGTTAGGAGTTTCACTAAAATTATGTGAGGGATATCTCTGTGACGGGGTGAACATTCTCCGTTTGTTTGTCTTTGGTTTGGGCTTGAAGATAGCTTGCTGGGACGATGAAAAAATATTATCTGTTTGTGGAAGAAACAGAGAATTCGTAGGTTATATGAAGGTGACTTGGGAGGAAGGGGAATAGGAAATTTCTACTTGTTGGCTTGCTTGACTGCCATGATTGCGTTCGTTTTGGTCAGGAGGTACAAGAAGATATTGAGGGGGTTAGTGGTGAATTTCCATAAACATTTTCTCTGTATAGGCTAAGTTTGGCTCGGGGTAGGGTATGTCTTGATGGAAGGTGAGGGGCGTGTTTTCTCTCGCGTTACATTGTTCATGTGGAGTCTGGGGGTGGGGAAGTCTGGTGGCTCGTGATTGACTTTTTATGCTAGCAATGAGGCACTGGATGATTTGATTGTTATCTGTAGGCGGGAGCAGGTGCTTGACTGGTTTTGGCTTTTGTTGGCCGGACCCCATCATCTCAATACTATATAACTTCTCTCCCTCCTACTAACCAAATAATCTCCTCCTGTTCCTCACCTACGCCACCTTCCGCCACCTTCCATGGAGGTGGCGTTTTATTTTATATCAAAGAAAGTCTTAACCCGACCCTCGTGTCAAAACCTCAAATTGTGAACGTCGACACATCTTTTGTGCTAATAAAGAATAATAAAGGTACAAAAATAATACTTGCGTTAATATACAGACCTCCAGCTCAATCAGTGCAAACTGACCGAGAAATTTACGAACAAATTGCAGATGTAAGTAACTCACAAGATACCGTAATTTTTGGCGACTTTAATTTACCTGTGACCAAGTGGGGCGATACTCTTACTTCACACTCCGGACATGACTTGTATACGAACTTGCAAGAGAGTTCGCTTTATCAATTTGTTCGAATGCCGACCCGTGGTAATAACGTTCTTGACATTGTACTTGCAACAAATGAAGAATTGATAGAGAATTTGAATGTTGGTGATGAATTCAGTAACAGCGACCATCGTACGATAACTTTCACTTTAAAGTTTACTAGTAACGAACCAAATAGTAGCATCGAAAAAGTCCCTAATTTCAAGAAAGCAAACTTCCATAAACTTAGAGCTATGTTTAAAGAAACTGACTGGAGCTTTTTAATTAACAATAACGACATAAATACATCTTGGAAGTTATTCGAAACCACTTACCTAAAAGCAGTGCAAGACTGCATACCATCGAAAATACGGCGTCCAGGCCATAATAATAAGCCCAAATGGTGGAATAAAGATATTTCAAACTGCCTGCTTGCTAAAAAATTTGCTAATGATAGATTAAAATCCTCACAAAATGACAAAGAACGGGTGAAATTTGTAGAGCTACGACGCAAAGCCAAAAAGTTAATTAAGCAAAGTAAAAAGACCTTAGAGTTACATATTGCGAATCAAAGTAAAACAAACCCGAAAGAATTCTATAGTTATATCAGAAAGAAAAAAGTAGTTACTTCAACTGTTGGACCGTTAGTCGATGAAAAAGGAGAATACACCAAAGACGAAGTACAAATGAGTAATGCCCTCAATACCTTCTTTGCATCAGTTTTTACAACAGAAGACCTCAGTGATATCCCTACACCATCGCCGATTCAGATTGATAATTCAGATGTTCTAAGCAATATCACCGTTACAGAGAGAGAAGTATTGAATTGTTTAGATAAACTCAAGGTAAATAAAACGCCAGGACCTGATACAATCTCGCCTAGAGTTCTAAAGGAAGCTAAGAATGAGCTCTCCAAACCACTGACATTACTATTCAATAAATCCTTGCAGTCTGGAACTATGCCTGATCAGTGGAAGCTAGCCAACGTAACACCGATATTCAAAAAAGGCAGCAAATCCCTACCCAGTAACTATCGTCCAATTAGCTTAACCTCAGTTGTATGTAAAATGCTAGAAACGGTCATACGAGACAGACTCGTAAATCACTTGGAGGAAAATAACATACTTAAAGATACTCAACACGGCTTTCGTAAAAAACGTTCCTGTTTAACAAACCTCTTAGACTTCTTCCACGATATCCTCAACCTCTACGATGAGAGTAAAGCTGTAGATATTATATACCTTGATTTTCAAAAGGCCTTTGACAAAGTTCCCCACAAACGTTTACTGCTAAAACTAAAAGCGCATGGAATACAAGACGGTGTGTTGAAATGGATAGAAAATTGGCTCAGCAACAGAAAGCAAAGGGTAGTCATAAACGGTAAGGCATCTAAATGGACCAATGTAAGTAGCGGGGTACCCCAGGGATCGGTACTAGGACCAATTCTCTTTCTAATTTACATCAACGACATAGATGAGGGTCTCACCTGCACAATCTCAAAATTTGCTGACGATACAAAAATTGCAAATAGCGTACTCTCAAAAGAACAAGTTGACGATATGCAACACAATCTAGATAAATTGTCATGTTGGGCCCAAATTTGGCAAATGAGTTTCAATGCGGATAAATGTAAAGTACTACATGTCGGATACCTAAATGAGAAAGCAAACTATTCGATGAATGGCACTCCGCTTAAGAATGTAAACAGAGAAACTGATCTGGGAGTAACAATATCGAGTAACCTAAAACCGAGTCAACAATGTTCAGAAGTTGTTAAGAAGGCAAACAAAATAATTGGCTTTATAGGCAGGTCATTTGAGCATAAATCCAAAGAAGTTATCCTAACCCTTTACAATTCCTTAGTCCGCCCTCTTCTGGAATACTGCGTTCAATCCTGGTGCCCTTATTACCAAAAAGATATAAACAAGCTAGAACGAGTTCAACGTAGAGTTACCAAAATGATACCTAGCCTAAAGAACAAACCATACGAAGAGCGTCTTAGAGAATTAAATCTATTTCCTTTAACCCAGCGCAGATTAAGAGGCGACTTAATTCAAGTGTTCAAAATCATCAAAGGCATCGACAATATGAACTGTAGTAAGTACTTCACTATCGACCAATCTAATTACACGCGGGGAAACGGTTGCAAAATTATTGGTAAATCTTTTAACTCGCACGAATCTAAGAATTTCTTCTTCAATCGAGTTGTCAACTTGTGGAATGGGCTTCCCCGAGACGTTATAGACTGCAGCACCGTTGATTCATTTAAATTCCGCCTAGACAAATATCTCGCATCAAACCCGCGACTGACTGCGTTTGTAAATGAATAACTTTATCCTCCCCTCAGTTACTAACCCTTCTGTCCCCTACTAACTTCCTAGTCCCAGGGCAGTAGTTCCCTTTCCAATGTTCCCTTACCCACTCTAAACCACTGTTTGGACACTTGATCCTCAGTGTTTTGGAGGACAAGCAACCTAGAAGGGTCACTAGATCTGTTGTTGCTTGATTTCCTTTGTACTCCTTTGTACTCCTTTGTACTCCTTTGTACCTATATTTTCTGCCCCTCTTCCTTCTCCTCCTTCACCCCCACCGTGCTCAACTTATCCCTCGTGCCAAGATCTCCCTCTAGGACCCTGTCAGTCTAACTTTATAATTAACTTGAGATTAATTACCATCAACTTAGACTATAGTAGTGGTGATAACATGCTGCTACCCTCTCTCTCTCTCTCTCTCTCTCTCTATATATATATATATATATATATATATAATATTGTATCTTGCTCTATATGTATGCAGGAGACAAAAGTCAAAGCTATCTGTAACGTGTGACTCCAACAAATTTGAAAGAGTCACAGAGAGCCAAATGCAAGGTACGTTGGAGTCAAAATGTTTAGAAACACAGAGTTTGAAGCAGATGAAGTCATACGTTGAGGGAAAGACCTATTGCGGTAGAGAGTTCCAAAGCTTACATGTTAAGTAGCAAATAGACTGGAAAAATCGGTTCACTCTTGGGGTAGAGAGTTGGACAGAATAGGGTTGTGAATGTGTTGAAAGGTGGGTGGTGCAAGGGAAGAGGTATATACTGAGAAAGCTCTGAAGAACACCGATTATTGTAATAGCGGTAGAAGAGTGAGATAGATGTAACATTGCGGCGTGTAGAAATACATTGTACTGATATAGTAAGAGTAAGTGAGTTGCTTTTACGTTAACCCTTTCGAGAAGTGGGGTATGGGTGAAACCTCTCCTACACATGCGAACAATACTCGATACATGTGGGCTCTGTCCCCCTATACAAGGCAAGAATACTGAGAGGTGAAGGGTTGATTTGTGTATTGTTGAAGAATAAGGGACAGTCATTGTGGAAGATGGTGACGTGTTGATAGATGTGAGTGTGTGTGGAACGAGCCTTGGGTGTCTTATGCAGATTATTAGACATCCTGTTTCACCACTTGTCGTTTTTTACTGACTTTTTCTTTCCGTACCTTATTGAACTATAACGTTCTCCTACACCTTCATAAATATAGAAACACATACGCAATACACACAATACTAGCTTATTCAATTGTTATATGTTTCTGCAGCGTATAATGGAATTTGCTAACCTCCAGTAGCCTTTTCCCCCAAAAAAAAAACTTTTGGATCCTGTGTGACATATGGATAGAATTCCGAAAATACATGCAGGTGGCTCAAGATCAAATCCTCATTGGATAAAGTTTTTTTTGTCACTCATCATAATGACCTCGAAGCCCTTTATACAATGGTGGACATCAGAGGTGCAGTAGAATATTGTTGTATTAACAATGTGAATGCTTACACCTGATCAGCCAAGTGAATGTGATCCGCTCCTTAGATCTCCATCAAACTTTAAAATAAATTCCCAAGATCCCCCTTCCAGATAATTTTCAATAGAAAGAATGTCTTAGCTGAAGGCCGGTTCCTCCAAAATTACAGGCTCGCTATCGACATCTACATGGCAAGGAAGGTCTTAACATTGACAAAGAAATAAGGCAAAAGGTCTTATAATTGCCAAACTAATATGGCGAACGTCTTAGAATTTCATAACTGATGGGGCTAAACAAGAGGGAGAAGGGGTCTAGACAAATTTCATACCCACCCTTTAACATGAATTTAATGCCTACATGGAATATGCTTGTATAATATTAATACTGTAGTATGTATAATTTTACTCAGGCACATACATCATAACAGGGGATGGCCGACTCGAGACAGAGCCAAAACAGAAACAACAAAGCATGAGAAAAATACATAAATACAAGAAAATATATATATATTATTATAATAAAACACACATATTTAGTAAAAATGCAGTATTTCCAAAGGAGGTAATACCTCTTGTTTTATTATTTCTAAAAATTTGTGATTATTGTAAGCTACTAAAATAGCTCTATATAAAGATGTTCAGGGGTAATTTGAAATATAATTGACTGCTGTTCCAAATGCAAAACCTGGATGTACAGTCAAGTGTTCAGACAAACCCTCTCACCTATTTATGCCCAATACCATAATATCTTCTAAGGATGTACTCTCAGCTCTCTCTCTGGGTTTGATACTAAGAAGGCGTACGGACCGAATGACTCGCTACCGCCAGACGCTGCAGACGCTCTCACGATATCAACCATAATTTGAGTATAACTACTCATCCTCTTCATTCTTGTGCATGAAAAGTAGTTAAGAGCATGTTTAACCATCCTGTAGCTTAGTAAGTAACACTGCACGATATTTCGCTGTGTATTGACTGATAAACTTTGTGTTTATCACAAGACTTCTGTTCGGACAGGGCGCTACTAACGCCATATGTTGTTTTGTTTTGTTTTGTAAACAAACGCTCTCTTATTATTTTATATACAATCATAGCCCCTAATTTTACCCATTACCTACTGTAGTAAGTATCTATTTAACTGCCTTGTATGTAGGTAAAGCTTTGCATATTAATTTGCTAATTAACCCATAAACGGCGGCAACGCTCATAAGAAGTTTTACTGGGTGAGGGCGGCAAAGCTCTTAAGAGGGAGGCCTAAAAAAAAACATTTAAACGGCCCCAGTAGCATTATTTTTTTTTTTTTTTTTTTTTTGTCCTATACCTCATATCACTCCTCCACATCCCCTCCTTCCCCCCTTTACCCTCCCCCTTCAATTATCATCTATTTTCCCTGTTATTCCCTAATTTGTTGGTATATATTTGTGCTAACATTAGCAAAATGTGTGGAGGATGTGCTTACGTGCCTAGCGAGTGTGTTACACAACCGAGAGTGTGAATGAGTAGGCTCAGTGTGGCTTGAGGCCTCGTGGAGGGAGGGGTTGCCTCAATTTGCTCCATAATTCATGAATGGGCTGCTCCATGTTTATTCGCGATTTTCACCAGAAAAATGATATTTTCACTTGTTTTATTGTTGTTATAGGTTACTATCTTCATAGTGAAGGTAAAATAGGCTCATATGAATAAGTAATAATGATATTTATCATAAAATGACGATTATAGGCTGAATGAAGCCTATATGCTCGCCCATGGGCATCGAGTTCAATACCCCCCCCTCGCCGTTCCCGGGTTAACAATATTGTTTACTAACTAACCTGCCTACAGGGACGAACACGATGCCATTTTGTAAACAAACTGTTTTGGGGGGATTGTACATATTAAATTCCAGCCAATTTTGTACCAAATTTAAGTGCATTAATTAATCTTTTCCCCCTAGGTATATTCTTGACTTTTCTCCTCATACTGATTTTACTTTAAGCTAAGGGTGGTATTTGTACAAACTAACCTAGCCTAACCCAACCTGCCAAGCTTTTAACCTAACCCAAACCTAGCCTAGCCTATAGCCAGCCAATCTGTTTTTCTTTCCAACTGTAGTAGATATTGTATTTAGTATCCTACTGTAGCTACTGTATATATATCTGTAATTTTAGTTGTTGCTTGCACGATCTTGTAGTAACCTTTGACTATTACTTTTTTTTTTTTTTTTTTATCTAAAAGAGTAGGCTACTGCTTTACTTGGCTACAGCGACACCAGGGTCATCTGTTGATACAGTATATTAACCCCTTGTGTGCAGTCACACTTTATCTTTATATAATCTCTATTTGGTGAATTGTATATTTAGTTACATATTCTGTTATATATATATTCGTTAAAGGTTAGGTTATCACACCTGGTAGCCTATTTCTGCGTATTTCAATTTTATTATTTTCGGTTAGGCTATTCAACGCTGGTAGCCTATTGATGCGTATTTCAATTTAAAACAAACTTTTGGTTAAGCTACCGCCCCTGGAAGCCTAATTCTGCGTATCTCAAATTGTTTGTTTTCGGTTCAGGCTATCACCCCTGATAACCTATTTCTGCGTATTTCAACATATTTGTTTTCGGTTGAAGCGATTGAAGTGTTTTTAAAGTGAGTGAAGGGTTTTAAAGTGAGTTAAGTGTTTTAAAGTGAGTGAAGTGTTTTAAAGTGAGTGAAGTGTTTTTTAAGTGAGTGAAGTGATCTGAAGAAAGTGACTGTCACCATGCCTCGCACTTGTACGAACTGCGCCGGTAGGTTTGGTGAGTCCATGTTTGCTACTGTCGATCTTCAAGTCTGCCGGCTCTGCCAGCAATGAGAGAATTTGACAGTGAAATTAGATGAAGCCTACAACAAGATCAACGTCCTCACCATTGTGACGCTTCTGCATAGTAGCCACGTGCGGGCGTGCGCGCGTCGGCTGCCCAGCCGTTTAGAAACCGGCTGGCGGCAGCCGGCCGGCAGGCTTTTCCTTAGTATATATCCTACGACAACGTAACTAATGTCTGGGATATTCTTATGTTGTTTCACAGCTTGTAGCTGCCCTTATTCTTAACCAACGCATCTTAGTATATTTTATTCTCGATAGTTGATTGTTTCATTATAATATATATGATGTAAGTCTAGTGAGAGTGGGAGGAGACGAGCGGGAGAGAGAGACCGGCTGGGGGACGTTGCTTCGCGCGGAGAGTCTAGCTTGGGACGAGCCTGAAGCGTTGCCATATGCATCCGATTGCAACGTTATGCTTAGTTTCGACTCACGCACGGGGTAGACGATTTTTACCCGGCAACTGTGTTGAGTGTTGCCAAGCCTGGGATGTATTTTGCATGCCTAGGGTGGGGTCCAGACAGATTCAAGACTTAGAGCTCACCTCACTGTCGTACCCTTCGGACCCCCTTGATATCTATCCCTCTCAACCCCACTTAGAAACTTTCTCTCTTACTTTGTATACCTTCTTTCCACTACTGCCCCTATCTATTTAATTATCCCATCCCCTTGATAGACCTTATATCTATTATTGTATTAACGATGAGCTCTCAGATAACTAGATAGGATTTAGGGCCTTATGCAGAGATGCAATTGTTAATGAGACCTAGGAAGCTTTTTTGTTGTCTCATATTTGGTGGTTTCATGCTTGCTAGTGTGTTCTTGTGTCAGGTTAGCAGGGGCTAGACCGGAGGGGAGGCTTTTTGCGATCCTTTAAGTAAAGTCTGCTGGTGCGAGTCCTGTGGACCCGCACGACTTTACTAGGATACCCGTGGGAGTCTGGGGGCATTTTCTTGTCTGTGTCCCTGTGTGTCTAGTGTTGTGTTGTGTGAGGGCCCTTGCCTAGTCCACTCAGCACTGCGCTAGCACGTCTTGCTTTTGTTTTAGGGTCGCCAGGAGAGAGTCAAATACTTGCGATCTGAGTCTCTCAAGAGAGCACCCTTTCAATTAGAGTAATTTGGCACACAAACTTGGGAATGTCCCTAGGCTAGAGCAGGTGGCTCAGCCCGGGTATCCGAAGCCTATATCCTTCCGGCTAGACCTCTGCCGCCTGGCAGATTAACAGCTAGGGGTTTATTATTTCTGTATGCTTGTTATTGTGCCACAGTTTACCGTTTTTGTGAGCATTGTGAGTCAGGGTGTGGCTTAGAGACTCTGTCCGAGCAGGATTGCCTGACTAAGAGTGAGAAGCACACCTGTATGTGGTTATGTTGCGAGTTGCTGCCTTTATTTAATTATACCTATGCCATTATACACTGTATGGCCTATCACTAGTATTTATTCCTGCTTATGAGTTAAGAGTTCTCTAAATCCGTAACGTATTTTCTTTGCTAAGCATCAGATCCTACAGTAGCCGCATGCAGTTTAGAAACCCGCATCTTGTCTACCTGTACGATGTTTTGAGGACTGTTTGCTTTCACCTTCTTTCACGCAGGGGTGATTAGTTGTATTAATTAACGTAACGTTAAATGTACTTTCTTCTAGTTTGTTATTAAATTGTTTCTGCAATTTAATTCCGTCATCTATCTTTTCCTTGAAGCTTTAAGTCAACTTAATTGTGTGATCTTTTATATAGCCTGCTTGACTATCAGCAGTCTATAGTGCGTGCACCCTGTAACCGAGTCATAGGATACCTCGTTGTCCAGGCAGGACTCTTGACGGTTTAGGGTGGTTTGTTGCCTGTGTTTATAGATAAGGGTTGGATCTAGCGTTTTCCGTTGTTGCTTGTTGCCGCATACCTAGTCCAATAGAAAGAGCCCAGTGTTTATATATCCCAGGACGTAACAAATGGCGACCTTGCATAGGATTTACTGAACAGAGGAATATAGTGGTCATTTGTTTTGAGATTCCTTATGATTAGAGGAATACAGTGGACATAGAGTTTTTTTTTTGGAGCAACCAATATAACACATTAAAGAATAAATAACATTAGTATATACATACATGCATAGGAGATAAGGCACATTCTATAACCGTGATAATTACTGCAGTACACAAACATGTCTAATATATCAGAACACAGTGATGGGTCAGGTCACGATACAGGCTCGGAGGGAGAAAGACCTGTGGAGTGGCTAGTCGATAGCGAGGAGGGTGCTAGAAGATTTTTAGAGGTGCCCCTTACCGCTGCCAGGGTGTTGAAGCTGAATAAGTATGGCTTAAAGTGTGTGGCAGGTCTTCAGGGTCACCAGGGTTTAAGTGGCATGAGGAAAGATCAGCTGAGGACTTTGATATTAGGTTTAGAAGGGAGAGACCTGGGTGGAGAGGCGACTGGGGGCCCCGGTCCCCAGCCCCCCCTCCACTCTACCCCCGTATCAAACGTCAGGGTGCCTGAATTTAGTACATACCCCCAAGTTGATGGTCAATGGCAGCGTGAAATTTAATCACAAGGACCCTCCCCATTAAATGCATCTTCCCCTCCTCAAGGGTTGACTCCAGATTTGTTGTTTCGGCTTGAGATGGCCAAGGTTGAGGCTGCCGAGAGACAGGCTAGTGTGCAGGCTGAGGTTGCTAGAGCTCAGGTTGAGGCTACCGAAAGACAGGCTAGAGCTCAGGTTGAGGCTGCCGAGAGACAGGCTAGTGTGCAGGCTGAGGCTGCAGAGAGAACAGCTATACGAGAGGCTGAACTGCAGGCAGAGTCTACTAGGTATCGGGCTGACAGGGAGCTGGAGAGATCTCGAGTGGAGGTAACAGGGCGAAATATTGGGGGAGGTAACAGACATCGGGACCAATCATTGTCGCACCTGCTTAAACTAGTTCCTGTGTTCGATGAATTATGTGTGACTGAGTTTTGTATGCGATTTGAGAAGTGTCAGGAACACCAGTGGCCTCAGGAAAAGTGGGCAGCATTAGTTTCATCAAGAATCCTAGGAAAGGGACTAAAAGCGTATGATGCACTACCTTTAGAGTCCTGTGTAGTTTATGATGAGCTAAAGAAGGCTGTGCTACAGGCCTATGAGTTACAACCAGAAACTTACCGCTTGAAGTTTCGGGGTGTTACTAAGGGCAAGGATAGTACCTTCCTAGAACACGCCCGGGACTTGTCTGATGCACTACGACATTGGCTGCATTCTGAGAGGGCAGCTACTTTTGAGGAGTTGAGTGAGCTGGTTCTCTTGGAGCAGTTCTTTAAGTGCACAGGCGGGGACTTAACATTAAATATAAAGGAAACAAATCCTAGAACTCTCCAGGAGGCAGCAGAAATGGCTGACCTCCGACTGTCATTAATTCGAGGGTGCGGAGCAGCAGCTAGGAGTGAGTCGGGTGCAAAGGATCGTACCCCTCCCCCTCCCAAGAATTTTGATACACATAAATACACAAAACCATCTAGCACTGACAATAAAACTGAACATAAACCAAATACCGTCCCATATAAGAAGTCTAATGGTACTTCCCACTCCCAAGGGAAACCAAAGAGTAAAGAGTGCTTTGCATGTCACAAGGAGGGTTTCTTTGCAAATGCTTGTCCGAGCAAGCCACCAAACAAGGTTGTGTCATTGGCCCGCAGCATAGGGCTGTCACCTATATCTTCTGAGTTTGCCAAGGGTAGTTCGTCAGAGGTTGGGACACAGCCTGTGTTCAAGAGTCCGGAAGGCTCGAACCCTGTCCGCGACGTCTTTGGGGGTCATAGAGGGCATGGTTTTGTGAGGTGGGCTGGCGAAAGGCGAGGAGTTAAGCTATTGCGTGATACTGGGGCTTCTCAGACCTTGTTAAGGAACTTTACTGGTAGACCGATTAACGCTGCTCGGGTGGTGGTAGTTCAGGGGATCAATGCTACGAAGTCCTACCCGCTGGTGCGGATGGAGCTGGAGGGGGGTGGTGTGGCGAAGGAGCTGGATGTAGGAATTGTAGAGAACTTGCCTGTTGGGGGCGTCGACCTCCTCCTCGGCAACGACTTTGTGGTGCCTGCTCCTAAGGTTTCACCCTTGGTCGTTGCCGAGAAGGCGGCCGACGTTAGTAAGGAGGAACAGGAGTGGGTTGAGAAGTGTAGCGTACAAACCATGGCGTGTGTTGTGACGCGTTCTCAGACATCCGGAGCCTTGCAGCCACCACCTCAGTCTATCAAACCGCGGAGGAAAGGTCACAAGAAAATGGGAAGTGTTGGTCAATTGGAGAGTTTTGAGCCGGCAGTGTTTCTTGGTGACTCATTATTGGCACCTATGTTAGAGTCTGGAGAGGCCCCGGGGCCTGTTACCGCTAGTGCAGGTGCAGGGCAGGAAGAGACTCTGCGACAGCATCATTATGCGCAGTGTGAGGAAAGGATGGCTCAGCGGGACATTGGAGGTGGAAATAAATTATTTAAGATGAACTTGGATAATCTTGCACCTGCTGATATATGTTGTTCCTTGCAGCTGGAAGATCCTGAAGTCAGGGCGTGTGGTAATGGTGCTATCGAACTGGAGAGCGATGGGGATGCCCAGCCTGGTGATTTTTTCTTGTCCGAGGGGATCTTGTATCAGAGACATCAGGATCCCAAGAAAAAGTGGGATGGCGGGTCAGGATTAGTGGACCAGTTAGTAGTACCGAGGGTGTGCCGTGAGAGCTTATTGAGATTAGCTCATGATGTGCCTTTGGCAGGGCACCTGGGGGCACGTAAGACGGAGGCAGCTCCGAGCAAGCTTTACTGGTGGCCTGGGTTAAAGGCGAGTGTCGTGTCATGGGTGTCACAGTGTCACACTTGTCAAGTTGTTGGGAAACCCAATCAGGTCATCCCGAGAGCCCCGTTATAACCCATCCCTGTCATTGGGCCGCCCTTCAGCAAAGTAGTTATCGATATGGTTGGCCCATTGCCCCCCACTAGTGCCGGCAATAAATTTTTACTAACTGTAATGGATGTAGCAACACGGTATCCAGATGCTTACGCCATGCGCAACGGGATGGCTAAGACTGTTGTCAAAAACCTACTTGTCTATTTCTCTCGTTAATGGCTACCCTCAGGAGATCCAGTTTGATCAGGGATCCAATTTTACTTCTGCTCTGTTTAAGCAGACCATGCAGCAACATGGGATAGTGTCTGTGGTGTCATCTGCCTACCATCCCGAGAGTCAGGGAGTTTTGGAAAGGTGGCACTCGACTCTCAAGAGTATGTTGCGGTGTTATTGCATGGAAAATGGGAAGGACTGGGATCTAGGTCTCCCATACGTTTTATTTGCTGCGAGAGAAGTACCTGGGGAGAGCTTGGGATTTAGCCCGAACGAGTTGGTTTTTGGACACAGGGTCAGGGGGCCCCTCCACATAGTCAAGGAGATCTGGGAGGGAGTCACAAAGCCATGCTCGCTTCTAAAGTATGTAGTTGAAAGCCGTGAGAGAATGCTAAAGAGCTTGGAGGTAGCAGGTCGGAACCTTAAGAGTTCACAAGCTCAGATGAAGGACAGATACGACCAGAAGGTGAAGCTGAGGGAGTTTGAAGTAGATCAGGAGGTACTGATACTACTGCCTCTGGTGGGACACCCCTTGTCTGCCAAGTATTCTGGTCCGTATCGAGTTGTAAGGAAGGTTTCTGATCTCGACTATTTAGTAGCTACTCCTGATCGTAAGAAAAAGAACCAACTTTGCCATGTAAATCTGATGAAAGAGTATGTGAGGCGCCCCTCCGAGCCTCTCACTGTCCCGGTGTTGATCTGCAGAGATCGTGGTGGAGAAGGAGGAAGGGACAGTCAAGCTGCGGGGGAGGATAATTGGGATTGTCATGTTTCCGCGGATCAGTGGGCGGGGAATTCTAGACAAGTGGCTCACGAGTTGATATTGCACCTGGCTGAGCAACAGCGTGTAGCTGTGCAGCACTTGTTTGATTCAAACCCAGCTTTTTTCGCGGAGCATCCTGGCCTCACTACTCAAGCGGTGCACGATTTCGATGTTGGGGACCACCCGCCCTTTAAATCAGTGCCATACCGTGTTCCCCCTATTAAATTACCAGCACTTAGGGAAGAGCTGGATTATATGCTGAAACGTGGGCTGATTTCTGAGGGTGCAGTAAGGTGGACTTCCCCGGTCACACTGCAGCCCAAACCAGATGGCAAGGTGCGGTTTTGTATAGATTTCCGCAGGTTGAATGGTTTAACCCCCACAAATGCCTACCCTCTCCCTCACGTGGACGACAGTGTGGATAAGATAGGAAAAGCCAAGTTCCTCACTAAGATAGATCTTGTTAAGGGTTATTGGCAAGTGCACTTGTCTGAGCGAGCGCGAGAGGTGTGTGGGTTTGTGGTGGACGGTGCCACATATCGTTGCCATGTTATGCCATACGGGCTGAAAAATGCCCCTGCAACGTTTCAGAAATTAATGAACGACATTGTAGCCGACATTCCCAACTGTACGGTGTACCTAGATGATGTCATAATATACGACAAGGATTTTAACAGTCACTGTGCTCACATCGGACAGCTTTTTAAGAAACTGAATGAAGCAGGTTTGGTGGTAAACCTGGGTAAGTGCGATTTTGTCAAAGCCACAGTTTTGTACCTGGGGTTCGAGGTGGGGATGGGTCAGGTGTGCCCTCCACAGACAAAGATTAAAGCCATCGATCAGTTTCCCCAGCCTACGACTAAGAAACAAATCATGCGGTTTCTAGGTATGATAGGCTATTATCGTCGCTTCATCAAAGGCTATTCGACTGTACTTGCACCTTTAACTGACTTATTATCTAAGGACAAGAAGTTCCGGTGGTCTCCTGAGTGTGCAGAGGCGTTTTCCTTGGTGAAACACCTGTTATGTACCTACCCCATACTCAGGGCCCCGGACTTCAGCAGACCTTTTCAGCTGGCGACTGATGCCAGTGGCGTAGGGGGCTGGGGCTGTCTTGTTACAGACAGATGATGAAGGTATCGAACATCCAGTGAGTTTTTACAGTAAAAAATTCAATAGTGCACAAAGGAATTACTCTGTAATTGAAAAATAACTTTTGGCGATAGTGCTGGCGCTCAGGCACTTCGATGTATATGTTCCTGCTTTCGGACCAGTCGTAGTGGTTTATACCGATCATCACCCTCTGAAATTCTTGAATCAGTTTCATAACCGGAATATGAGGCTGACCAGGTGGTCACTCATGCTTCAGGAGTATAATCTGGACATACCCCATATTGCCGGTTCTGATAATGTGATAGCGGATTGTCTATCAAGGGTGGACGATGTTGGTTAGACTGCCACAGGATTGAGGGTTGAGTGTGGAGGAAAATAGGCTGTCACTGTAGTTCAGCCGAAAAAACAAATTAAAAAAGCCAAAACCTTATAAAAACTCTTTATTTTTATAACGGGTAGAATTTTGTATAAGATGTTGTAGCAGTATCTAAGTTGAATGTTTTCGCTTATGGTCGCTAAGTTAGTTGAACTTGCTCGGTGGAGCGCAACAGTCTTTATTTTTTTTATATATAGTGCCTTCTGTCGCAACAGTGTGTGGTACTATGAGAAGCTTTCTGTTAGATATGAAGAACTTAGTCAAGGGTCTTATATCTTGGGGGAGGTGTGACGCTTCTGCATAGTAGCCACGTGCGGGCGTGCGCGCGCGTCGGCTGCCCAGCCGTTTAGAAACCGGCTGGTGGCAGCCGGCCGGCAGGCTTTTCCTTAGTATATATCCTACGACAACGTAACTAATGTCTGGGATATTCTTATGTTGTTTCACAGCTTGTAGCTGCCCTTATTCTTAACCAACGCATCTTAGTATATTTTATTCTCGATAGTTGATTGTTTCATTATAATATAAGATGTAAGTCTAGTGAGAGTGGGAGGAGACGAGCGGGAGAGAGAGACCGGCTGGGGGACGTTGCTTCATGCGGAGAGTCTAGCTTGGGACGAGCCTGAAGCGTTGCCATATGCATCCGATTGCAACGTTTGGCTTAGTTTCGACTCACGCACGGGGTAGACGATTTTGACCCGGCAACTGTGTTGAGTGTTGCCAAGCCTGGGATGTATTTTGTATGCCTAGGGTGGGGTCCAGACAGATTCAAGACTTAGAGCTCACCTCACTGTCGTACCCTTCGGACCCCCTTGATATCTATCCCTCTCAACCCCACTTAGAAACTTTCTCTCTTACTTTGTATACCTTCCTTCCACTACTGCACCAATCTATTTAATTATCCCATCCCCTTGATAGACCTTATATCTATTATTGTATTAACGATGAGCTCTCAGATAACTAGATAGGATTTAGGGCCTTATGCAGAGATGTAATTGTTAATGAGACCTAGGAAGCTTTTTTGTTGTCTCATAGTTGGTGGTTTCATGCTTGCTAGTGTGTTCTTGTGTCAGATTAGCAGGGGCTAGACCGGAGGGGAGGCTTTTTGCGATCCTTTAAGTAAAGTCTGCTGGTGCGAGTCCTGTGGACCCGCATGACTTTACTAGGATACCCATGGGAGTCTGGGGGCATTTTCTTGTCTGTGTCCCTGTGTGTCTAGTGTTGTGTTGTGTGAGGGCCCTTGCCTAGTCCACTCGGCACTGCACTAGCACGCCTTGCTTTTGTTTTAGGGTCGCCAGGAGAGAGTCAGATACTTGCGAGCTGAGTCTCTCAAGAGAGCAACCTTTCAATTAGAGTAATTTGGCGCACAGACTTGGGAACGTCTCTAGGCTAGAGCAGGTGGCTCAGCCCGGGTATCCGAAGCCTATATCCTTCCGGCTAGACCTCTGCCGCCTGGCAGATTAACAGCTAGGAGTTTATTATTTCTGTATGCTTGTTATTGTGCCACAGTTTACCGTTTTTGTGAGCATTGTGAGTCAGGGTGTGGCTTAGAGACTCTGTCCGAGCAGGCTTGCCTGACTACGAGTGAGAAGCACACATGTATGTGGTTATGTTGCGAGTTGCTGCCTTTATTTAATTATACCTATGCCATTATACACTGTATGGCCTATCACTAGTATTTATTCCTGCTTATGAGTTAAGAGTTCTCTAAATCCGTAACGTATTTTCTTTGCTAAGCATCAGATCCTACAGTAGCCGCATGCAGTTTAGAAAAATGCATCTTGTCTACCTGTACGATGTTTTGAGGACTGTTTGCTTTCACCTTCTTTCACGCAGGGGTGATTAGTTGCATTAATTAACGTTAAATGTACTTTCTTCTAGTTTGTTATTAAATTGTTTCTGCAATTTAATTCCGTCATCTATCTTTTCCTTGAAGCTTTAAGTCAACTTAATTGTGTGATCTTTTATATAGCCTGCTTGACTATCAGCAGTCTATAGTGCGTGCACCCTGTAACCGAGTCATAGGATACCTCGTTGTCCAGGCAGGACTCTTGACGGTTTAGGGTGGTTTGTTGCCTGGGTTTATAGATAAGGGATGGATCTAGCGTTTTCCGTTGTTGCTTGTTGCCGCATACCTAGTCCAATAGAAAGAGCCCAGTGTTTATATATCCCAGGATGTAACACCATGAAGCTGGAATCACTCCAAGAGTTTGTAACACTCAACGTTGGAGTGCCACAAACTTCAATTGTCACCACTTCAACTCCAGCAGCCACAAACGCCCCAACGTCATCTGCCAACAATCCAACGCCTGCAGTAGCCACTTCAGCAGATAGTTCCAATACTCAAGAAACAAATAGTGACTCTTTTCCCCCTCAAGACAACTTCCGTGTAGTGAGGAACAACGTTTGTCCCAAGACCAGGAAAATCATACCAATTACCGAGTGTTAAAACCGTTTCCAGATACTCACAGACTCAGATGACGAAGAGGAAACAGAAGAAGTCCGGCTCGTGGGAGACTCGATGATACGTGGTCAGCTCACAGAGTTCTGCTCTAGGGCACCTAAGACCAGGAAGCGTTTTTGTATCCCTGGCGGTGGTGTGGATGACATAGTTGCTGCAGTTGGCGAAGTATCAAAGCTGGCCCCTGCTAATACAATGTATGTCATCCACGTTGGATCCAACGATGTACAGCGAACCCAGTCGGAAGATTTGCTTTTAAAGTACCAGCAGCTGATCAAGTCATTTAAGGAGAAGTCATCAAGGATCATCGTCTCAGGAATCGTCCCCCGGCTCGGTGTAGAGAGCCTATTTTACAACATAGCCACCAGCACAAATCGTTGTCTAGCAAACCTCTGCAGGAAGGAGAACGTGGGATTCATCGACACCTGAGACAATTTCTACTACGATGACTATTTGTTTTCGGATGATGGAGTTCATCTGAACCAGGTGGGAGCAGCACGTTTTGGGCGTCTCCTCAACGATGCGGTGAAGGATTTTCGGAGAAGAAATCGACTCACCACAGGACAACCAGGAAGGAGGACCGAAGAGAGCGAGGATAGCAACCTGCGAAGGAATTAAATGCTAATACGTCAAGAACCGGGAATTTAGATAAAGCTCCACCAACACGACCCAAATTCAAAACCGCCAGGGATAACGACCGAGGACCGAGGACAGCCATGAATGTAAATGTAGATCCGACCAGAACCAAAAATTTGATTAAAGAGCGTTCTGGGAGTTCTAAAACCTCAAATTATTTTATTTTTTTATACAAACGCTCATAATATACACAATACATTTTAGAGGAACTAGTGTTTACAGAAAATTATGATGTGATTGGCATAACAGAATCTTGGCTCAATACAGAAGATAGAGCGTTTAAAGCAGAGTATTCACTTCCCGGTTATGTAATGTTTGAGAAAAGCCGAATAAATAGAAATGGAGGTGGCGTTTTACTTTATATCAAAGAAAGTCTTAACCCGACCCTCTTGTCAAAACCTCAAATTGTCAACGTCGACACATCTTTTGTGCTAATAAAGAATAATAAAGGTACAAAAATAATACTTGCATTAATATACAGACCTCCAGCTCAATCAGTGCAAACTGACCGAGAATTTACTAACAAATTGCAGATGTAAGTAACTCACAAGATACCGTCAATTTTGGCGACTTTAATTTACCTGTGACCAAGTGCGGTGATACTCTTACTTCACACTCCGGACATGGCTTGTATGCGAACTTGCAAGAGAGTTCACTCTATCAATTTGTTCGATCGCCGACCCGTGCTAATAACGTTCTTGACCTTGTACTTGCAACAAAAGAAGAATTAATAGAGAATTTGAATGTTGGTGATGAATTCAGTAACAGCGACCATCGTACAATAACTTTTACTCTAAAGTTTACTAGTAACGAACCAAATAGCAGCATCGAAAAAGTCCCTAATTTCAAGAAAGCAAACTTTCATGAACTTAGATCTACAGTATGTTTAAAGAAACTGACTGGAGCTGTTTAATTAACAATAAAGACATAAATACATCTTGGGAATTATTCAAAACCACTTACCTAAAAGCAGTGCAAGACTGCATACTATCAGAAATACGGCGCACAGGCCATAATAATAAGCAAATGGTGGAATAAAGATATTTCAAACTGTCTGCTTGCTAAAAAGTTTGCTAATGATAGATTAAAATTCTCACAAAATGACGAAGAACGAGTGAAATTTGTAGAGCTACGACGCAAAGCCAAAAAGTGAATTAAGCAAAGTAAAAAGACCCTGGAGTTACATGTTGCGAATCAAAGTAAAACAAACCCGGAATAATTCTATAGTTATATCAGAAAGAAAAAAGTAGTTACTTCAACTGTTGGACCGTTAGTCGATGAACATGGAGAATACATCAAAGACGAAGTACAAATGAGTAATGCCCTCAATACCTTCTTTGCATCAGTTTTTACAACAGAAGACGTCAGTGATATCCCTACACCATCGCCGATTCAGATTGATAATTCAGATGTTCTAAGCAATATCACCGTTGCAGAGAGAGAAGTATTGAATTGTTTAGATAAACTCAAGGTAAGTAAAACGCCTGGACCTGATACAATCTCACCTAGAGTTCTAAAGGAAGCTAAGGATGAACTCTCCAAACCACTGACATTGATATTCAATAAATCCTTGCAGTCTGGAACTATGCCTGATCAGTGGAAGCTAGACAATGTAACACCGATATTCAAAAAAGGCATCAAATCCCAACCCAGTAACTATCGTCCAATTAGCTTTACCTCAGTTGTATGTTAAATGCTAGAAACACTCATAAGAGACAGACTCGTAAATCACTTGGAGAAAAATAACATACTTACAGATACTCAACACGGCTTTCGTAAAAAACGTTCCTGTTTAACAAACCTCTTAGACTTCTTCCACGATATCCTCAACCTCTACGATGAGAGTAAAGCTGTAGATATTATATACCTTGATATTCAAAAGGCCTTTGACAAAGTTCCCCACAAACCTTTACTGCTAAAACTAAAAGCGCGTGGAATACAAGACGGTGTGTTGAAATGAATAGAAAATTGGCTCAGCGACAGAAAGCAAAGAGTAGTCATAAACGGTAAGGCATCTAAATGGACCAATGTAAGTAGCGGGGTACCCCAGGGATCGGTACTAGGACCAATTCTCTTTCTAATTTACATCAACGACATAGATGAGGTTCTCACCTGTACAATCTCAAAATTTGCTGATGATACAAAAATTGCAAAGCATACTCTCAAAAGAACAACTTGACGATATGCAAAACAATCTAGATAAGTTGTCATGTTGGGCCCAAATTTGGCAAATTAGTTTCAATGCGGATAAATGTAAAGAACTACATATCGGATACCAAAATGAGAAAGCAAACTATTTGATGAATGGCACTTAGCTTAAGAATGTAAACAGAGAAACTGATCTGGGAGTAACAATATCGAGTAACCTAAAACCAAGTCAAAAATGTTCAGAAGTTGTTAAGAAGGCAAACAAAATAATTGGCTTTATACCAAGGTCATTTGAGCATAAATCCAAAGACGTTATCCTAACCCTTTACAATTCCTTAGTCCGCCCTCCTCTGGAATACTGCGTTCAATCCTGGTGCCCTTATTACCAAAAAGATATAGACAAGCTAGAACGAGTTCAACGTAGAGTTACCAAAATGATGCCTAGCCTAAAGGACAAACCATACGAGGAGCGTCTTAGAGAATTAAATCTATTTCCTTTAACCCAGCGCAGATTAAGAGGCGACTTAATTCAAGTGTTCAAAATCATCAAAGGCATCAACAATATGAACTGTAGTAAGTACATCACTATCGACCAATCTAATTACACGCGTGGAAACGGTTGCAAAATTATTGGTAAATCTTTTAACTCACACAAATCTAAGAATTTCTTCTTCAATCGAGTTGTCAACTTATGGAATGGGCTTCCCCGAGATGTTTTAGACTGCAGCACCGTTGATTCATTTAAACTTCGCCTAGACAAATATCTCGCATCAAACCCACGACTGACTGCGTTTGTAAATGAATAACTTTATTTTATCCCCCCCTTAGTTACTAACCCATCTGTCCCCTACTAACTTCCTAATCCTGCCACGGACATTAGTTCCAGGGCAGTAGTTCCCTTCCAATGTTCCCTTACCCACTCTAAACCACTGTTTGGACACTTGATCCTCAGTGTTTTGGAGGACAAGCAGCCTAGAAGGGTCACTAGATCTGTTGTTGCTTGATTTCCTGTGTAGTCCTTTGTGTTCATCCTGTTGTACTCAAAAACTGTTCCTGCATGCTGATTCCTTGCCTAGGCACACTCTTTACTCACTGTCTTTCCTCTAACGTCTTTCTGTCCCAAAAGAAGGGTGACCGCTCTCAACCCTCCAACTATCTCCAATTGCTCTCATTTCATTTAGAACTATTTTTAGCTCAAAACTTCTCAAGTATCTATCTTCCAATAATCTACTTTCAGATTGCCAGTACGGTTTCTTTAATTAAAGGGCCACTCTACTGGTGATCTTCTTGCTTATATTACTAACTCATGGGCATCCTCCTTTAGGAACTTAGGTGAATTTTGTTTCTATTGCTAGACATATCGAAAGCCTTCGATAGTATCTGGCAGAAATCTAATTTCCAAACTACCCTCCTTTGGTTTCCATCCCTCTACCTGTGCCTTTGTTTCTTAATTTCCTTTCAGACCAATTCATAGCTGCAGTTGTGGATGGCAATCACTCACTTCCTCAACCTATAAACTCCGGTTTTTGTCAGGGGTCTGTCTTGTCTCCAATTATCTTTCTAATATGTATTAGTGATCTCCTCAACTGTACCTCTAGTCCTATGCTGATTACTCTACCTTACACTATTCAACACATTTTTAACATCAAACCATCATGCAATCACTCCAAAATCACGTAACAGGGCCATGACACGCCTGTCTTCTGATTTATCAATTATTTCTGATTCAGGCAGAGAAAATGTTGTTACTTTCAACTCCTTCAAAACCCATTTTCTCTCTATCTCTCCATTGCAATCTTTCGCAAGACTATCAATTATTCTTCAACAATACACAAATCAACCCTTCATCTTCTCTCAATATTCTAGGTGTATCTTTTTCATCTGACCTTTCTTGGAAAGATTATATTACTACTCTTTATAAAACAGCTTCCCAAAAGTTAGGTGGCATCAACCATCTCTGTGGGTTCTTCACCACCGCACAGCTTTTTGCTCTGTATCGGACCACAATGCGCCCCTGTATTGAGTAATGTTCGAATGTATGGGGAGGCTCTACCCATACCCCACTTCTCGAAAGAGTAGAGTCAAAAGCATTTCACCTCATCAACTCCCTTCCTCTTACTACTTCCCTACAATCTCTCTCTACACACTGCAATGTTGCATCTCTTTCACTCTTCTATCGCTATTGCTACAATCAGTGTTCCTCAGAGCTCTATCAGTCCACGAGGAACCCGCCTTTTCAACACCGTCCCACTTCTATTCTGTCCAGCTCTCCAACCTAAGAATTGACACATTTTCTCAATCTTTCTTCTACTCAACAAGTGAACTCTGGAACTATCTCCCTTAATCAATCATTCCTTCATCTTATGACTTAAACTGTTTTTTGTGTCCAGGTATTTTAACCCCGTCTTTTGAATTTGGCTCTGTCATTCTTTTGGCTTTGAAGGAGACATTTGTTACAGGCAACCTGCCTTTTGTCTCCTTCATACACTGAGAACCATTTTACATAATTCAATTCACTGCATTTGTACTAGGGAGGGAGCTACTACGAAATGCATATAATAATTTTAACTTTTGTGTGGACGTGAAGGTACCAGCCACACGGAAGTTGCATTGAGTGAATCTCTGCCGCAAGCTGATTGGTTGGTTGCTCCCTATCCTGTTAATCCTCTCAACCAATCTGGCATTGCGCACCTACTGCCTAATTGTTGCTCGGAAAGGCTCTACATAAGATATTTTGATAATAGGTAGCTTCCCTGTTATGAAATTTCACAGAGAACTGCCCTGCCTGGATAATATTAAAGAGAAATAATTGTGAATACAAGCAATATTATGGAGAAGGTAGAATAAAAGGAAAAACTGGAAGCCAACAGCCAATCAGGGCACAGTACCACAGTTGGTGCCGGGTATAACATTTTGCGGAGATAATCCTAATCCAGAGCACACTCGGCCACCAAGGATACTGGTTGACTCTTTCCCGGATCCATGACTCTGATGGAATAAAGTCTAAATGAGATGGCGGCATTAGCAGGAGAGCCGTGTCTGGGAGTTCATTACGGGTAGGCAGTGACAACCACAGTCATTCGTTTTACCCCAAACCTCGAGCTTGCAGCCAAGTTTTCGGTGGCCTACGAAAACCTGGCCGCTGTGCATGTTTTTGTTACAACCTTGCACAATGAGAAGGGTGAAGATACTGTGAAGTAGTATTAGAGAACTTAACAATACAACATTCCCTAAACGCTAAGTTGCCTAGACAAAGTAAGGTAAGGATGTTAGGTCGATCTCCAAGGGAGGCTACGAATAGGGTGCTGAACTTACTGCTCCAGGTAATTTAGGATAGAACAGATGTAAACCTATTCACAATGTAGGTCAGTGAAAGGAAAGCACAACCGTTGGCAGTAGTGAACATTGAATTCTCCGAAGATGGGCTTTTCTGAGAAAGAAGAAGTTGAGAGCATGTGTTTCATTTTACTTTTAGATAGTCGGAGAAATTGGGAAAGTCAGCAGAGTTAAAGGAGAGATTGACAGCACAATATTTGGTTCGATAGTGACAGGAAACTTTGAACCAGAGAGTTGAGAATTCAGAGGAGTGCAAGCCGGGAACACGAAAGCAAATGAGTTTGTTGTGCACTTATACACAACATCCACCTTTGACTTGGGAACTAGGATATAGAAAGTAGGAGGCATAAAAGGGGTTGCTGGCAGTTGCTTTAGAAACCCAAGGCTCGGTGAGGAAAAGGAGATGAGGGATATTGGAGAAGAGTTAGTGTTCAGCAGATGGAATTTTAGGGGAAAGGCCACGGATATTGCAAAAGTTGAAGGTAAGATTTACATGTCGTGTTCCAGAACATTTTGAGGGGCCGTTAGGGGAATAATGGGTGCTAAGACTTTGGCTTTGTTCCATCCTTCCTTCTAATTGCATTGCACGACATGCAGAAATATACATGTGTATATTGGACGAAATACATACATGAAATAGTGAGACAAAGGAGGAAAACAACAATAATGAAATGTAAAGAAAGGACGGGTGGAATAAAAAAATTCAAGAAAGAGAGTTCGTAAATTTAATGAGAAATGGATGGGATGACTAAATGCACCAGATAAGAGATGAAGATATGGAATGACAATGGATGGATGGATATTTTGAAATATGAACGTATGATTGATGAACAGAAGGAAGGAACTAGCAATCTATATGCATAGAGAAGATATAGGAATCGAGAAAATGAAGAAAGAGATCAATGAGATGCACAAACAAATGAACAACCGAATAGAAGAATGGATGCTTAAAGGAAGGAAATACAATAGTTGTATGCATTTTTATTATTGGATGTAAATTGTAAGGTTGTAAGTATGTTTTATCTGTATTTGTATCCAGCTCCCACCACAAAGAATCTATAATTTTATATATATGCAATTTGATAATAAAGTGTATATATCTTATTTTATTTTATCTTATCTTAGGAGTGAAGGAAGGACAAAGGTTGAAAGGAGGAAAATAATATTCCGGCTGGGGATATATTGCAGTCTCCAAAACCACTCTGTCTTCACCCACCAAAAGACACCATCATCAATATTGATGGCAGGGAGGGAGGAAGGAAGGATAGGAGAGCAAAAGTATGAAAGGCACACAACGCAGAACAAAAAGCTATCATGAAAAACATATAAGTAAAATAACAAGGACAGCAGTAGTTATGTAAGGATGGAATGTGTAGTCCATAAACAGGGTGGTCAGAAAGTCGGTACCCATTTTGACTCGGTGGCCTAAGCATGTGCCACTCAACATATTTCAAGTTTATTTCACCTGCTAAAATACGTTGATTATATCTTACTATGTTTTATATTATACAATGTTCTAAAACAAATGTATATAATGATATGTGTGTAGATTGGCTATGTGTAGTTCCACATACCTATTGTCGGCGTTCATCAATGTATTAATATTTGTTTTTCTTCAGGCGGAGTAGGAGGTTCATTCACTTATTATTTTCATTCTCTTGCACCCATTCTCTCTCTCTCTTCCCCTGAAGCAGCTACACCCCAGGATAAACCCGGCTAAGCCACTACACTACACCCTACACTGAACCACATAATACTCTTTCACCTGGTTACTGCCACCATCAGAACTTGCACCTTACGTCCTAAACACTATTTGGTGCAACGTCTCGGGGGTTATTAGGATATTTTGTTATAATTCGGTTCCCCTAAGAATAAGATAAACGCCTCTCCAAACCACCTCCAAACTAGAAAAATATCCAGGCCAAAGACCACTTTCTCTTATACTGAAGGCTTGCTATCGCTCGCCCAGCAAACAAAATCGACAACTGAATGGGGTGGTGTATCTTATGATCACCAAAATAATGAGGTGGAGCATTTAAGAATCTCCAAACCAACAAAGTTAAACAGGGTGGTTCCAAAATGACCCGCCCTGCAACGAATAGGGCTAATTTCCTGTTCGGTTCTTTACAAAATAAACACAAATATAATCCTTGACACATACGACGAATTATTTTATTCTGAGGCGCCGTTAGGTACATGTATGTTGTGTTTCATTCAAACACTCGCACAAACTCTAATTGTTATACCAGGTTTTTACTGGGGTTAATTGGTTTAAATAGTTAGGTTCTACTTGACTGGAGGAGCCGAATCCGTTTTAACACATGCACAGAAAGTGACAGAGGAGAATTATAACAACACGTACATTCATATTATATATATTGGCACCTGAATATTGCATATGTAATATCAGAATAATGGTAAAGAACAAAATTATATATAAGACGCACGAGCGAGGCTCCACTAAGTTTAACTCGAAAGACTGTTACTTCTACAATATGTATTAGCATAGGTCGGACATACCACCTCCTCCTCCTTTCTAATTTCCTATTCTGCTTCCTTTCTCGTTTCTTTTTGATGAGAGCCACAAGCAACTCAATCTCTGTATATTCACGCTCCATTGCCAGAGCCAAGGGTAGAGGAACATTGGAGGTTGTAGGGAGTAGGTCCATGGCGCTGTGGTTTGGTTGGTGGTACGGTAGAGCTGATGAGATACACTGTTGGAGACCAGAGCTCCGCCACCCTATTTATACCCACACCTTATCTGCCTCTCCAATTACCAAATCATCTGAGGTCGCAGGTGCGATAACGGGAGAATATATCTTCGATAGTCGTTGGGCATTCATCATAGTCGCACAACCTTCTCGGTGTTATCGCATCACAAAGTCCAACATTCGAAGAACAATCGCCGTGCAATTGGTACATCGATCGCCACATTCGATCTGAATTGCTTTCAATTGTCGCACATCATTCGTCATTATCGCCTAAATAGTCGCCATAATCGCACTGTGATCGTACTTCTGTCGCACTGCAATAGAGGAAATTTGCCTTTTTCGCCTTCATTTGCTTCTGCAAAACCCCTATTCGCCGCGAATTTACGGACATAGACAAAAAATACTGTCAAAAAGTCGCACAGTGGGATACCGCCTTATCCGTGGCCATTTTGGTTCGTGTCCAACTTGATCCGCGGCTGATTTGGTTCGAGATTAATGTGGGTAAAATTTAGTAGAACAATTTATATTATGTAAAAGTCGATTTCCTGTTTATAGGGGGAATTATATTTATTTGTATTAATTTGTTAATTTACTTATTCATTTATTTATTAATTTTAGCTTCCTCCCAAGACCTCCATCAAAGTTTAAGGAATACCCGTAAGACCCCCCTTTGAGATAAGTTTGTACATTTTACAGTAGAAAAATATCCCGGCGAAATGCCAGTTATTTCTTAATTACAGGCTCGCTATTGCTGGCCATGAAAAATTCATCACCTAAATAGCACGAAAGTTCTTAAGAATCACCATACTAATGGGGCTAAACGTGAGGGAGAAGGGGGGTCCAGATAAAAACAAACCTCCCCTTAAATTTACACATGTGTTGGTTCGGTTGGTGTCAGATACGGTTCTTGGACGTCTGTGGTCTGCGTTCAATTTCATCCACTGCCATGTTGGTCCCTGGACAGTGTTGTCCTTGGTTTGTTTACTCAGAGCACAGGTAGACTTGGCCTGTGGCCGCTTTTGTCCGTGGCTGCTTTAGTCTATGGCCATTTTCGTTCACTCCCAATATAGGGCAAGTGGCCTAACCGTTCTACTTAAGTCATGAATTCAACAGCCAAATCTGAATAAACTGTATATAAATACTGTATATATATATATATATAAATATATATATATATATATATATATAAATATATACCGGTATATATAAATATATATATATATATACAGTAAACACGGCAAAAGGATTGTCTTTATTAAAGTCAGTGGTAGCGAGGCGACATTGGTACAGGGTGAAAGGTAGGCAATTTACTTTTATCTTCTGGGATTAAATTTGCCTAGCAAACACCCTGATGGCACAGAGAGCGAAAGAGGGTAACACAAGGGGTACGGGTAGGAAGGAGGCGGGTGGCGAGGAAGTTAAAACAATGCAGTGCTGACAAGGCAGGAAGAGATATGGGGAAGAATGGGACTAGGGGATTAGGCGGTGCCTATGAGGTGGGAGACCAAAGTTGGTTTAAGGGGTTTTCACACAGTCAAGAATGCAATGCGGCCTAACGGCGAATAAATATGCGGTCTGCAAGGTGGTCTGCAAGATGCGGTTTATGGTCGTAGATGGTCGGCGGCAGTAGGCTACATGCGTGGACATGCGTGGCCGGGCTCCAACAATTTCAGCCAGCTCAAACATTTTTGGTGGTCTGCAACATACGGTTAACAGTCACAGTCGTGAACATGTGGATGCGGTCTGAAGTCGATCTGCAACATACCGTAGCGTTTGGGAACATACCGTGCCAGTCTGGGTGTAGCACGACCATCCCGCATACAACCGCATAACCCAGACCATGCCTGCATTATAGTCAGGTCGATATATGGAAAATATCCCCTCAACCCCCAAAAAATTGCTACAAAAGGTTTCTCAGCTGATTCTGGTAGGGTTTAGTGTACTTTATAACATACTAAAAGTTTACCAAAGTAGGACCCCCGGAAAAGGTTTTTTTTCAAGATGGCGTCCAAGATGGCCGCCGAAACCTCTTAATGATCATAACTATGTAACTATCAACTCAAATTTGATGATCTTGGTGTCTATCCCTAGGTTTTTTGGGGCAAAGAACACATTAAGATCATAAACAATTATGTTGGCCTATTATGTAACACAAAAATCCAATATGGCATCAAAAATGGCCGCCAACACCTCCAAATGACCGCAAGTCCATAACTATTGACTCAAATTTGATGATCTTGATGTCTATCCCCAGGTTTTTGGGGTCAAGGAACACATTAAGACAACTTTGGATATCACTGAGCTGTTGAATCATTATGAAATTGAATTCATGACCTTCAGCTGTCCACTATCACCTAATGCACAAACACCTTTGTCCATAGAATAAGTTTCAGAGCGTTCAGTTTTGAGTGTCATCCTCCTCCTCAGTATCGACCTCTTGAGTGTTGTTTGGATTGTCACAGTTTTCAGTTTGGCAAGGGCTACATGCAGCAGTGCAGGGGAGTCCATAGCATCTGCAGCTGCATCGAGAGGATTTGCATCCCCCCGAACAGTTGCAATGGATAATTTTCAAGAGTTTGTCAGGCGCAGCATTGTTTTGGGTCATAATTGGAATTAACTGATCATTTTCCTGTTTCCATCCCCATTCAGTTGGGTTCATTTCATTTGCCATCCCCATCCATACCATAATTTGAAAGTACACACGTTGGCTATGGAATCTTGTTGCAGGTGATGTTGGGGGAAGCCGTTCAGGAGTGACAAATGCTTGAGCAGTTGCCACTTTCTTGGTGAAAATGATATGGCGCAGTGATGATAGCGTATCATTAGACTTGCCACCAAAGATATCAACCATCAGGTCTTTGCCAAGATCTGATATGTCCTCTTGAGATTTGTTTTGAAGGATGAATGCACTAGCACAGGACTTCATGACAGGATCAGATTTCACTAATTTCCGGAAGGCTGACTTTTTTCCGATGCCGAAAATCCTTGAAGTTGAATCACAGCCTGAGTAGGCATGTACAAAGAACAACTCATTGCACACATCGTCTCCTAAATTTTATTTCAACAGGTTAATGTTATACACTCTTTGTTCTTTTGACTGCTTGTTTGCGTCAGAATGGAAGTAGATGATCTCATTGTCTGTTCTGGAGTAATGAAGGAGCAAGATCAGCAAATCTGTATCCTCACCGACCAACGTTGTGGTGCAATGACGGGATCGTTCAACAGTTGCCTTAACGATATCAACGTCTGCATCCCCTGGTGACTGAATGACATGGCATCCCCTTTTAGTTAGTGCTGTGCTGATGAGAGCAATCATGTCTGCCTTGTTTTTGTCACGAGACAAAAAGTCCTCCTTTTTGCCTGAAAATTCTGTTTCTGCAGTGAAACTAACAATAGGGTGCAGGTTTTTTCCTCGTCTCTGATGTGTGTTGTCTTTTATGGAGGGACCTTCACCATAGCCATCGAACACCACTGTCGCTTGTCCGTAATGTCTCACAGTGAAGTCTGCATAAGACTCAGCTATTACATTATATGAGTCGCCTTTCTTCCACGGTAAACGATGGAGCAAAGAGCCACCATCAAGCACGTAACAATCTGTTTTAGGAATAGAGTTCATCACAGCCTCATTTGATAAGTCCGCAGCATGGTCTCGAATTGCCTGAGCAAGCTGAGGTTTGTCTGCTTTTCGAAGAATGTTCCTGGTCTCAAAGAGGGCTGGAGGGTAGGGGCTTAGTTCATACGTCAAAACCTCTTCAAGGGAAAGATCTCCTGACCTTGACACCACAAGGAAACGCTGGAACAGAAGGGCAGGATCAATGGTACGATCAGGAGCAATCTTCACAGCAGAGATATTCCCAAGGGTTTGGGCTCTGTCTTTCCGCTTGAATTTGTAAGTAAATGCCGACTTTCCGATTATATCTTCAATGATCTTGTTCCCAATTGATTCAAAGTCATGTACATTCACATCTGGCCCAGCCACTATCCCGTTGACAATGTTTCTCAGAGTAGGATCAGATGTGAAGGGTGAGCAGGCTGCAAGCTTTATCCGAATTTTCTCGAGATCAGATGCATCTCTTTTGATGCGCACCTCAGTTGAGTCTTTGTGTTGCGGACTTGTAGTATAGGTTAGGTTTGTGAAATCCTGCATCGCACTGTTGTACTCGGATGTTACAGGTGCAGATAAGGTCCAAAGGTTTCGCATGTCCTCAGTCATCCCACTGCCGCGAGTTAGACCACCAGTGCTCTTTAGAGACCTCATCAACGTTTGTTCAATGACAAGTTCACTACTAAGCCCTGCCCAGCACTGATTGCTCCTACGAACAACGTGAAAACCATCAAGGAACTTTCGATGATAAACGTCTGGGTGCTTTCCTCCAGGTTGCTCATTTGCTGCAGGTAGTAATGAGCAGATCGCAGGTAATTGAAGTGCCCAGCTGCAGCAAAGACAGTTAGGCAATTGGACACTGCCTGCAAATGCATCAACCAAGACCCAGTAAGATCCGCCTTTATCAACATTCTTGCCATGCCAACCTTACCCAGTTTCCAGTTTTTTCAGCTATGTGATATAAAAAATAGTTAGAATGTGTTCCTTGTCCCCCCAAACCAGGGGATAGATCTAGACCCAAGTTTAATCAAATTAGACTGAAACGTTGGTCACATGGTAGTGCCATGTTGGACACCATATTGGACTTACTTGTTAGATAATGGCCCACTTTCATTTTTAATGGTCTTAATGTGTTCCTTGCCCCAAAAAACCTGGGGATAGACATCAAGATCATCAAATTTGAGTCAATAGTTATGGACTTGCGGTCATTTGGAGGTGTTGGCGGCCATTTTTGATGCCATATTGGATTTTTGTGTTACATAATAGGCCAACATAATTTTTTATGATCTTAATGTGTTCTTTGCCCCCAAAAACCTAGGGATAGACACCAAGATCATCAAATTTGAGTTGATAGTTACATAGTTATGATCATTAAGAGGTTTCGGCGGCCATCTTGGACGCCATCGTGAAAAAAACACTTTTCCGGGGGTCCTACTTTGGTAAACTTTTAGTATGTTAAAAAGTACACTAAACCCTACCAGAATCAGTTGAGAAACCTTTTTTAGCAATTTGTTGGGGGTTAAACTGTATTTTGACCTGACTATTAGGGATGCATGTTAGTTACTGGAGGCCCATTCTATACTGAATCAAATTGTATAATACTATCCAGATAAAGTTAAGAGGACGTCACCAGTACAGAAGGGATTAATACTACAGCCAGAGGATTAGGCTTAATTCAGGCAGAACTTCTAGGAATGAAAGGGTTTATTCTCTAGCTATGACAGGTCCTTCGTAAGTTGAATAAATTATACAGTATGAAGGTAGTTGTTTTATTATCCTTTGTTTCTTTGTTATCTCACTATTAATGTACAGAAATTTTAGTTGTTTGGTATGTATTTAATCTGTGATTAATTTCTAATGTGATGGAATAAATATAATGTTTAGGTTTATTGAAAGTGATGAAAATGATAAAACTACCAAAAAAAGATACTGTAATTAATGGTCCTATAAATGTCCCCCCCCCCCCCCCCCCTTGCTTTCCGTTCACATATTGGTTTGGTTGTTTTATTACCCTCTGTTTAATTTTATCTCTATTAATGTACATACATAATAGTTGTTTGGTAAGTATTAAATCTGTGATTAATTTGTAATGTGGTGGAATTGAAAACATGAACACCCCCACCAACTCCTTAGAAATAAAATTATTCAAGATCCAAAAAACTAAATGTTCCCCCATCTTTTATCTCTGACACTGAGCTGATTGACTGGTAACATGCTGCCATACAAAGGGTATTGTTTTTCTCATTTATTCATTTCCTCATTAAGGACATAAGAGAAAAGTTGGGTGAAGAGTTTCAATAATTGTTTTAATAACTGTTGTGACTAGTTTTGTTTTTAACAGTTGTTGGGATATTTGTATTTCGCTTAATCACATCAAAACTGAAGCCCAGATTAAATAGAGACCATACATCAATTATTTATGTCCATTGATAAGAGATATAGAACCAAATACAAATAAATTAAGGGATATCAATTTATATACAGGAAGTGAGAGAAGTGGAGAGGGGAGAGGTGAAATGGGGACGTGAGGAGGGAGGAGGGGAAGAAGTGAGGGCAGTGAGGGAAGGAAGTAAGGGGAGAAGTGTGACAGGGAAGGAAGGAGGGATGAGGGGAAGAAGTGAGGAGCAGTGAGGGAAAGAAGTGGCCACCCTTTTATATGCCAATCGTGGGACAATAGCACAGCATTCGGCAACGATCGAAAGTGTATGCGGGGCTGCAGCCACACATGGTCGGTGGCATTATTTTGTGGTCGGTTGTCTGTCTGAATCAGTCGTGATTGGCCGGTGTCGGTTGGCTACCAGAAATGACCGTTAAATTCATTTTTGTCGGCGGTTGGTTCATGGTCGGTGATATGCCTACAGTGGTCGGTTGTCGGACGGTTGTATGCGGTTATTGTTTGTGGCATGCGTAACAAAATTGCAGTCGGGGCCAGATTTCATAAGACCGAGGCCAAACACGGATGCGCCGGTACTTGAATGTGTGAAAGCCCTTTTAGGTAGGGAAATCCACGTGAACACACCCCTGCGTTCATCGATCATCTATAAGTTTCAGTGCCTTAGTTGCCATACAGGGTATATTGGAAGCACTTCTAGAGCTTTCAAGTTTAGGATCAATGAACATATGGGTCAGTCGAGCAGGATGGGTCTCCCTATCAGCATGCCTCCTCACTCAAGTGTAAAAGAACATTGCTACGATTATACAGTCTCTGTTAACCCCCATGACTTCACTATTATTGATTCTGGTGATACTGAAAATCTAGGGATACTAGAGTCTCTCCTCATATATAAAGATAAACCATCCCTCAATAATTATCAGTTAGTTGTTCTTCTAAGCATCGTTCAGCAACCTGTGAACTTAGAAAAATGACCCCCCTTTACTCTTTTAATATATAATGGTATAGCTTATTGTTTTAATATATAATGGTATAGCTTATTGTTTTAATATATAATGGTATAGCTTATTGTTTTAATATATAATGGTATAGCTTATTGTTTTTGTTCCTGGATTCTGCACTATATTGCCTTTCAAATATTGCAAGTTTATCCTCCCTCATATAATTTACTTTTATTATTGAAGTTTTATAGTATAATTTTACAAATCTCCCACAGTTTGCTTATGTTTAGATATATGAGCGTAATGTAAGTTTGTTTCTTGCTTTTAGATCACTAATGATGACATAAGTTATGTGTCGAAACGTCTGGCGAATAAAGATGCTGTTTGTTGTAACCCTTGTCATCCTGTTCCTCTACAATGTCTGGTTCCCCAAGGATAAACTTATCTCTCAAATATATATATATATATATATATATATATATATATATATATATATATATAATATAATTATATACTGTATATATATATATATATATATATATATATATATATATATATATATATATATATATATATACATAATTATGTATATATATATTATTACGTATCTTGACCCTCAAGTGGTTAACTTGATGAATCTAGATAGCACAGAGATATATATTAAGGTATCAGTCAGCTGAAGGCAAAACAAAAGTAAAATCTAATAAAATAATTTCCTGTTGTTGCTTCCTTTCCTTTTGGATCTTAGGACTTGGTAACCTTTATTGACTGATACTCTTTAATTATGGAAAAATACTGAAACTAATTAAAGTCATGTAGTATTTATAAAGAATTATTATTTAACCGAAGCTTAGTAGGCTATGGTTAAGAACCGAATAAGTTATATCTAAAGAAGGACTATTAATTCTATAAAAGTCTTGAAAGATAAATATTAAAGTAAGAATATTTCTGTCTCTTACCCTTTTTGAAATGAATAGATAGTTTTCTTATATGTCCTTTTATTTATATTTAATGTAGTTATTATTCTTGGTTCTTGTCTTATGTTAATAGTATTATATTATTATTATCATCAGGATTAATATCAAAGTCACATAAAAAGTTAGATATATATTTAATAATTAGTTAAATGTATTTCTTAACCACGTAACATTGAGGTTTGATTATGAGTAAATTAAGTTACAGGATCGCTTCATAGAATCGATTCAGGTCTCACTCAAATAATATGAAAAGCAAAAATAATATTTTGAAGCTAAAAGAATTTTCTTCAGCTTAGGAAATCACTAGAAGTAACATTAAAACAGCCATGTTAGTATAAGGCGATATTACTAATAAGAGACAATAGTATCACCGTACTAAGCACCGTTAAGCAATGTAAGCTTAATTAAAAGAAAATGAAAGAACTCGTAAGCCTTAATATAAAACAATAGTATTACTTTTATCATAACCCAATTACTTGAAGAGTTGCTTTAGTCCACAAGTTAGTCAACTAAAATAGTTAAGTACATAATAGTAGCGTTAACGTTAATTCCCAATCAAATAGTTAAGTACATAATATTAGAGTTAACGTTAATTCCCAATCACATATCTCACTAACCAACATAACGTAAGTGTTTACACCGAACACACTTAACACACACTTATATAATCTGACTGACAGTCACAATCCCATTATAATACTTCACCCCGTCTTCCTCCAGCTGCAAGTTCACTTTCCCAACTCCAAATGAGACTGATTTGAATGCCCACTACTCGGGTCTTATATACTAAACAATGATGGTGTAGGAACGAATCAGGAGGCGGGTGATGGTGCGCTCCCCAATCACAGCTCCTCGAGTTACGTAGCAGGTGCGTGGTCCAATGGAGTCTCCTGGCGTCGATCATACGTCATAGCGTCGGGTCATCGAAGTAGTTTGCAGGGTCCCCTATGACGCACGCAGGTGTGAAGGCTTGTTTGCTGGTATGCAGATGAGCTGGTTTCCCACTCGCTGGTTCGCTCGCTGGTCTGCTTCGCCGCCTGGGTAGTTTGGCACTCCTTCAACTCTTAATTCTAACTCTAAAATTAACATACAGGGCTCCGTATGTCAGACCTCCCCCCTAGAAAAGAGTTTAAGGAGTATAGTACATAATATGAAACATAATACATAAATAGATTCACCACCAGATTGGCAACAGCAAGATTATAATGAGGATATAATAAGGATATCACCCAAAGTAGGCAACGTCTCCAGGTACCACATCAGAACATAGCCGGAACGTAGCTGGAGCGTTATTCGAACTGCAAGGCATCTCACAGCTGAAGGCTTGAAAGCGCACTACTAAAGCATGATATTTACCTCGCTACAAGGGAGAGCTAATTGCCAAAATCCTCTCATTAAATTAATCTTACTGCTGTATGAGGCCAACCTGGTAAATGCAATCTTTTAATAAATACGTGATAGGCAATCGGCTAGCACGTTCTAGACCCCCTTAATATGTTTGGCATCCAGGGAGTATTCCTGCAGCAACAAACTCCACCTGGTCAGTCATTGGTTTTTATTTTGGAACTGATGCAAACATTTTAAGGGGTGATGGTCAGTATACACAGTGATGGCACCAGAGGCAGATTGCACGTAGACAGCAAAGTATTGAAGGGATAAAATTAATGCTAACAGCTCCTTCTCAATGACTGAATAGTTACGTTGAGCAGAATTTAATTTTTTACTAAAATAGCACACAGGATGCAATACTTCACAATCATCTTCCTGTAGCAATACTGCACCAACCCCGGTATTGCTCGCATCCACTGCTAGGGAAAAAGATCTGTTAAAATCAGGAGCTCGGAGTACAGGATAACTAGATAAAATATATTTGGTAGCATTATAGGCCTCCTCACATTCGGATGACCACTCAAACTTCACATCCTTAAGGAGAAGATCTGTCAGGGGAGCTGTTAACTTTGAAAAGTTTAAAATGAAACGCCTATAATAACCAATCATGCCTAGGTACCTTTGGATATGTTTCTTAGTGCTAGGAGTTGGAAATTCTAGAATAGACTCTACCTTTGCTTGAGGAGGTACAACCTGCCCCTGACCTACCGTATTTCCTAGATACTGGACCGTACTCTTTACAAGGTGCATTTCTTAAGATTAACCACCAGATTGGCATCAGCAAGATTTAAGAACAGCAACCTAAGTTGGTAAAGATGCTCCTCCCCTGACTGTGAAAAGATAAGAATATCATCGATGTAGACAACGAATCCAGGTACCCCTTCAGTCACCAAATTCATGAGGCGCTGGAATGTAGCTGGAGCGTTTTTCAAGCCGTAGGGCATTACGTTACAGCAGAAGGCTTGATTATTGACTACAAAGCATGATATTTCCCTCGCTCTAGGGGTGAGAGCTACTTGCCAATATCCCTTCATTAAGTCAATCTTGCTGATATAGGTGGTGGTACCAATCTGGTCAATGCAGTCGTCGATCCGTGGCAGTGGGTAGGTATCGTTCTTTGTGACAGCATTAACTTGCCTATAGTCCATACATTACCTATGGCTCCCGTCTGGCTTTGGCACAAGTATGACCGGACTACTCCACTGGATTAAGGCCCTTGTGATCAGCTCGTTTGATAACATATAGTCAAACTCGACCTGCAGTATACTCCTGCATTGTGGTGAGACACGGTAGGGGGATAGTTTAATGGGAGTTGCATCCCCTGCGTCGATGTCGTGCAGGGCCAAAGATGTGAGCCCTGGAGTATCACGGAACACACTGGGAGACTGAGTTAAAACAGAGATTAGTTGGTTCGCTTGATCAGAGGGAAGATGACATAGTTTAGATGGTAATTCCCCCCAAGCTACTGAATTATACTGAAAGTTGGATAGGCTACATGACAAGTCAAAGCCTGTATGGATACCTTCAGGCTCTGGAACAGTCTGTTGCGGGTCAGTAAGAGAACTGAAGACTTTGTCCGCACCAGGCTGTCCACAGTTCCTGACATTCACTGCCACAGTGGGAGAATCTGGAGGAGAGGAATCAGGGGACCTATGGTAGGGTTTCAACATATTTATATGGAATACTTGCGTGGGCTTTCTCCTGTCTGGGGTAGTTACTAGATAATCGGTAATGCTCACTCTCTGAATGATCTTATATGGGCCCCTGAACTTGGCAGATAAAGATTGGCCAAAAAGGGGGAGCAGGACCAAAACCTCATCACCGGGCTGAAACTCCCTCTCACGGGCTTTTCTGTCATACCAGTTCTTCATGGAGCTTTTAGCCACTGTCAAGTTTTGAGCTGCAAACTCACATGAGGATCTCAGCCGGGTTTTGAAATCTGAAACATACTTGGAGGTTTTGGTTCCCCTCCTGGCCAACTAGGCTATCCTGCAATAGTTGCAAAGGACCTCTTACCTGGTGACCGAAAACTAGCTCATTAGGGGAAAACCCAGGGATTCAGTTGGAACCTCACGAGTAGCAAATAAAAGAAAAGGTACCCCCTTATCCCACTCAACTCCGGTCTCTGTACAATATTTACGCAACATTCCTTTTAATGTCTGATGATACCGTTCGAGAACCCCTTGACTCTCTGGGTGGTAGGTGCTAGACTTAACATACTCGATACCCAACTCCTTCAGGGACTGCTGAAAAATGTTAGAGGTAGAATTAGTTCCTTGATCACTTTGCACCTCATGGGGGAAACCCATTCTGGTAAAGAATTTGAGCAGTTCCTTGATGACAGTTGGAGCAGAGGTAGTCCTTAAGGGTATAGCCTCTGGGTAGCGAGTTGCCATGTCCATAATAGTTAATAAATAAATGTTACCTTGGGAAGTCTTAGGCAATGGGCCTACAATGTCCACTACCACCTGAGTAAAAGGATTCTCGAAGACGGGCAAGGGCACCAGAGGATGTACAGGCACCTTCTGATTGGGTTTTCCTGTCATCTGGCAAGTGTGACACACTCTACAAAACTCCACTACATCTGCACGCATTCCTGGCCAGTGAAAGTGGGCTCTGATTCTGTCTAGAGTTTTTCTCACACCTAGGTGTCCTGCCAATGGTATACAATGTGCCATTTCCAAGATATCTCTACGACAAGGTTTGGGGACTACTACTTGATGGACGTCCCAGGCCCCGTCATCGATTGGTCTGTGTGGCGGTCTCCATCTACGCCACAATACTCCTCCTTTGAGGAAGAAACATTCACCACCCTCCTTCTCTCATTCCTCTTCACTCACGGCCCTGGCAGCTAACTCCTTGCATTCACTATCATCTCTCTGTAGCTCTACCAGGCCACTAGGACAATTTGGAGGGGTTTCATGGTCATCGTTAGGGTCAAGATGAGCCATAAAGGTGTCAGATAAATCCACCTCAGTCACATCATCAGGCACAGTTGGAGCGTCATGCACACGCTCATCATCCCTTTCATCAACTCTTACATTCGGTACATTTCTGTCTGAGGGAACTGCTACTTGAGACATTGAACGTGTGACAGCACACACAGGGAAAACTGTTCGCATCTCCTTTTCGAGCTCACCGGATAGTGGCTCGTTAACAGGGGAAAGTGACAAAATGGGGTCTGGTCGGACCTTCTCACCTGCTACATCATTCCCCAAAAGGAGTGTTACCCCGGGCACAGGGATATCTTGGGACCTACACAAAGCTATGGTGGGCTCACCCTGTACTAACTCACATTCAATTTCGCCTTTTACCAAGTATGCATAAAATTGGCCTCCAGCACCTCTCATTACAACTGGTTCGCCAGGTGAGCACTCAGTGTAAGGATTCACCATGAGGGTGCTAGTAGAACCTGTGTCTCTCAGAATTTTTACATGCATGCAACCATTTAAACTCACGTTGCCAGATGAAATAAATGGACGGTAACTGTCCTGCACTGATGGTGAAATAATTATTGGCTTAACCCTAGTGGGTTGCACCACGCATGCTACTACACCCCTCTCTAGATGATTACGTTAGCTGCTAGGTACTCCTTCTGTCGGGAGTCCTGTATTAAAGGAACTTTTGGTGCTAGGTACTCCTTCTGTCGGGAGTCCTGCATTAAAGGCACATATGGAGTTTGAGATACGGCGGCCACTGTCTGCCCCGATCTCTCAGTTCTCTCCTTGGCCCAGCACTGATAAGCAAGGTGGCCTCTCTTGCCACAAAAGGTACATACTTTAGGAGATACGGGAACGTTCCCTCTTTGAGCTTTACTACTAATTTGGGCCCCACCTCTGTTACCATTGCCCTGAGTCGCATTTTTAGTTGGGGGAACAATTCTATTTTGGCTAGCTGGGGAAGACGTTACAGGCTTGTGAGTGGGTCTGTCAGATTTGTGATTGGGATACTTAAAATTAGAACTAGAATTATCGTAGGTTTTTTTTTCCACGAAATTTGTTGTTGAGCACGTATGTGTCAGCCATGTCAGCGGCGTCGGCAAGACAATCTACCTTTTTCCCCCTTAAATGATAGGCTACAGAAGAATCAATTGTCCATAGGAAATTTTCTAACAGGACCAACTCCTTCAGATCGTTGTAGCTTGTGACTTTCTTACTCTTGACCCAATGATTGAAAGTTTTAGTCATGGCCCTGGCGAATACCTTATGGGTTTCTTCTGCTTTCTTCTGTTTTTTACGGAAAGATTGCCTGTAAGCCTCAGGGTGTAATTGATAGGTTTTTAGGATAGCTTCTTTGAGATTGTCATAATCCTGCCTAACCTCTGCTACTTCTGACAAATACGTGGCTCGAGCCTGCCCTGTCAAAACGGTTTGTAACATAAAAGACCATTGATCTCTTGTCCACTTCATACCTCCAGCAACTTCCTCAAACAAAACAAAGAAATCCTGCACATTATCTCAGTGAAAGGTGGAATGACACTCCATTCTCCTCTGATCCGGTATAAGACATGATGCTCACAAAATTTCTCGCCTCAATATTAAAAAAGAAGCACCCTAAACTCTTATACCTCAATATACACACAACAATTCTCGGAAATACTCAAGGGCTATACTATGTTGCAAAAAAAAAAATATTCTTGCTGATCCCCGCAAAATATTCCCCAAAACAACAAATGTTCCCTGCTAATAAATGTAGGTTCACCAAATCCTAGGTAAGGTCGCCATTTGTTACGACTGAGGTTTAAATATATCAGGGTTCTTATTCATTGGACTAGTAATGGCATAAATGCTACAACGGAAAGCACTAGATCCAACCTCTGATGTATATTCCCAGTGAACAAAGAACACAAATACTCTCCAGAGTTCTATATGCAATAATAGGTTATCAAACTCTCAATAAATGTGCGTCTACTCTAGGCTTAATGTTATGTGAAAACAGCCTATTACTACCTATAACCGAAGGTCCTTGGTTATGGTATGCAAAGTAAGGTGGTAAGAGAAGTTACAGCTTACGTTACTTTAATCAATAAATGTCAGGCACTCCTGCATGAAAGAAAGTGCACTAAAGTCCTTCAACACCAACAAGGAATCTTCTTTAAATGTTAGATGCTATCAAGATGCTCGAATCGGAAATGGAACCCAAAAAGGCAGGCAGCGGAACAATGCTCGTGCAGGCTATGCACACAAAAAGGCAGGAGAATAATGCAGTCGGAGCCAAGAATATCCTAAACGCCACAACAATAATAATAATCGCCACGACAATGCAGTATTCCCATCAACAAAAAGAGCCTAAGTCGTTTGTGTCTCAATACATCAAACTAGGCTGCGAAATGCTTGTGTAATCATAAACGGGTATGCATAAAAAAAGAGTAATTGGTTTAATATACTTAATGTCTACTGTGACTGATAAAGTCTAGCTAGAGTCAATGATACGAGATACTGGTGCGCATGGCATGCCGCATAGCCTAGTGCAAATCTCAAGTCTGTGCGTCAAATATTACGTTATAATGAAGGGTAGCTCTCTTGAGAAACCTTAATACCGAAGTATTAAGCGTTCTCGTGGCGTACCTCAAAGACAAACAACCGAGCCTAGAACAGTGCAGAATGGTATAGGCAAAAAACCCTCATTCCGGCATGCTCTATTCTCAATGGCACACAGACTAGAATTTACGCAATCAACTCCAGTTCTCAGGTATGTCGTGCAGCTTTTAACTAAAGCCTGCACCCATCGGAAACAATACCTTATAGTATCAGACTCCTAGTCTAGCATTATCTAATCCAGCAGAACACTAATAATTATAGGAAGCGGTACTAAACAATATGAATGCCAACCAATGCTTCGTGATCAACTTATCTTAACAACTAACATACATGGGTTATATCAGACCTTAACGCACAATACAACTGGCCAGCATGAAGCTGATTATGCAGAGTTAACCAGAGGGGGTATAATATTAATAAAAGGTGGTGAAAGATATGGAAAATGAGAGAGATAGGCAGAGGAAAAGGTTCTCAGGTGCGGAGAGGGAGACAGATATCAAAGCGATGAGAGGGATGCGTTCTAGAAACCAGATCTGAGGGAGAGAGTGGCGAGGGAGCTGTATATATACTAGCACTAGCTCACACCGCGTAGAAAAGCGGTAACAATTCCCTCAGCCAATGACAAAGAAGCCAGCCAAACATGACATCACCAAGCATGGTAAAAACTCCTCCAAGAGGCCAGCCAGCTGTGACGTCATCAAGCATGGCAAAAAACACTGCGCGCCTCCTCTCAATCTGTTCTACTCTCTCTCTCTCAAATCCTATCATTACTACTTGATGATAAAACATATACTTTGCAATTAAATATATAAAGCCTTGACATGGGCGAAAACAAAGAGCCTTTCTGGACTGCCCATGACACGAGCTTTCATATGAAATAAAGCACACAATAATACATCAACTGTAGCCACATCCACTGCCCTGGCGAGTCACTGTAGGACAAGTGTTACGACCTGGCACTCGGGTACACAAGGGCTCTCAATCAGGACTCGAATACGGCTCGCTGCCACAACGGAAACACACGATCCCAACCCCTGAGTACTGCCAGCCGAACAAAAAACACCAATACCCTCCAGAGTTCAATCTGCTATAACGGGGTATACAAGAACTCGGTACTAGTGTTCAACAACAGACTAATAAAGAGACAGGAATTCTCTAGTCTGGTCAACAATCAAACAAAGAAGTAAGAAACAACAACACCAAAGAATAGTGTTGGCCGAAGCCGAAGTAATCCACCCTTGACTAAGAACTTAAGAAGTCCTCCACCCTCTACTTCGGATCGGCACTATTACGTTACGTTAATTAATAGTCCTTAAGCATCGAGCAAGGAATCTTCTGAAAAAGTTAGATGCTTCTCGGATGCTCGTAAGAAGTACGTATCGGATTTTGAACAGTAATTCAATAAGAAAAACATTGGCAATTAAATACTATTAAAGGTTTAAATTGGCATAAGAATAATTAAAAGAATATGCAATAGTAAATGGCAAACATTAAAAAGAAGTACTCCGCAAATGCAACGGCAATAGCCTACTCGGATTGTGCTCGTGGGCCACTAATCACTAAAGTAGCCAAGCTTGCAACACATGAAATCAATAGTGCATAAACAATATCATACATAAGGAAAGCTTCAATACTATTCTGTATCTACTAATCGAGTAAAGTCTAGCTGGGGTACTGTGGGCAAAAGGTAGCAGTGACTGAGCAAAAACGGCTCGTAGCCTAGCGAAGTCCTCACAACTGTTTAAAGTATTACGTTAACACTAACAAGTGCACTTTGAGAAATCCAGATCCCTTGTATCTGGTTTTCTCCCGGCTCCTTGACAAAGTAAAAACAAGCTGTTAATAAAATACAGGGTGGTTAGGCTCTTGCCCTCACGCACTGTAAATTATTAACTCAACACAGTCAGCCGCGAAGACAACCTAGGCTTCACTGAACCGAAACGAGTATGCAGGTTTATCGCTTAACCACTGCATCAGACAACAACTCGTAACACAGAAAAGCCTTACCCCAGTCTAGCATTACCTAGACTAGCAGAAAACAGGAATAATAATAATAACACACAGGGAAATGCATATACAAGTGCAACAAACATAAATCAATCCTATTCTAAGTTAACCCTTCCAAAATAGGCTATCTAATAGGCATGTATCTCATGAGAACTCAAGCGATAATACGTTGGCTGACTAGCTCTGCACCAACGGGACCATGGAAGTTAAAAAGGGTAGGGAAAAGAGGAGATAAGAATGTAAGGTAGTAGAGAAAGTTCACATCAGTCAGAAGAATATATATAGTTAGCAAGGGAAATGAGAAGTCGCTCTGCCTAATGAGTTCTGATCAAAAAATGGCTAGACTTCCCTTTTTATACTCGGCCCTCTAGTGAGCCCAACGTGAACTACTAAGGACCGCCCACTGACAATCATTACGTAATTTCTATCTCTCCTCTGGGATAGACAAAGGCTTTCCTAGCACTGAGGGTGGGGGGGGGGGGGGGGGGGGGAGAGTGCTAGTGAGTTAGGCCCACCTCCCGCATGGCGCACCCACTGACCCCCCAACTGTGGCTGCCGCTTCTCCCATCATTACAAATAAGTTTTACACACAATACTTATAACTAATGATATAAAATAGAACTCGTTGACTCAGATGAAAACAAAATACATATTCATATTACTTATAGTACAACGGCTCACATGAACTAAGTTAGGAAACTCTACATAGACTACAGCCAAAGTTCCTGCCCTGACGATCCTAGCGAGAGTGGGGCATGACTAGGCGTTCTGTACAGCATGCTCACACTGGACATGCGTCACACAAGCCATGCGGTTCTAACGGAGTGGTTAACGTCACACTACCCGTCGCGCCGTTCCATAAAACTATGACTTACTCTTGACAACATACAAATTAACCCATTATCTTCTCCTAATATTCTTGCTGTTTCTTTTTCCTCTGCTCTCTCTTGGAAAGATCATATTACCTCTCTTGCTAAAACAGCTTCCCAGAAGCTTTCAACCTTTAAGCTTTACCCCTGCACTGCTTTTTGCTCTGTATAGGGGCACAGTGCCTCCATGTATTTAGTATTGTTCACATGTGTGCGGAGGGTCCTCACACACATATCACTTCTAGACAAAGTACAAAAGAAAGCCTTTCATCTCATTAACTCACATCCACTCACCATTTCTCGGCAATCTCTCTCTTCACTGCATTGTTGCATCTCTCTCGCTATTCTACCGCTATTACAATAATCATTGTTCCTCAGAGCTCTCTCAGTTTATGCCACCCCCTCTTTGTAGAGCACGTAGTACCCGTCTTGCAACACAATCCCACCCCTACTCTGTGCAACTCTCCAACCCAAGAGTGAAACATTATTCTCAATCTTTCTTCCATTCATCAGCTGAGCTCTGGAACTCTCTCCCATAATCAGTCTTTCCCTCTTCCTATGACTTAAATTGCTTCACACACTGTGTGTCCAGGTATTTTGACTCGAACGTTCCTTGATTTTGGACTTGTCACTCTTTCAATTCTGGAAGAGGCACTCGCCACAGGCAGTTCTGCCTTTTGCCTCCATCACTCACATAGACAACACAAATCGTTTGACCTTCATTGATTGCTTCGTTCATTCCACTAAACAATACTAAGATTTAGGAACTGTTTTTTTTTTACTATGTCATTCTAAAAATGTTCTCTTCTTTAGTTCATTCACTGCTTCTTTGATAATATACTGTACATCACCTCATGTAGCACATGAATTGTCTGTTCTTTAGTTCATTCACTGCTTCTTTGACATACTGTACATCACCTCATGTAGCACATGAATTCGGGAATAGAAGAGTACCTTGAGTGACAACAATGTATTTGTTCTTCTTTTGTTCACCTTTCTTAATAAATCACAGATTCTGCAAATGCCGGGCAATGGACGCCAAGATATCGAACATATTTATATATGAAGAGATATTTATATACTGTATACGGACTACATGAAGGTATACAAGCAACAAAAGCAAAATGTAAAACTGTAATAAGAACTGATAAACTGGAGAGAATATGGTCAAAGCATGAATGAACATATCTATCTAAGTAATATCAAACTCGACTAATTTATTTCAGTCACCACCAGTCTAGCTCAAAGGACTTACCCCATTCAGTACCGGTGACTTTCTTCTGGCAACGATAAACATTTTGATTATGCTTAGGAAGGATGTGTAACACATAAAAGGCTACGGACTATCTCAATTAATCCTTTTCGCTACCACAGATCCTTCCTAAGCTGAATGAAATCGTCTAATGTCTGCAGAATATGATGGTAAGGACGTGGCCGGTACTGAATGGGTTAAAGACTACTTTATCTCGTTATGTACAGAGAGCCCAAACTAGAATATCCATTACGGAATAAAAGTTATCAACAAGTCCATAGGGGTCTTTCCAAAAACTATAATAAGGTGAACTTGAATAAAAGACAACTCAATTGTATTAAAAAATAAAATATTACAGTATTATGTATTGCCCCATTAACTTGGGGGGGGGGGGGATGGGATGGTTGAGTAAAGCAAAGCCATTACTTATTGCAACATTTCAAGACAGATTATAACAGCTTAATAGAGAGTGGAGAAGATGTGAGAGTGAGGGATCAATGTTTTATGAGGATTCGGGGACCTTTATTTGCTCTTAATTGATACCAAATTGGCTATGTTATAACATATTTCTCTATTTCTGTGTAAATTTCATATGCCACTCACATGGAAAAAGAATACAAAACTAATATATATATATATATATTGCCTTACTAATTTGCTTAGCTTTTTCTCAGAGGTATATGAAGCAGTAGATAGTGACAAGTCATATGATATTATTTATTTAGATTTCAGTAAAGCTTTCGACAGAGTCCCTCATGAGAGATTGATGAGAAAGGTTGAGGCACATGGAATAGGAGGATCGTTGTTGGGATGGATTAGGTCATGGCTAATTGGTAGGAAACAGAGAGTCAGCATAAAATGGTCAGAGTGGGGAGCAGTCAAAAGTGGTGTCCCCCAGGGGATCGGTATTAGGTCCCCTGTTGTTTCTTATATACATAAATGACCTAGATTTAGGTATAACTAGTAGGATAAGTAAATTCGCAGACGATACTAAAATGGGGAGATCATTGATTCAGATAGCGATATAGAGTGCCTCCAAAGGGATCTAGATACCTTACACGAATGGTCAGTAAATTGGCAGATGAAGTTTAACATTGACAAATGCAAGGTATTAAAGATAGGGAAGATGCATACAAATGTTAAATATAAACTAGCTAATTTAGAATTAGAAAATTCAGACTGTGAGAAAGATCTAGGTGTGTTTGTTAGCAATGATTTGAAGCCTAGAAAACAGTGTATAAGCGTTCGTAATAAGGCAAACAGGATTCTCGGGTTCATCTCTAGTAGTGTGAGTAACAGAACTGCTGATGTTATCTTAAAACTTTACTTGTCATTAGTGAGACCCCATATGGATTATGCTGTTCCAATTTTGGTGTCCTTATTACAGAATGGACATAGATTCATTGGAGAGAGTACAGCGTAGAATGACCAAAAATGATCCATAATATTAGAAATCTTTCGTATGAAGAAAGGTTGAAGAAATTAGTTTACATTCGTTAGAGAGACGCAGAGTTAGAGGGGATATGATAGAGGTGTTCAAGTGGGTTAGTGGGATTAACAAAGGGGACATGACAAATGTACTAAAGCTCAGTGATAGCGAAAGAACTCGTACCAATGGTTTCAAATTAGATAAATTTAGTTTCAGAAAAAAATATAGGCAAATATTGGTTTGGTAACAGAGTTGTAGAGGGTGTGGTGGAATGGACTACCAAGTGCTATAGTGGGGTCTAACACGGTAGGGAGCTTTAAGATAAAATTGGATAAGCATATGGACGAGAAGGGTTGGGTGTGAAGGGGGATCAGCCGGGTTGGGCCAATCAGCACTCTGCATACCCCCATAATCCTGCGTTAATCTCTAACCGTTTTGGTAAGATGATCCTCAGGGTATTAGAGTGTTGAGCCTATAATTGGGCTTTGTAATTGAACTGGGGTTGTGTGGGACAGGGATCTGCCTTGCTTAGGCCAATCGGCTTTCTGCAGACTCCCATTTTCTTATGTTCTTATGTTCTTATATATATATTGTTACAGACCAAGTTGAATTAATAGGAGATTACCACTATGCGGTTCTCCAATTATATCTGAGCTCACTATAGGAGACAACAAATAAACTAGGAGAACATTATTATATATCAATAGAGGTAATATATTCCTTAGATAAAATACTATATAGGCCTCTGTCTAAGAACTTAGTCCCCAACACAAATTATTGAACATCAGCAATACTGTTCAATTGATTCACTATCAATGTTGGAAAATCTGTATTTATGAGGGAATTATAATCACTCAACTTATCAATAGAGGTAAAGAAAATATAGTCATCATATTAATTTACTAACACAAAATTAAAGGCATGATAGATACAGCATAATACCAATGCTTCCAAAGAAAGACAACTAAGGAGATTTGATAAATATAAATGTACAAACCTAAAGTAATATTAAGATAAATATTTATTTTAGATTTCTCTCAGAATTAGAATAGATATTAGATAAAGATTGATTAAATGAATATTATATTGAATAAAGCCAAAACTAGTTAAATCATAAAGTCACACGCTTTACCAGAAAGTATACTAATGGACTAAAATAAATAAATATAAAGAATCTTACTCCGAGCAAAATTAAATTACATAACAAATGAATAAACCATAAATATAACTAATAACAATAAAACAAAAATAATAAGATTAAAAACCGCCCAAGCTCATTCCCAACTTGTCCCACTAATCTGAACTCGTATAGCATAATCCAATACGTCAAGTTCTCCACGGACGACACAGAGCTGGAGGTAACTCACACAGCCCTCACAGGAGCTAACCACCGGAGCGATATCACAAGGTCAACTGATTCTCTAAATTAGGGTTACTCTTTACATCAACTCTGGTCATCATCATCATCATCATTTTAGTACAGGAATATAAATTATTTATAAGATACGCAACTCTAGTGAATGAAAGAATAGTCGTAGCAGATACACAGATGGCGCTCCATGAAGCAGGTGGCGAACAGATAAGAGTGTCAGGTGGTTCATTCCGGGAAACCTGAGGGTTCGCTAGGCGGGTGACAAGAGTTCAGTAGTTCACTAGGGGGGGGGGGGGGGGGGGGCATAGTTCAGGGGTTCGGATGTTCAGTCATCAGCTCAGAACGTAATAATATATATATATATATTTAATATCCAGTATTCGAGAATGGATAATAAGTCGTAGGCGTGTGCATATACCTTTAACCGTCCTGGTGGTGTAATGGTTAAGGTGGCATAAATCTGTGTGTGATAACCCAGGTTCGAATCCCGGTGGATCACATATATAGTTTAATTTATTTCATTGGGGTGTTTGGTGTTGTGGTGAAATTAATAAAAAAAAAAAATATATATATATATATACCGGTATATATATATATTTTTGTTGTTGTTGTTAGTTGTTTTCTTCTACTGTATATTCCAACTGCTCCCTCTTAGGCATAGGCTGAGAGCCTGTACATTCTATTCTCAACACGGTGAAGCCCGAGAAGTCCTGTTCCAGTCTAGGGAGTGCGATACGTGAATCACCCACCCACGGCTCTAAGCAGCCCCATCTCTGAAGCTGCCTCGCCCCAGCGCTTCACTGTCTTAACCCCTAGACTCGGACCCTCACTCTCAGAACGCCACCAATTGTACAATTAACTCACTAGGCATAGTATATTCTGAATATAGGAACATTCATACAGTGTTATTTAATCAGGGAACAACAATGGTATTTTCCTGGTGCTTTGGTGGGCTTTGTGGTAATGCACTGATACCAGGTACAACACAAATTCCATCCCAATAACATCTTCCCATTGACATGTAAGGACTTGAACTCGGGTCCACTGGATTACCAGTCCAGTGACAAGATCACTCCACCACATATATATATAAATGTTATGCCCACAATGGGAATAGCAGCCAAACACACCATCACCAGTACCGCACTGGAGGGACACATACAAAAGGAAGAGAGAACTAGAGCACCCTTCATGTGCGCGGGTGCCCCTACGCGGCCAAACAACGAACAAGAATGTCTAAACAACAACAACACCGAGTAATGCCTTTCCCAGCTCGCACATAATTCAAACCAGCATACGCAAAAATAGGAGCCAGCTAGGTATGATACTAGCTTCTCCAGGTCTGAAGATAAGATCAATCCCAAGCATTCAAGGTTTGAAAGTCGGCACCACGTCAAAAGACTGGCGGCATCAAGTGTTGTTGGTAAGCAGTGTTTTAGTCAGCCTGCTACATACGAGATTAACCAGGCTGGTCGGACAGACACGTTGGGTTTGAGACCAACATTGTGAGAACCTGAGTATTTTATTCAGCTTAGGAAGAATTTTGTGGTGGGCTGACCCTTTGTCAGAGTGAGGGTTCGTGTCCTCTACTTCCCATAGCCCCTTCTATCTTTTTCTCCCTCTGCATCTCTAATTTTTTCAAATGGCGTAGGGATGCGGAGACCCCAACGCCCGCCACTTTCTGGTGCAGGTAGCCTCCTCTGTGGTGGAGGGGTGAGAAATTTCCACCACCGCTTTTCTCCGGCGAGACATAGAAGTCGGCTAAAGGGGATCGGGGGCGGGGGGCCTGGTATCCTTCTCCCCTTAAATAAATCTACCAAAAAAAACGAGACAGAGATAGGGGCGAGGGAACGCGTTCGTGGTCCTGGACCCTAAGAATAGAATGGGATGTGAAGCGAGCGTGGATAGTAAGGTTATTTGAAAGAGGAGTAGTGATGTGCTTTCACTGAAAGAACAAAGATGAATGGAGAAATGAAACAGGAAACGGAAAACGTGGAAAGTGGATTTGGAAAGTAGACGAGGGAAAGTCTGGAGTAGACGAGGGAGTCAGGGGGAAAGAAGGAGTGGCTATTATTGTGCAGGAGGAGTTGAGAGAGTTTATAAAAGAGTGGCAAGAGGTATCATCTTGGCTAATGTGGGTGCGAATGCGGTTTAAGGGTGAAAGGTGGGTTTTTGTAAGTGCATATGGACCAGGAAGTGAAAGAGAGTTAGACGAGGTAGAGGGTTTCTGGGAGGATTTGAGAGATTGTCTACTAGGGTTTGATGAAAATGAAAATGTTATAGTTTTAGGGGACCTAAATGCTAGGGTAGGAAATGAGACTGTTGAGGGAGTCATCGGTAGTTTTGGTGTGGATGGTGTAAACGAGAGTGGAGAAAGACTGAAAAATGTATGTGAAGAGTGCAGATTGAGTGTAGGTAATACATTCTTCAAAAAAAGGCATATACACAAGTACACCTGGCATAGACTTGTGAGGGGAGAGATTGTAGAGAGGGCATTGATGGATTATGTGCTGGTGACAAGGGAAATATTGTGTAGACTGCTGGATGTGAATGTGATGAGAGGTGAGGCGGAGGGTATGTCAGATCATTACCTGGTGGAGGGAAAGCTAAGAGTTAAGAGTTACAGGAGAATGAGAGACAAGCGTGAAGTAAGAGAGGTAATACAAGTTAGTGAGTTAGAGAAGAGTGAAAAAGAGAGGGAGTACAAGGAAAGACTAAATGAAAAGTGGATGGAAGTACAAAGGAGTACAAAGGAGTACAAAGGAAATCAAGCAACAACAGATCTAGTGACCCTTCTAGGTTGCTTGTCCTCCAAAACACTGAGGATCAAGTGTCCAAACAGTGGTTTAGAGTGGGTAAGGGAACATTGGAAAGGGAATTACTGCCCTGGAACTAATGTCCATGGCAGGATTAGGAAGTTAGTAGAGGACAGATGGGTTAGTAACTGAGGGGGGGATAAAATAAAGTTATTCATTTACAAACGCAGTCAGTCGCGGGTTTGATGAGAGATATTTGTCTAGGCGGAGTTTAAATGAATCAACGGTGACGCAGTCTATAACGTTTCGGGGAAGCCCATTCCACAAGTTGACAACTCGATTGAAGAAGAAATTCTTAGATTCGTGCGAGTTAAAAGATTTACCAATAATTTTGCAACCGTTTCCCCGCGTGTAATTAGATTGGTCGATAGTGAAGTACTTACTACAGTTCATATTGTCGATGCCTTTGATGATTTTGAACACTTGAATTAAGTCACCTCTTAATCTGCGCTGGGTTAAAGGAAATAAATTTAATTCTCTAAGACGCTCTTCGTATGGTTTGTTCTTTAGGCTAGGTATCATTTTGGTAACTCTACATTGAACTCGTTCTAGCTTGTTTATATCTTTTTGGTAATAAGGCACCAGGATTGAACGCGGACTAAGAGGGCGGACTAAGGAATTGTAAAGGGTTAGGATAACTTCTTTGTATTTATGCTCAAATGACCTGCCTATAAAGCCAATTATTTTGTTTGCCTTCTTAACAACTTCTGAACATTGTTGACTCGGTTTTAGGTTACTCGATATTGTTACTCCCTGATCGGTTTCTCTGTTTACATTCTTAAGCTGAGTGCCATTCATCGAATAGTTTGCTTTCTCATTTAGGTATCCGACATGTAGTACTTTACATTTATCCGCATTGAAACTCATTTGCCAAATTTGGACCCAACATGACAATTTATCTAGATTGTGTTGCATATCGTCAACTTGTTCTTTTGAGAGTACGCTATTTGCAATTTTTGTATCGTCAGCAAATTTTGAGATTGTACAGGTGAGATCCTCATCTATGTCGTTGATGTAAATTAGAAAGATAATTGGTCCTAGTACCGATCCCTGGGGTACCCCGCTACTTACATTGGTCCATTTAGATGCCTTACCGTTTATGACTACCCTTTGCTTTCTGTTGCTGAGCCAATTTTCTATCCATTTCAACACACCGTCTTGTATTCCATGCACTTTTAGTTTTAGCAGTAAACGTTTGTGGGGAACTTTGTCAAAGGCCTTTTGAAAATCAAGGTATAAAATACCTACAGCTTTACTCTCATCGTAGAGGTTGAGGATATCGTGGAAGAAGTCTAAGAGGTTTGTTAAACAGGAACCTTTTTTATGAAAGCCGTGTTGAGTATCTTTAAGTATGTTATTTTCCTCTAAGTGATTTACGAGTCTGTCTCGTATGACCATTTCTAGCATTTTACATACAACTGAGGTTAAGCTAATTGGACGATAGTTACTTGGTAGGGATTTGCTGCCTTTTTTGAAGATCGGTGTTACGTTGGCTAGCTTCCACTGATCAGGCATAGTTCCAGACTGCAAGGATTTATTGAATAGTAATGTCAGTGGTTTGGAGAGCTCATCCTTAGCTTCCTTTAGAACTCTAGGCGAGATTGTATCAGGTCCTGGCGTTTTATTTACCTTGAGTTTATCTAAACAATTCAATACTTCTCTCTCTGTAACGGTGATAATGCTTAAAACATCTGAATTATCAATCTGAATCGGCGATGGTGTAGGGATTTCACTGAGGTCTTCTGTTGTAAAAACTGATGCAAAGAAGGTATTGAGGGCATTACTCATTTGTACTTCGTCTTTGGTGTATTCTCCATTTTCATCGACTAACGGTCCAACAGTTGAAGTAACTACTTTTTTCTTTCTGATATAACTATAGAATTCTTCCGGGTTTGTTTTACTTTGATTCGCAATATGTAACTCTAAGGTCTTTTTACTTTGCTTAATTAACTTTTTGGCTTTGCGTCGTAGCTCTACAAATTTCACCCGTTCTTCGTCATTTTGTGAGGATTTTAATCTATCATTAGCAAATTTTTTAGCAAGCAGGCAGTTTGAAATATCTTTATTCCACCATTTGGGCTTATTATTATGGCCTGGACGCCGTATTTTCGATGGTATGCAGTCTTGCACTGCTTTTAGGTAAGTGGTTTCGAATAACTTCCAAGATGTATTTATGTCGTTATTGTAAATTAAAAAACTCCAGTCAGTTTCTTTAAAAATAGCTCTAAGTTTATGGAAGTTTGCTTTCTTGAAATTAGGGACTTTTTCGATGCTACTATTTGGTTCGTTACTAGTAAACTTTAAAGTGAAAATTATCGTACGATGGTCGCTGTTACTGAATTCATCATCAACATTCAAATTCTCTATCAATTCTTCTTTTGTTGCAAGTACAATGTCAAGAACGTTAATACCACGGATCGGCGTTCGAACAAATTGATAAAGCGAACTCTCTTGCAAGTTCGTATACAAGTCATGTCTGGAGTGTGAAGTAAGAGTATCGCCCCACTTGGTCACAGGTAAATTAAAGTCGCCAAAAATTACGGTATCTTGTGAGTTACTTACATCTGCAATTTGTTCGTAAATTTCTCGGTCAGTTTGCACTGATTGAGCTCGAGAATGCTTGTGAATAGTTGAGTGAACACGTGGTCATTTGGAGTAAGGGGTCGGGCGCAAGTGGGACTAGATAATAGTCCATCAGGCGCCTGGCCCGGGGAGACGATTAATATGAAGGGTGCGCCTGGAAATGTGGTGGGAGGGCTTGTGGCTTTGGCTCCGCTGCATGTCTGCCTGCCGAGATCGGAACCTCTCCGGGTGGTCGGGGGCCGGGGGAGTGCTGGACCGACCTTGGTGACCCTGGTCTCTGGGTCTTCTCCTGGGTGACCTAGATGTGTGTGAATTTGTGTTTTTTATCTGTGTTTATTCGTTGTTTTATGTTGTTGTTGTGTGTTCCCTGTTCTTGCTCTGTCTTGAGTCGGCTACCCCCAAAATGGGGATTAGGCCTGAGCATATAGATAGATAGATAGGAAGAATTTGTGGGAGCTAAAGAGGTAATTGATTCCTAGATAAACTTACTAAATTGTACTAAATCGTGTAATAATAGCTAAAATATACTGTCAAAATGCATCATAATCCTCAAGGAGTTAGTATAATGATCCACACCTGGTTTTGTGGGTTGTAACTGTTTGCTTTGTAAATAAATCATGGGAGTAGCCTATTACACTTTATGTTTAGCAGCCTATTGAAGTTAAAGAAAAAGTTGGTGCATAAATTAATGATAATTAGCGATAAGAAGGCGAGACGAGCAAGACGATTCGGTCAACTGATTATAACTTCGACAAGCGTAAGCGTTATACAAACTCATACCCTTTCTCTCTCTCTCTCTCTCTCTCTCTCTCTCTCTCTCTCTCTCTCTCTCTCTCTCTCTTCACTCAATAATATGGTTCACATACTGTACGTCTTTCATTCCCTTTAATTTGACAGTTTTTCATACAAATCATATGGTTCACCTAAGCTGATGGCTACTTAAGCCTTCGGGCGAGACGGTACCGTCTATAGTGAGAATGGTACCATACAGATCCACCCTAAGCCTTCGTTTCCGATGTCGCCAATTGGCTAAAAATACAGACTACACACATATCCACAGCCATTCCAATGATACATATAACACCTACACATAATTATAGGAGGCGGGAAATAACGAGCATGCTCACTCCCGCAATACAACTAGAGTAAGTACAACTAGAGTAAGTACAATCCTAGATATAACATATGATACTTTAATGACACTCAGACAACATATCACACACATCAAAACAAACCGACACCCAGACTTAACGCCCTCAGGTCACCTGTCCACACCAAACTTGGACACAACAAACCACAGTATACAAACAATATATAAGATCAGTAATTGAATATGCAAGCCCTGTCTGCGCTTCTAACTTAACTGAAAAACATCACAAGACTTTACTGACCATTCTAAACAAAGCCATACAAATCATCACATGCTGCACAGCTACTACACCTACATCAAGAAACCAAAGTCCTCAAAATCAGAAAACACATGGACATGGGAGGCACTCAATTCCTGGCTGCAGCCTCCACAAACCAACATCATCCACTACACTACATGGTAGCACACCCACAGTGTTACGGCTGGATCGGCAATACATATTCGGGATTCTTGATCGTAGGACAGAAATGGCTTAAGTGACAACGACACGCTCGATTCCAGTCCCAAATACTATATGCTCCAGACAACAAAAGCACCAACGCCCTACAGAGTTATCGTCTACGGTAACAAGGTACCTTAACTCGGCGAAAGTGTACAACAGGGGTAGGCTATGAGGCTAAACTCCCTCAGACATTTATAGGTTACGTTATTACTAAAGAAATGCAATACTCAAGAAACTACGTTAATATTAAGCCTCTAATAATGTAGAATAGAAGCAGGCTAAAGGTATGACAGTGAAATGCTAAATGACAAATGTACACGCCTACTTGAAAGCGTGTGCACTACACTAACTGTCCCCTACTAACATGCACTAGCATGTAGCATACAAGATGTTCATGATCCAGTAGATACCTAATAATACACATGGGAGGAACATAAACAGTAGTCACTTATTATAATAATGAATCTATACTTGGAATAACTAAAAGGTTGCAGGCAACAGTACTGCGCCGGTAGCCTACTACCGCATAGGCTACTTCGCTTCTCTCACTCTGTCTCCCCTCCGAGTCCGTATGCGCCCTACGCAACAGAACTCCGGACACAGCAGCAAAACGACAGTGCAGTTAATTGATACATGAAAGTATTAATAGTGTTGTCTTGTGTGTGAGTAATGTGTATTGTAAAGTGATATAGATATATACTTAAAGAGAGCTGCAATGCATAGTAAAATAAAGATATATCCCACTCATCATCCCCATGTGTTCTAGCTAGCAGGCCAAGTCACAGGAACAACGAGTCCCAGCACCGAAAGCGAGAACCCAGGAGAAGACTGTAGAGAACACAAGGACAGATAAATTACGTTACTCTACTATACCGGCACTACGAGCGAGCTGTAGTCTCGGGTGCTACACTCGCTCCTGGCTCGGTATGCAAATCAAGGCTAAGTCCTCGTCCCTCTACAGACAACTCCTGGGCATGGTCGGGCTCTTACACATGGCACCAGTCTAGTCACAAATGGGATGATGAGCAGGGCATATAACTCGTGAACATGTAGAACGTTCACCAACTATCCTCATCAAGAAGATCGCTGTTCACATTAACCCCTTAAATCTAATACATGTAAATATATGCTTGTCCTAAGAGTAATACGAGAGGTGAGTGCTGAAACTCCTTTAGGACCTCAAGGGAAGGTTATGCATTTAAATAGAGAGAAGAATGAAATGAGAGTAATGTCGTCAGAGAGAAAGAGTGCAACCGTGAGAAGTGGGGAGAGAGAGCAAGGGATGTTAGAATCTCAAAGGTTCTAGGCAACCTAGTCCAGGAACACACAGCCAACCTCCAGGCAGTGTGCTGTACGACAACATGGGCCCAGCCCAGGCAGGCAACAATGGACTACCAACCCTATCGCGCCTAGCTATAAGGGCAAGGCTGCCAACCAGTCCATACGTCTGGCAACCACCCGGCCGGCAGCGCGGCGTGTTGCTACCCTCTTGCTCTGAAGCCCAACTCACTCTCTCTCTCTGAATTCCCATTATCCTATCTATCAACTTCTCTATTGATACTACATATTAAATGGAAGGTCTCGACATGGCTTAAAACAAAACCCACCACTGGTTAGCACATGACGAGACCTTTGCAGAGATACAAAGAACATAGTTATAAGTTGTCACACTCAATATACATAGCGGCTGACGGTAGCCAGATCACGGGCGGTACAGTGGAGTACCAAGGAGTACAATCAGGTTGCGTTGCCCAGCACTGGGGTGCGTCACAACAGATACAAAGGAACATCAAAACAACACCCAGCACATGAAATCACACACATATACTGTCATCTCTCCTTCCCTGCCCATCCCAAACCAGCTTCCAGAAGCTCATCCATACTCATACAACTCGCCGTTGCATCCAGTCACTCAAAAATAACAAGCAGCTGCATACACAACCTCCTGAAATCCATCCTTCCTCGCGAGGACAGAGTTCACCTGGGCAGACTGAGATGTGGGCACCAACCAGGTCTTCTGAGCTATCAGAAGAGACTGAATAACTCCGTCGGTGACGCTTGTCTAGGATGTGACATAGCACCCAATACTATTAAACACATCATAGAAGACTGTATTCCACACAATCACTTACGCCTACAACATAATCTACACTCCTTGAGAGCCCTGTCGGAAAGCCCGATCTCGGCCATGGCCTTCCTTGGGGACTCGGGGTGGTTTGGCCAGGCAGCCTTGGGAACAAGAACAACATCAACAACAATAACAACCCCTCTTGCCAGCTTCATGCTTTGGCCTCTCAGGAACCTCTAAATCACATTTCACCTTCCATTGCATTTACTCTTCAGTATTTCACATTTTTGCTTCCTCATTTTCCTTGCCCTGTGTCTCAACACTAGTCTCCTTTGACTTTCTTAATTTCCCCTCCTTGTATTATCCTTTTCTGTACTAGTGGTGTCCCTCTATTTATATTCTGGCAACTACTAGATCATTTTCTACAGCTTGGAAAGGACCCTTAGCAATCAAAAGGCTACATACAGGTTATCTAATCTAACAATTTTAGCTACTACAGATCTTCCTAAGCTGAATTAAATTGTCTAAGAGCTGCCATAATACGATGAAAAGGACGTCACCGGTACATAATAGTGTAATTAACATATGTTTCTTTATCAGGTGTTTCCTGATCATTCACTATGTATTTTACCTGTTCTCCTTCTAGCCTTATGCATTATCCTATTTACCTGATCTGCATTCACTCCATATCCACTAAGTGTTGTGAATGAACTGTGATCTGCCTGCGTGTACCATATTACTAAAAGCAAACATGCATTTTAATTAATGAACACTATTAAAGGAGGAACACCGTAGTTAAAGCGTTTAGTTTATTCGAACCCGGGTCGGCCGTTTCATAAGTCATAAATATTAACCACATGGCCACTATTTCTATCTATTGCCTGACGCCATGATCCCCGAAGGGGTGGCCACTATTTACTTCCAGTATATATAAAGATAAACATTTAATAAGAGTAAGAATATAGAGACTGATACCGCAAAAGACTTCAGCAAGTTAGGAGAAAATGCGTGTGTGTTTATTTGTCAACGGAGCTAAGCTTATAAGTATCTTAAATGGGCATGAAGCCAGTGGATTATAAATTTGCTTGCGTAACGGAAATATTAGGGAAAAATCTGACGTGAAATATAAATTTGGTGTGTGCTTATTGCCATTTATTTTTAACCCTGTCAATATTATGAGCCTTGCGTTCCTTACTGATGTGGACAAATAATTTATGTAATGTGAAATATGAGTGTATGAGTTACTTGAGAAGTGTGTGCGGAGTTACATGGAGGGATAGACAGACGAATGAGGAAGTAAGAAGGTGTGGTGTGGAGGTAGATGTGCTTGAAAGTGTGAAAAGGAACACCTTGAGATGGTTCGGCCATATGGAACGTATGGGAAGCTAGAGAATGACTAAGAGGGTGTACGAGAGCGAGGTGGAAGGACAGAGAGGGAAATATAAACCGAAAGAGAGATGGAAGGATGGAGTGAAGAAGTATATGGATGAAGGCGGTGCTGGTTGGGAGGAGGGGCGTTGTACTGACTGGTGACAGAGGTGCATGGGGGCGTTTCGTTCTTGGCCAGCTCTTCGGGAATCACGGCGTCAAGCAATAGATAGATAGAAAGAAGATTTGTATGAAAAACAGTGTCAAATTAAGGGAATGAAAGACGTACAGTATGTGAACCATATTATTGAGTGAAGAGAGAGAGAGAGAAGAGAGGAGAGAGAGAGAGAGAGAAAAGGGTATGTGTGTATAACGCTTACGCTTGACGAAGTTATAATCAGTTGACCGAATCGTCTTGCTCGTCTCGCCTTCTTATCGTCCATTATCATTAATTGATGCACCATCTTTTTCTTTAACTTCAATAAACTGCTAAACATAAAGTGTAATAGGCTACTCCCATGATTTATTACAAAGAAAAAGTTACAACCAAAACCAGGTGTGGATCATTAAACTAACTCCTTGAGGATTATGATGCATTTTGACAGTATAGTCTAGCTATTATTACACGATTTAGTACAATTTAGGAAGTTTATCTAGGAATCAATTATCTCTTTAGCTCCCACAAATTCTTCCTATCTATCTATATATGCTCAGGCCCAATCCCCATTTTGGGGGGTAGCCGACTCAAACAGAGCAAGAACAGGGAACACACAAAAACAACATAAAACAACGAATAAACACAGATAAAAAACAAATTCACACACATCTAGGTCACGTAGGAGAAGACCCAGAGACCAGGGTCACCAAGGTCGGTCCAGCACTCCCCCGGCCCCGACCACCCGGAGAGGTTCCGATCTCGGCAGGCAGACATGCAGCGGAGCCAAAGCCACAAGCCCTCCAACCACACTTCCAGGCGCACCCTTCATATTATCGTCTCCCCGGGCCACGCGCCTGATGGACTATTATCTAGTCCCACTTGCGCCCGACCCCTTACTCCAAATGACCACGTGTTCACTCAACTATTCACAAGCATTCTCCATTCACTCCTGTCCACCACCACTTCCCCTGCCTGATCTATAGTCATTCCTCTATCATCCAAAGCTTTTCTTACACAGTCTCTCCATCTCAATGGGGGTCTTCCTGCCCTTCTATCTCCCCTTGTACCTGACTCACATATTCTCTTTGTAAGCCTTTCATCTCCCATTCGTTCAACATGACCATACCAGCTCAGCACCCTTCTGTCCACTCTGGCTGACAAATCCTGCTGCCCCACTCTCCTACGTGTCTCTTCATTCCTCAATCCGTTTCTACGAGTAACTCCACACATACTCCTCAAGCAGCTCATCTCCATCACATCCAGCCCTCTTTCTCCTTTTTCTTCAGAGCCCATGTCTCAGCCCCATACATCACTGTTGGCACAACTATTCCTTGATACAGTGCACTTTTTACTTTCTCTCCGAGATTTCTCGTCTTCACATACTTCCTATTGCTCAGAAAACCTTCCTTCCTTCACACACTCTCTGTTTTACCTCCATTTCCATACCTCCACTCCTGCTTATCGTTCCTCCTAGATATTTAAAACACTCTACTTGTTCCAATTGTGACGCCTACCAGCGTTGGCAGAATCGCCTCCCGTTAGCCGCTAGCTCTCGCCAGGGTAGTGCAGCTACAATTACCACAGAATGTTGTTCCTTCTTTCATAGTACTTGCATTGTTACTGACAGTCCAGTGGTGGTCTTTATTTTCGTCTGTGACAACGGGAAGTATTTTATATTATGAATAGAATATAACATGCATTGTGTATAGTTAAGGAGAGAGAACATTATAGGCAGTGAGGTGGTAGTGTGTGCGTGCGTATACATGTGCTGCCTCCCCCGCTCGGAGGCTCGCGCGCGTGCCTTCTACCGCCTCTTGATTGGCTGGTGGTTCTTGGAGCGTCATTGAGGCCTGCTGCCTTGTGACGTATCGGCCTGTGATTGGCCGACCACCATGTCTTTGTGGGATCCTGGGGGTCCCGAGGAGCTACCCTCTTGAGAGCAGGCTAGGGACGCACATGACTAACATCCTTTTTACCACTGTCTCCCATATCTCCACCATTCTGATACTGTCTCTCTTTCTCAACTTCTTCTCTTTCATTCCTCTTATCTTTTAACGTCACAACACTCCCTTTGGGTTCTGCACACGATTTCATATCGGCCCATCGTATTATGTGCGTCGCTCTCTGAGATACTTGCATGTTCTTAGAATAGGTTTGAGGGTTCTTAGTTAGTAGAGGTTAAGAACTCGGTGTGTGTCTCCATTATTGATTTAGTGCTCTGCTGGTTTATTTAATGCTAGACTGGGATAAGGCTTCTGTTGTCGTTGTACCTACACGACTTCGACGGTTTCTGTGGTAGCCTAGGTTGTCTTTTTGGTTGTGCCTTTTTTTCGAGTGCAGCATCGTGGGGTAAGAGGGCATTAGCCTACTACCTTATCACACAGTGCTGCCTCTTTGCTTGACTTTAGAGGGATCGCCAGGGTAGAACCAGATACTTGAGATCTGGATCTACCAAGAGAGCATCCCCGTCATTAACGTAACTTTAATCATACCGCCTTAAGGACAACGCTAGGCTATGAGCCAGTCTTGCTCAGCCACAGTTTCCTAACCTTGATATCCCAGCTAGACTTTATTCACCTAGCAGACACTAGTTAGGATATGAGCTCTTTATGATATGTATGCATTATCACGGCATTTATTAGTCTAGGTTGTTGTTGAGTTGCACAACCATAGCAGACTGTTTCGTTGATGAGGAAGTATTTCTTTTAGTGTCGAGCATTACTGCCGTTGCGCATTTATAGTATTCCTGTGTCAGTTAACATTATATGTCCTATCTTTTAGTGTATTCAGTCTACACATATGGTGTCCTGCCTCCTGCCTTTATATAATTTAAGATACGAGCATCTTATGAGCATCAGACTTTCTTCAGAAGTTTCCAGGTCTATGCTGTAAGACTAGACTTCACTTTCTTTCAGATAGGAGTGAAGAGTTTTATTGTTGTTTAGAGTAACTGTATTGAAGCATCTTTTGATTGTATTAAATCTTGCAGTGATTTAATTGATCTTTCCATAGCTTCCCTTTTGTGCATTTTAACGTAACTTGCATTTTGTTTGTTATCAGGCTATACCAGAGTGGGTTAGCCTGATGTAGAGTACATTTTTATGCCCAGTTAAGGATACCCCGTTATCGCAGATTAACTTTGGAGGGTATAAGTGTTTTTGTTAGCCGGCATATAAGTTCAAGGGTTTGGATCTAGCGTACCGTTGTTGCATAGTGCCCTATTATAGTCCAATCTTTAAGTGCCCTTGTTTTATTCGTAGCCCCGGTCGTAACAAATGGCGACCTTGCCTAGTATCTTATATTATTAGTGGCCAGGATCCATTTGTGTTATTGCAGTGATAACAAATGGCGACCTTGCCTAGTATCTTATATTAGTAGTGGCCAGGATCCATTTGTGTTATTGCAGTGATAACAAATGGCGACCTTGCCTAGTATCTTATATTAGTAGTGGCCAGGATCCATTTGTGTTATTGCAGTGATAACAAATGGCGACCTTGCCTAGTATCTTATATTAGTAGTGGCCAGGATCCATTGTGTTATTGCAGATAACAAATGGCGACCTTGCTAGTATCTATTAGTAGTGGCCAGGATCCATTTGATGCCATGGCGACCTTGCCTAGTATCTTATATTAGTAGTGGCCAGGATCGATTACTGTTATTGCAGTGATAACAAATGGCGACCTTGCCTAGTATCATATATTAGTAGTGGCCAGGATCCATTTGTGTTATTGCAGTGATAACAAATGGCGACCTTGTCCAGTATCTTATTTTAGTAGAAACCAGGATCCATTTGTTGATTATTGCAGTAATAACAAATAATGACCTTGCCTGGTATCTAAGAAAGAATTGCAGGATTGTTGGACATATGTTTTTTGAGGAATATTTTGGACACGTGGAATTTTTTTTGGCAACGTAGTATAGCAGTTGAGTTGCCTTCGAGCATTTTATATTTTTGAGTGAATAGTGCTACATGAGAGTTTAGGTACTCCTTTTTTATAAACGTTGAGAATTTTCGGTGAACACTATGTTGAACGACGGATCAATGTACAGTGAGGACACAGTACGGGAAGCAGACTCTGAGGTGCAGCAGCGGGGTTTGTTAGAAGGTATTAGAGTAATAACTAGTGAGGAGGATGCAAGGAAGTCTCTGGAGATACCTATTACTGTTGACCGGGTGTCGGGGATTGATCGGTATGGTCTCCAGTGTTTGGCCACGGTCATGGGGCATGTGGGCACTAGCAGCATGTCGAGAGGTGACCTGGTGGCCTGGGTGCTCGGCAGGGTGCGTGGGGCTTCGGGGGGAGCGGGAGCTGGGGCACCTTCGGCCCAGCCCCCATTCCACTCGACTCCTACCATGGCGCCCCCTCGGGCTCCGGAGCCGGGTACGTTCCCACAGGCCGATAGTCACTGGCAGCGTGGTTTGCACTTGAGTGGGTCTCCAATTGTTGCATCTCCTCCTCAGGGGTTAACTACAGATATGATCTTCCAGCTTGAGATGGCTAAAATGCAGGCTGAGCAACGTAGGCATGAGGCTGAGCTTGAACAACGAAAGCATGAGCTCGAGCAACGAAAGCATGAATCTGAGATTGAGATGGCCAGGATTCAGGCTGAGGAGAGAAAGGCCATGTACTGTGCAGACAGAGATCTTGAGAAGTCTCGGGTGGAGTCGACAGGGCAGCGTCTCGGTGCTGGGAATCGAGGTCTTGATCAGTCTTTATCGCACCTTCTTAAGTTAGTCCCTGTATTTGACGAGTCGGGGGTCACCAAGTTTTTCCTGCGTTTTGAAAAGAAGTGCCGGGAGCACCAATGGCCCGAGGTTAAGTGGGCAGCCCTTGTTTCCTCTAGGTTGGTTGGCAAAGGACTCAAGGCATATGATGCGTTGCCCTTGGAGTCTTGCATCGATTATGAGGTACTGAAGGAAGCTGTTCTGCGGGCGTACGAGTTACAACCAGAGACATATAGGTTGAAGTTCCGGGGTGTTACGAAGGGTCGTGAGTGCACTTTTCTAGAACATGCCCGGGAACTGTCTGATGCATTGAGAAATTGGCTGAGGTCAGAGAAGGTGACGACGTTCGGAGAGCTTGAGCAGTTAGTCCTTCTAGAGCAATTTTTCAAGTGCACAGGTGGCGACCTGACTTTGAACCTCAAAGAGAAAAACCCCAAAACTCTACAGGAGGCAGCTGAGATGGCTGACCGTAGGCTATCGCTGATTCGTGGGTGCGGGTCTGCACAACGGAACGATGCAGGTAACAAGGTGAGTTGGGCTGGTTGCAAGCATGGAGTAGAATTTTTGCATGATACGGGTGCTTCCTTGACATTGATGAAAACTTTACAGGCTAACCTATAAACGCGGCACGGGTAGTTGTGGTGCAGGGTATCAATGCTACAAAGTCATACCCGTTGGTCCGAGTGGGGCTGGAGGTAGAAGGTGTGACACGAGAGTTGGATGTCGGAATCGTGGAGAAACTGCCAGTAGAGGGCGTCGACCTTCTTCTCGGCAACGACTTTGCGGTACCTGCTTCTGAGGTTCCACCCTTAGTCAGTGCCGAGAGGGCGGCCGACGTGAGTAGGGAGGGGCAGGAGTTGGTCGAGAGGTGTCAACGACAGCAGAGGGCGTGTGTTGTCACCTGATCTCGTGCAACCAAAGTGTCACAGCCTATTCCTCAGTCTCTAGACCAGCGGAGGAACGGTCGGAAGGAGCAAGCTAAAGTTGGGAGTTTTGTGAGTTTTGCTCCAGCGGCTCTCCTTAGCGGCTTAGTACTTGACCCAGAGGTGAGCTCCGGAGTGGCCCCAGAACCTGTCACCACTAGTGACATGGTTGGGCGTGATGGCACTCCGCGACTTAGTAGTTCCCAGGTGGAGGAGAGTTGTGGGAACGGGACTATTGAGAGACGGGGAAACATGTCATGTGAACCTGTTGGAGGAGGTTGTGAGGCAACCACCTGAGCAGCCTACTGTCCCTGCATTGGTCTGCAGCGGCCAAGGTGGAGAAGCAGAGGGGGGCAGTATGGCACAGGTGGAGGAGAGCTGGGATTGTCATGTCTCGGCGGAGCAGTGGGCGGGGGACACGAGTCTGGTGGCTGTGGAAGCGCTAGAGCACCTGCCTGAGCAGCAGTGTGCAGCGCTCCAGCACCAGTTCGGTTCATACCCCACTGGTTGTGCCGAGCACCCGAGCCTCACAACTCAGGCGGTGCAAGATGTTCTGCGGGCAGGTCACTTGAATGTTGGTAGACCGTTAGTCTCGTTGTTTCGGTGGTTCAAGGTGGGCGACGAGGCTTGGACATGGTTGTCAGGTCAGGGTTGACCCATGTCTGCCAAAGGTGGTGGTCAAAAGGAGGACATTGAGCAGATTGGTGAGGTTGGCTGTGGAGTGGATGTGCCCGGTCGTCGCATAGCCTCCCAATGCTGCTCTAGTCGAATGCAACAGCCCTACCATAGACCGACTGTATCTGGCCATGTCGCTAAAAGCGGTGATGCTGCGCAGGCATATGTAGTCTCCTTTGGGCTCCTCCGACCATAAACTTATCTCTGTCACCTGTCCTATCTCTCCAGTACAGCCACCCGATCCTCCTAGCCGGCGGCGCTTGTGGCACTTTGGCGCTGCCGACTGGGAGGCTCTTCGGCAGTACTTCTTTGATTTCCCATGGAATGATTTCTGCTTCCATGGCCGAGGACCCTCGGAGAGTGCTGAACGCATTACCGAGGTAATCCTATCGGGCATGGAAGCATACATTCCATTCTCTTTCTCTCAGACTAATGCTAAAAAAATTTGGTTTACTCACGCCTGTTCTACTGCTGTCCGCAATAGGAGGAAGCATTCAAACGGTTACCGACGCCTTAAAAAACTCAAGACTCTCATTCTTCATATGTTTCTGCACGGAATCAAGCCAAATCTGTTCTTCGAATTGCCTAACACTCTTTCATCAATAATAAATGCACTGAACTATCCAACTCTAGCTTTCCCAAGCTTTCTGGCATCTAGCCAAAAACCTCTCCAACAATTTCTCTTCCTCGTCTTTCCCTCCCCTTTCCCACTCTGATGGCACAACCATCACTTCTTCCTCTGTCAAAGCTAAAACTTCGCTCAAAATTTAGCTAGAAACTCCACTTTGGATGATTCCGGTGCTTTCCTCCTCTCCGCCCTCTCTCTTACTTATGCCTAATATCCTAATCTCTTCTAAAGACGTACTTTCTACCCTCTCTGGGCTTAACACTAATAAGGTCGGTCCGGACGGTGTTCCTCCTGTTGTTCTCAAAAACTGTGCTTCCGTGCTGACTCCCTGCCTAGGCAAACTCTTTCGTCTCTGTCTATCCTCTAACGTCTTCCCTTCATGCTGGAAGTTTGCTCACATTCAACCTGTCCCAAAAGAAGGGTGACCGCTCTCAACATCCAACTATCGTCCAATTGCTCTTATCTCTGTCTTTCTAAAGTTTTTGAAACTATTCTTGCTTCCAAATTTCTTAAGCATTTCTCTTCTCATAATCTGCTCTCAGATCGCCAGTATGGCTTCCTTAAGGGTCGCTCTACTGGGATCTTCTTTCATATCTTACTAACTCTGGTCATCCTCCATTCGGGACTTCGGTGAGACTTTTTCTATTGCACTAGACATATCGAAAGCTTTCGATAGAGTCTGCTAAATCTTTAATTTCTAAACTACCCTCTTCGGTTTCTATCCCTCATCTGTGCCTTGTCTCTATTTCCTTTCGGCCGTTCCATAGCTGCGGTTGTGGACGGCCATTGTTCACTTCCTCACCCTATAAACTCGGTGTTCATCAGGGCTCTGTCCTATCTCCTATTCTCTTTCTAATTTTTATAAATTATCTCCTTAACTGTACCTTAATTCCCATCCATTGATACGCAGACGACCCTCCCTTACACTACTCAGTTTTTCAGAACGCCACAGTCAGCAATCCCTCAAAGACAAACGTAATGAAGCCATATCTTAAATTCTGATCTAAATACTATTTCCAATTGGGGCAGAGAAAACCTTGATAACTTTAATGCTTCCAAAACCCAATTTCTCCATCTATCTACCCGTCAGGATCTCCCAGCGGACTATCCCTTATTCTTCAACAATACAAAAATCAACCCTTCATCTTCTCTCAATATTCTGGTGTCTCTTTTTCTTCTGCTCTCATTTGGAAGGACCATATTACCAGTCTTGCTAAGGCAGCCTCCCAGAAGCTGGGTGTGCTCAACCGCCTTAGGGGTTTTCCCCTGCACAGCTTCTTGCTCTGTACAGGGGCATAGTGCGCCCTTGTATTGAGTATTGTTCACATGTGTGGGGGTTCCTCTCACACCGCTCTCCTAGACAAAGTTGAAAGGAAGGCCTTTTGTATCATTAACTCCCGTCCACTCACCACTCTCTGCAATCTCTCTCTCTCCGCCGCAATGTTGCATCTCTCTCGCTATTCTATCGCTACTATAATAATCAGTGTTCCTCAGAGCTATCCCAGTGCATACCACCTTTACGTAGGGCACGTGGTACCCGTCTTGCAACTCAATCCCACCCCTACTCTGTGCAACTCTCCAACCCAAGAGTGAAATGTTACTCTCAAACTTTCTTCTACTCAACATCTGAGCTCTGGAACTCTCCCAGAATCAGTCTTTCCCTCTTCCTATGACTTAAATTGCTTCAAACTCCGTGTGTCCAGGCATTTTGGCTCGAACGTCCCTTGATTTTGGCCCTGTCACTCTTTCAACTATGGGGGAGGCACTCGCTATAGGCAGTTATGCCTTTTGCCTCCCTCAATCACATAGAAAAAAAAAAAAAAAAAAAAAAAAGGAATGCGGGGGTGCGCATGTACGGTATCAGCGGGGAAGCCTTAGCAATAATGAACTATGGGAGTGACTGCACAGGTGCTACTGATTGTCCCTCTCATGACCTGGCTGTTCTAGGGACGAAGGTGGAGAAGGAGGGAGACTACAGGTTAGAAGCTGCGGTCTCAGCTGGGTTGTGGGAGGGCACTAGGCATGTTGTTCTGCGAGATAAGTTGTTTACTAGGCTGTGGCAGTGCATCCGCATGTTTGTTGCTTCTCCAGGCCTGATGTATGGGGTAGAATCCGACATGGAGGCTGGAGACAGTGCAAGGCTCAGTATAATTCCCTACCGTATAAATCCTGCTCAACAGCCTGTCGTGAAAACAGAGCTAGACGACATGTGGTAAAAGGGTCTGAGGGGTAAGGGATATCGTGAGTGGTCGTTGCCAGTGAGTTTGCAACCTGAGTTGAGTGGCAAGATCCGTGTGTATGGTGATTGCAAGAGTGTGGAAGCATTATCCCTGACAGACACCTACCTATCCACTACCCAAGGGTCTGAGGGATAAGAGATATCATGAGTGGTCGTAGCCAATGAGTTTGCAACCTGAGTTGCGTGGCAAGATCCGTGTGTGTGGTGATTGCAAGAGTGTGGAAGCATTATCCCTGACAGACACCTATCCATTACCTAGAGTTGACGACACCATAGACCGCATCGGGGCTGCCTCGTTCGTCACGAAGGTAGAACTAGTGAAAGGTTATTGGCAGGCCCCGTTGCCAGAAAGAGCGAAGAGAAATGCCAGTCTTGTGATGAACTGGGCAGTTTATCAGTGTCAGGTGTTGTTTTGCTGCCGGGACACAAGTTGGATGTGTGGCATGCTAAGGGCACTGATAATGTTTTGGCTGATTGTTTGTCACGGGAGGGTTTGTTTGCAGGAGAACCCTCGCCGTTCAGTCAATGTGTGTTGAGAGTGGAGAAAAATCAGGCTTGTCCCTGTAGAGCAGCCGTCAAAAACAACATTAAAATTAAATAAAACAATCACATAAAAACTCTTTCTTTTGATAGTTAATTGTAAGTTGCCAATGTTATAGCTAAAGTCCTTAAGTTGAACCTGTCTTTCACTTAGTAGGCTGGGCTCTGTGAAGCTCGCTCTGGGAGCATAGCAGGCTAACATTATACTATTATGTTTGGGAGGGGTTATAAGATTTTATTTATGCAATTTTTTTTATTTGATTTATGATTGAGCTTTGCATTTCATTTCTGGCGGAGTGGCTGCTTGTGGCGGGCCTTGTCGGCGTTCTGCCTTGTCAGATATAGTGCTCGCCTAATGTTGAGCGTCCCATATCTTGGGCGGGGTGTGACGCCTACCAGCGTTGGCAGAATCGCCTCCCGTTAGCCGCTAGCACTCGCCAGGGCAGTGAAGTTGGCTACAGTTATCAGAGAATGTTGTTCTTTCTTTCATAGTACTTGCATTGTACTGACAGTCCAGTGGTGGTCTTTATTTTCGTCTGTGACAACGGGAAGTATTTTATATTATGAATAGAATATAACATGCATTGTGTATAGTTAAGGAGAGAGAACAATATAAGCAGTGAGGTGGTAGTGTGTGCGTGCGTATACATGTGCTGCCTCCCCCGCTCGGAGGCTCGCGCGCGTGCCTTCTACCGCCTCTTGATTGGCTGGTGGTTCTTGGAGCGTCATTGAGGCCTGCTGCCTTGTGACGTATCGGCCTGCGATTTGCTGACCACCATGCCATTGTGGGATCCTGGGGGTCCCGAGGAGCTACCCTCTTGAGAGCAGGCTAGGGACGCACATGACTAACATCCTTTTTACCACTGTCTCCCATATCTCCACCATTCTGATACTGTCGCTCTTTCTCAACTTCTTCTCTTTCATTCCTCTTATCTTTTAACGTCACAACACTCCCTTTGGGTTCTGCACACGATTTCATATCGGCCCATCGTATTATGTGCGTCGCTCTCTGAGATATTTGCATGTACTTAGAATAGGTTTAAGGGTTCTTAGTTAGTAGAGGTTAAGAACTCGGTGTGTGTCTCCATTATTGATTTAGTGCTCTGCTGGGTTATTTAATGCTAGACTGGGATAAGGCTTCTGTTGTCGTTGTACCTACACGACTTCGACGGTTTCTGTGGTAGCCTAGGTTGTCTTTTTGGTTGTGCCTTTTTTTTTAGTGCAGCATCGTGTGGTAAGAGGGCATTAGCTTACTACCTTGTCACACAGTGCTGCCTCTTTGCTTGACTTTAGAGGGATCACCAGGGTAGAACCAGATACTTGAGATCTGGATCTACCAAGAGAGCATCCCCGTCATTAACGTAACTTTAATCATACCGCCTTAAGGACAACGCTAGGCTATGAGCCAGTCTTGCTCAGCCACAGTTTCCTATCCTTGATATCCCAGCTAAACTTTATTCACTTAGCAGACACTAGTTAGGATATGAGCTCTTTATGATATGTATGCATTATTATTCACGCCATTTATTAGTCTAGGTTGCTGTTGAGTTGCACAACCATAGCAGACTGTTTCGTTGATGAGGAAGTATTTCTTTTAGTGTCGAGCATTACTGCCGTTGCGCATTTATAGTATTCCTGTGTCAGTTAACATTATATGTCCTATCTTTTAGTGTATTCAGTCTACACATATGGTGTCCTGCCTCCTGCCTTTATATAATTTAAGATACGAGCATCTTATGAGTATCAGACTTTCTTCAGAAGTTTCCAGGTCTATGCTGTAGGACTAGACTTCACTTTCTTTCAAATAGGAGTGAAGAGTTTTATTGTTGTTTAGAGTAACTGTATTGAAGCATCTTTTGATTGTATTAAATCTTGCAGTGATTTAATTGATCTTTCCATAGCTTCCCTTTTGTGCATTTTAACGTAACTTGCATTTTGTTTGTTATCAGGCTATACCAGAGTGGGTTAGCCTGATGTAGAGTACATTTATGCCCAGTTAAGGATACCCCGTTATCGCAGATTAACTTTGGAGGGTATAGGTGTTTTTGTTAGCCGGCATATAAGTTCAAGGGTTTGGATCTAGCGTACCGTTGTTGCATAGTACTATGCCCTATTACTAGTCCAATTTTTAAGTGCCCTTGTTTTATTCGTAGCCCCGGTCGTAACACAATATTTCCCCATCCAGCCTCACATCTAGATGCACCCTATGCTCTCCCCTATTACACACCATTACTTTACTTTTATTGACGTTCACCTTCAGTTTTGCTCCTTCCACAAACCACACCAAACTCTTTGACTATCCGCTGCAGTTTCTCATCAGAATCCGCCACCAATGCTGTGTCATCAGCAAACAGCAACTGATTCAACTCCCAATCTCTACCATTCTTTCCTACTAAACCCAATCCTCTTCCCATAGTTCTCCTTTTCACCTCCCTCACCACATCATCCATAAACATATTAAACAGCCATGGTGACATTACACAACCCTGTCACAAACCTACCTTTACCTCAAACCATTCACTCAACTCACCATTTCCTACTCTCACACATGCTCTGCTCCTTTCATAAAAACTCTTAACTGCTTCAAACAAATTTCCTCCTATTTCATAAATCCTTAACACCTTCCACATTGCTTCACTGTCCACACGATCATACGCTTTTTCCAAGTCCATAAAAGCCCAAAATATCTCCTTATGCTTCTCTAAATACTTCTCGCATAACTGTCTTACTGCAAACATCTGATCCACGCACCCTTTTCCCCTTCTAAAACCGCACTGTTCTTCTCCTATTTCAACTTCCGTACACTTTATTATCCTCTCTATCAACACCCTGCCATACAGCTTTCCAACCACTGACAATAAACTAATACCTCTATAACTTGAACACTCCTGCCGATCTCCCTTCCCCTTGTACAACGGCACAATACATGCACTCTTCCAGTCTATTGGTACCATTGACACATCAAAGCACACATTGAAAAGTCTCACCAACCAATCTATTATCACATCTCCACCCTTCTTTATACACTCCACAGCAATACCATCCAAACCTTCTGCTTTTCCCGCTCGCATTTGTTTCACTGCTTCTTTCACCTCATTTTCCTCAATCCTTTCATTCATTCCCTGCCACCTGGGTGGCCTGGGTAACCTATCTCCATCCACCTCTGCTTCAATCACTGCTTCTCTTCCATCTCTTGCATTTAACAAAGATTCAAAATACTCGGCATATCTTTTCCTCACTTCAACTGGTTCCACTAGTAATTTTCCATTTGCATCTTTCACTGACTCTTCCCTCTTTTGTCCTCCTTTCCTTACTTTATTTACCTCCTTCCAGAACATCTTCTTTCGTTCTTAAAAATTGTAACTCAACCTTTGACCCCACCTTTCGTTTGCATCTTTTTTCGCTTCTCTAATTTTCCGTTTTGCCTCTCTCATTTTCTCCTTGTACCTCTCCCATACCTCAACACTACCATCCTGTAAAACCCTCTCAAAACACTGCCGCATACTACCTTTGCACTTGCTTTCACTCCTTCCTTAAACTGTTGCCATTCAACCTCTACTTCTCTCTCTTCCATCTCTCCCACTTCCATCCACTTTTCATTTAGTCTTTCCTTGTACTCCCTCTCTTTTTCACTCTTCTCTAACTCACTAACTTTTATTACCTCTCTTACTTCATGCTTGTCTCTCATTCTCCTGTAACTCATAACTCTTAGCATTCCCTCCACCAGGTAATGATCTGACATACCCTCCGCCTCACCTCTCATCACATTCACATCCAGCAGTCTACACAATCTTTCCCTTGTCACCAGCACATAATCCATCAATGCCCTCTCTACAGTCTCTCCCCTCACAAGACTATGCCAAGTGTACTTGTGTATACGCCTTTTTTTGAAGAACGTATTACCCACACTCAATCTGCACTCTTCACATACATTTTTCAGTCTTTCTCCACTCTCGTTTACACCATCCACACCAAAACTACAGATGACTCCCTCAACAGGCTCATTTCCTACCCTAGCATTTAGGTCCCCTAAAACTATAACATTTTCATTTCATCAAACCCTAGTAGACAATCTCTCAAATCCTCCCAGAAACCCTCTACCTCGTCTAACTCTCTTTCACTTCCTGGTCCATATGCACTTACAAAAACCCACCTTTCACCCTTAAACCGCATTCGCACCCACATTAGCCTTGATGACACCTCTTTCCACTCTTTTATAAACTCTCTCAACTCCTCCTTCACAATAATAGCCACTCCTTCTTTCCCCCTGACTCCCTCGTCTACTCCAGACTTTCTACCTATCACGTTTCCAAAATCCACATCTCCCTCTCCTTTCGTCTTTGTTTCATTCAGTGCAAGCACATCATACTTCCTTCTTTCAAATAACCTTCCAATATCCTCTCGCTTCTCATTCGTACTACATCCACGCACATTCAAAGCTCCTATTATTAGGGTCCGGGACCACAAACGCGTTCCCTCGCCCCTATCTCTGTCTCGTTTTTTTGGTAGATTTATTTAAGGGGAGAAGGATACCAGGCCCCCCGTCCCCGATCCCCTTTAGCCGACTTCTATGTCTCGCCGGAGAAAAGCGGTGGTGGAAATTTCTCACCCCTCCACCACAGAGGAGGCTACCTGCACCAGAAAGTGGCGAGCGTTGGGGTCGCCGCATCCCTACGCCATTTGAAAAAATTAGAGATGCAGAGGGAGAAAAAGATAGAAGGGGCTATGGGAAGTAGAGGACACCAACCCTCACTCTGACAAAGGGTCAGCTCACCACAAAATTCTTCCTAAGCTGAATAAAATACTCAGGTTCTCACAATGTTGATCTCAAACCCAACGTGTCTGTCCGACCAGCCTGGTTAATCTCGTACGTAGCAGGCTGACTAAAACACTGCTTACCAACAACACTTGATGCCGCCAGTCTTTTGACGTGGTGCCGACTTTCAAACCTTGAATGCTTCAGACCTGGAGAAGCTAGTATCGTACCTAGCTGGCTGGCTTGCTCCTATTTTTGCGTATGCTGGTTTTAATTATGTGCAAGCTGGGAAAGGCATTACTCGGTGTTGTTGTTGTTTCGACATTCTTGTTCGTTGTTTGGCCGCGTGGGGGCGCCCGCGCGCATGAAGGGTGCTCTAGTTCTCTCTTCCTTTTGTATGTGTCCCTCCAGTGCGCTACTGGTGATGGTGTGTTTGGCTGCTATTCTCATTGTGGGCATAACATTTATATATATATGTGGTGGAGTGATCTTGCCTTGGAGTGACTGGTAATCCAGT